>LPNX011055439.1:105976-163432 GCA_001517045.1 Pseudotsuga menziesii | reverse complement strand
GAAGAAGGACATCACATCTTTATTAATCTTGAAAACAAGTACAAATATACCTTCTCTTCAAGTTGGCACCTCATGAAACCTTGATCTAGATCTGCTGTTTCTCTTCTCTAAAGAACTCAGCCTCCAAGCTCTGCAACACAAGGGAAGACCTCCAGGGAAAAGGTGTGGGCAAAGAGAGTCCCAATTCCTCCAGCATAACAATGCATAAATTCAAAGTCCCCTTTCATGGACCTCCCTACCTCTATTTATATGATGAATAAGAGTTAGGGGCGAAGCCAAAGTGGTTACAACTGAAGGAGTCAGTTGTATAACTACCCAAACTAACTCAAAAGGCGTGTTTTTATGTTTTAATGTTAAGAAACAGATGCGCGACTATGAAGGAGAGAAACCCGCGCATGATACGCAAGTTTACACAAGAGCAACCCGCGAATATATGCATGCGCGACTTGCAAAACACAAGAGTCGCGCATGATGCGTGGGTTGCACATAGGGAGAGTCGCGCATACACAAAAAAAACGCATTTTTAAGGTATTTCTGGGCATTTTCAGACTTTGGTGTCTTCTAGAAAGTTTTAGCTAACTGAAATAACTTTCCAACGGCGTAGAAATGAGGTCAAGCGGAGTTACAGAACTCAAGATATAGGTCCTCCAAGATAGGTGTTTTTTCAGTGACTTTCATGAAGTGCCGACATGCGACGAAATCATGGGAAAGTGGTCACAGGCAGAGATGTGTCATTTTGGGTTATAACAAAAGTGTTCGAGATTAAAGGGGGGTGGAGATGGGGTGACAGCCTTATCAGTCTAAACCATGGATTTTCGAGAGGCAGGGAGGGCAAGAGATTCTACATCTTTAATAAACAATAGTTCTCCCTTGGTCAAGTCCCCCACAGAGGTAGGGGAAGAGGAGTCATAAGGCCCAGCTAAGGGAGGAGGATCAGATAAATCAGAGAGGGGTTCAGCCCGAGGTAAGGGGACCGGTGGATGAGGCTGAGGAGGGTGAGATGATGGTGAGTTGACAAGAGGGGGATTCAGATTCTGAAGAGTCAGCAAGAACAGGAAGGCCACACAATAATAAGGAACAAGAATTCCTTACGTGCCCTGTTTCGTGGCAATAATTGCAGTGGAACGACATCTTCAGATAATCAAGATTTTGTACAATAACAACACTATCGCAGTCAATTTCAATCTTAGGAAGGAGTCCATGAGAGACATCTAATTCCAAAAGTACCCTAGCTGCACATTTATGAAAGGAGGTGTGAAAATCTTTCTCCAAAGCTACAAATATACCTATGGTTTTAGCAATGCCTATAAGAATGTATTTTGACCAGAGGGGGAAAGGCAAAGCATGCATAACAACCCATAAGTGCCTCTTGGTGACCCGTTCCTTGACAGGGTTGAAATTAGTGTGCCATCGACTGAGCACAAGGGAACCATCACCAATGGTCCAAAGGGAGTCAAGAATGTGGGAGGTGTCCGAATCATCAAGGAATACAAATACAAGCTAGCGATTTTCTAGGAGGCTGATGGTGGGCACGTATGTGAGGATGGGTTTCCAGTGCTGGGTTGCCGAGGAGACCCATTCCTCTTTGTTTAGAGAGCAATATTCCAGGTGGCCAATGAGGGCACATTGACAGAGCTCAAAGACTCTATCCAGCATGATATCCCTGCCCACCACAAATCTACGCTTGTGATCAAGGGCTGACAAAACCTTGGATTTACAATGGGCATGAAATCTAGACGACTAATTCCTATCCCCAGAGCATCTTGATGGTCCCAAGGTTTCCATCGATAAAAACAAGTCGTGGTCAATATACCCGAGGTCGAGTTGACCAATTGATAGAGAAGAAGCAAGAAGTAACCCAAGCCAGACAAAGTTATCGACCAGTGAAGACTAGAAGTAAAAGAAACTAGCCAAAGAGCCCATAGATAAATAACCCACAGTGACTAGAAAAATGAAAAACCCAGCCGCACCACAGAGAAATATAGGTGTAAACCCTGACTAGGTGAGGGTTAAGTCACACAAAGATCGGAGATAAGTGAAGACGACCATGTGCCAATAGAAAAAACAAACGATGACCATAAACGACCAACCCTAAAATGCTAGTCCGTGGATAACGGGAGAGAAGGCAGACCAAAACCCTAACCACCAGCAAAGGAAAAAATGACAATGGTAGTCACCCGGGCCAAACGAGGGTTAAATCCGACCAAAGATACAAGACAGCAAGGAGCCAATAGATTAAAACCAAACGAAGACCCGCAAGCGTAAAGACCCGCAAGCGTAAAAAACATGCAAACTGTGCAAAAATACCCGCCCCCCCTAATTCCCACTTTTTTAAAGATGGTTGGTACTAGCCCTCAGCTTGAGGGGGAACTCCATCGACCTAGTAACCCCAGAGAGACTAACGAGAAATTTATGGAGATAAGGACCAAACCCACAACCAGAAATGATGTAGAAGCAGAGATTTGAAATAAATTGTGCCTGAGTAATCATGTATCTGACAAGGAGCAGGTTGGAGTTGTCCAGGAGTGGAAGTGGGGCAGAGGTCCTGTCACCAGGGTCCAACAGTCACAGGTCTTCGATGTCCTGGAATAAACCATCAATGACCCACCAAGCCATCGTAAGACCCGGCAAGTCCACCGAGAGACTCGACAGAAAGTGAATCGAAAGCTACCGGTAGACGGAGATATCGGAGAATTCGAGAAAAAAACCACTAAAGGTAGGAGAATCCACACCGGAAACAGCGCGATAGGGAAGATACCAAATGCGACAGCTAAGGCAGGACCAAAAGATGAGACAATGCGTGAGCTTGCAGATACAGAAATAGATATAGTTCAGCCCATGCCAGAAACCATGACAGTCCCGAGTCCAGGGTAACAGCAGCCCTGCCGTGAGCACGTTCCAATCAAGCCCTAACCCTAACCAGATCTCGAGCACTCAGCCCAGTCTCGTGCTCTAATTACCTCGGTGGGGGATTTGGGATGATATTCCAACACTCCTCTCTCATTAAGTGACATTTTGGATGATTCTCTGCAAATGACCGGTGTGTTTCTCTTTCTAAACCTCGAGGAGTCCACCTCTTCAGTCAAAACGCCAATTTGATTTCAGTCATCGTTTTGTTTTCCCCTTTATTCATTTCTAGACCCTCGACAATATCAATCAGTTCACTTATGATTTAAACTTGGTAAAATTTGACTTGATGGGTAACATTGGCTTTTTCTTGTTTGTAGTTGTTATAAAAAAAATAAAAACATTCCGCACCGTTTGTCATTAAAACCTTCTTTAGTCTTCAAGCCATGTCTTTAATATAATTTAGATCTAGTGGTTCGTGGTGCCATCAAGTTGAAACAAGTAGTGAGTTGGTTGTATCGGAATTAATATTTTATATACATATATTTGCATGCAATTGTATCGTTATATTCAAATATACATATGGTTGTATACAATTTATATGTATTGACTTTGCTATATTCATAAATTGAACTTAAGTATGGAATAAATGTTTATGAAATAAATATATATTTAGATGAAATAGTTATGTTACATTGGGAATGAAGTTACCATTGGTAGAATAAAATACCTATAAAGAATCTCAGTGAATTTTAATTTGGAGTTCTATTCTTTTTAAAATGGATACAATATAATGGATGTTAAAGGGTATAATATAATGAATCATATATATATATAGTTGAGTTTGTTACAATTTTAAATAATCATAAGTTTTAGTGATAAAAAAATTGGTTTTTGAATGAGTTAAGGTAGAATATGAACCAGTGATTTACTTTCTTAGCACTAATTATTATGAAAGAAATTTCAAAATTCCTAACTATGGAAAAAGAATTTACAATTCTCAATATTTGGTATTATGGGGTTGTTACATACATATATGTACAAACATTATTTTTATTTTTGGACATTTTACTTAATCGTGGATTTTATACTTTATAATGAAAGAATTAGTAAGATTCTTTGAAAACGGTTTATAAGCTCTTTGATAATATCATTGGATTATAATTTTGATTTAACTATTGTTATAAATAAGAATCCTTTCACTTGTCTTCAAACCATCTTTTAGTTACTCGATATTACATAACCTCATAATATTTTCATTTATTGTATTTTATGCATTAGTATTTTGGGGTTGTTACACCTCCACGACATCTGATGGAAGGAAAGCAAAATAATGAATTCAAGTCCCGATGATAGTCCAGATTGAGGCTCGCAATAGCTGCAAAGTAAATTTTAGTTGTCCATGATATTGGATGCAAAAAAGAAGTCCCATATGAGTTTGTGTCGTTAACGATCTAGATTAAAAGTGCAACAAGAATAAAAAAGATCTTAATCATTGGTGATGGCTATATAAAAATTAAATCACATAAGAGAGCTAGCACGCCAACATATTGATTGATATTTTAAAGATGATCTACATCATTCATGGGATATCACACTTTCACCAGAAAAGTAACATGTGTGGGTTCAACTCGACAACAACTTAAATCTCCATCGAAAAAAGTAAGTTGAAAAGTTCATCGAGATCTATCCTTACCATCTTCTATAATGATTATCATGATATATACCATCTTCTGCAATAATTATCATGATATATAAGTATAGAGTAAGCTAAAGTCTATACCATTTGCACCAACTATCCAAGCAAATTTTGAGCTATAAGCTTCTAATTCGGAATAGATGTCAGTCACAATACATACATCACTTAAATGGTTATTACTAGAGAATTTAAGGATCTCAAAAGCTTAAAATTTTAAAAATAGAAAAAAGCAAAACCCATAGTTTATCTCTTTAAACAATGAAGATCATTATAACTAAGCAAATACCAGTTTATGTTTCTATGTTCGAGGGCGTGGGATATCATAAAATACATTCTAGGCTCCAGTTTAGACAATTGGAATATATCCAAGTAAGTAATTTTTTTCATCTTTTCAGTCTAATAAATAAATGTAATGGTTGCGTAGTTCCTCAAAAGCACATTTTCTAATTTCTTGATATCCTCTATATCTTCTATCCTCGTATATTTCCCCCTTTTTTATTGCTTAAAATCATGACTAATTCTATGGTGCCCCAAAAACCCTAAAGTGGGTAGGAAGAAAGTTGTTCCATCTCATTCGACCTCTTATGCATCCCTTTCAAACCATTCAAACCTTTCTGACATATATTCAACTTGTTTAGTAGATTTTATAAACCAGTGGGATGAGGTTGGTCCTCTTCGTACCAAAATATTAGCCAAAATTTTGATAAGAGCATCCCTAGGGAAACTTCAAAATGTTCAAGGAAAAAAACCCAAAATGGATAGATTTTGGGAGTCCTAGTTGGCCCATCATTTAGTCCCTAATTTTTTCCCATTTCCCTAATTAATTCAATTATGCACCACTAATTATGATAGTGCAAAGGCATTCATCAAGGCCAATGATGAAATAATCCTCTTCGATATTTCTGCTAAATCCATCACAAACATGTTGGGAACTACAAATTATGGGACTCAATTTTCCCTAAAAAAACAAGCTTCATATTATGCAAAGCAAGGTATCTCTCAAAGAGATATGATAAAAAGACATTTGATATATGTACTAAATCAACATACGAGTCATATTGAGCCCTAGATACAAGCCAACTTGTCACAATGGAACCAACAAACTCTCTCTGGCTTTACCATCATAATGGGTAAAGATTCTGATGAGAAGGTTGATGAAGGAGTGGCATATTTCATTTATGTATATAATAATGATAACCTTCACAATACCAATTATCCAAAATCCCTTGAAGTAGTGATTAGAAACTAGTTAGAAGCGTTTGAAGAAACTAGGGTTTTCAGATATTATTCCTACATAGTTTACTTGTTGATTTTCTATCAATCTCACTATTTTGAGAACCTTGTGCTATGCAAAGTTGAGGATGGAAGACCAAAAAAAATCACATTATTGGATTCCTTGGATAAAACAAGGAGAAGGAAAGGATGTCTCTTGGATATGATTTGTGTCTAGATTTATGTCTCAAGTATTTACATTAATTCAAGGGAAAGAACTAGAACGCATGCCTCAATTAATCAAGTCATATCTGCATCTTGGAGAAGCTACGAAAAGAGGTTATTGGTATCTGCAAGAAGATTACACAGTGATCAGGTTGTGTGGCATTAAATCAACTCCTCACAAATTACCCAAACTCCTTACCCCCTTGACTTTTTCCCTTGAATATGCAAATGAGATGATAGAGGTAGATAATATTCATTATTTTCAATCTAAGAATAAGGGGAGAACTGTATTCTCAATATCAATGGGAGGATATGATATCAATCATAAGATAGGTATTACATCAATTGTACAAATCATTAAAAATATTTTTCTTCCTTTGGACTCGGCATGGAAATATGACCCACATTTCATTATTGGTCAAGAAAAGAAGAAAATAGTGGTGAAGCAAGAATACCATGAACCTAGACCTAAAGTAGAAATTCTTGCAAATAAAGACTTTTTTGAAGAAGTACAAAAAAATATTCAAGAAGGAAAAAATCATTCTGAAGTAATTAGGCAAGCATTTCCTGATCTAGTTCCTCAATGCATTGAAGTTCCACCTTATTACACATTCTACAAACTTGAAGGGGAACTAGTCTCCACAGAGGAATTGAAATTCACTACTCCTTTACAAAATAGGAATGATGAATACAATAGAGTACAGGGTATAGAAGATCAGAATAGGAGGGGATCCTGGTGAAGGAAGATTTTTTTTCTCGTAAAATAGATATCCCTTACACATATCCCAAAAGATGAGAAATTTGATGACTTATATGAGGCATATCATGTAGGTGATTGAAGTAAAGAAGTACCCCAAATAGCGTGCTAGGTTGAGAAAGAAGCAGAACAATCAATATCTCTTTTGAAAGTTGAATGTGGTAGTATATACAAAGAGATATAAATAACTAACACTCATTTTCCTTGAGCCCCCCAAAAGTTGGAGAAACATCTGAAACTCATGCCAATGATGTTATCCATGGGTTTTAATCCATGACAAGGATTTGGGAAGGAAGGGACAAGGAGTACAAAATTAGTCAATTAGAACAAACTGAAGGTGTTTCAATAACAAGATAAAACCTACAATAAAAATAATCTCTTGTCATGATTATTCAACATATGGTTCAATCCATGAGTGAGACAGGAAGAGAGAAAGCAATAGGAAATTTCAAGTATCAAATATATCTTCTGCGTTCACCCATGAAATAGGAAATTCATATATAAGATGTTGGGACTAAAGAGGTAGAATGTGACGAAACAAGATATTGTATAGAAGATCCTAAAAGTAGAGCAAAATAACTTGTCCCAGAAGAAACTCAGAATAAAAAGACTAATATAGAAGAAGAGGAAATGGGTCCTGGTAAGAAGCAAAGCAATGAAGCTACCATATTTTTCTCTTTAGAAGATATTAATCACATTCAAGAAAGATCACAAAAATAAGATGTGAACCTTACTAACCCCGATATTGTTACTATTGACTCTAATGAATTATTGTCTGTAGAAAATGTAAAAGATCCATGGGATCCTATCCCCAATGCCACACTCTGAGAAATACCACAAAAATAAATGAGAGTGGATAGGTTGAGTCATTCGAAATTACTAATCCTTTTATGTTCCTAGAACAAGAGCAAGAGAGAATCATTCCAAGGCTCCATAAATATTTCATATCACAGAATCACTGGACTCTCAGGCCAAGAACAAGTTGATCCAAAATTTTGAATTCATTACAGATGACTTTAGAATAATTAGAATGGAATCCCTGGAGTGAAAATAATACAAATATATGCTGTAATACCTCGGTTTTGACCCCATGGTATTAAAGATGTACATGATGTAATTACTGCTATTAATTCATGGTGAGGAGCTTAAGGCCAAGGCTCTACAATTGATTTGGTTTTTTATGTATCATTGATCAAGTTTGATGTCGATGGTTCTCGTGCTGGTTAGGCATGATATATTTTTGAGATACCATGTAAATATGCAATTTAATAAAATACCACAACTAGCTATGCACTGCAAAGAAAGAGATGGGGGCATGATTTCACAAGGAATAGGGAGGGGAGTGATCCAAAATGATGCCAGGAAAGAGATTGTGGGTCCAATCCACACAAAACCTGATCTAATCAGCAGAAAATATTTCACTGATCTATCATCCAACTCACCCAGGTGGACTCAATCTTGGAACAAATTCTGCATTCGCTCTATACTATTAATCAACTTGATAATTGAATCAACAGAATACTGATTGATTGTCGGATTCATGTCCCCACCATATCAACAATGGACTTCAAATATGATGAAGCAGATTTCATAAAAATTCCATGCACATCAAAATTTTTCCAAACCGTGCAACTCCACCCAGAAAAATCATTGTGCGTCATCGATCTATTTTGATTTTCGATCTCAACCATTGATCTCAATATGATCTACATAGATTAGTTTTTATTTTGCAACCTGACTCACCTTTTATCCTCCTCTCTTTTATCTACGGAATATTTCTTATCCGTTGATCTTCGACCACCTTTAATCTCTGCTGCACAATCTCTAGTCATATGGGAGATTGGTTTAGGATTATCTCGGGTACATCTTTTGATTGTGAAATTCACTATGACCATGGATCTGTTCAAGATACATGTTCTTTAAGATATCATCTACCCCTTTTATTCCTCTATACTCAATCATTCAATTCTTTCAAAAGAGCGGTTGCGATAGTTAATGCCTTGGGCAGAGTGAGGCATGGCAGTCGGTTTCATGACTGAGCCATCCTACAGTCTGAGAAAACCTGTAGCCTGGGGGAAGTTGCATTCTTGATTTAATTGAAGCATAATCAAGTGAATTCTTTCCCAATCCATCATTTACAGAGTCTCCCATAACGTTTTTGGTCATCCTTCCATTCCATTTTAAGGCGGATTCATTATTAACTATCCTGAGTCGCGGAACGAGTTGTTCTGTAGTGTATTTCTTCACCTATCCTTTGCTAGGAACCTTGGTTGTTGTGTTACATTGTTTTTATGTATTAAAGAGTGGGGTGGAACCCTGGTTGACTATGTTCAAAGAGTGGATCCCTGTGTTGTTGCATCTCCTTGTGGTTAGATGTTATGTGTGCCTTGGTTTGGGTTTGAAATGTATGTAAGACTTAGGAGTGTAAGAGATGCTGAATTGGCTTGATAAACCTAGTGAAGAGAGGAACCTCACAAAAATATAAGAGTGGATGGTAAATATTCTATGCACATCCTGAAGAGCATTGGAAGGGAGGGTATAGCCCGAGGGGCTATGTAGTAGAGAAGGTGATACTTCCTTATGTTGGGTGTGTAGGTATTGTGTATGCCAGGCCATATAGATCTTGTGGAGGTGTCCCTAGCTCTGCGACTGAGTCACTAGATTAGGCATTCTACATTTCCACTTACTTAGCATCCTGATAAACCCAAACGTAGATTAGATAAGCTGGCATCCTGATAAGCCCAATGATATATTGGCTTGGATGGGCATCCTGATAAACCCAATCATATATTAGCTTGGATGAGCAGACTGATAAACCTAACGGCATGTTGGATTGGCTGTGTCTTGATGTGCATTTGGACATGTGTGATCCTTGGCTAGACATCCTGATAAACCCAACTGTTAGCTGGATTGGCTGAGTAGCCTGATAAACCCAGCAGTGTGATGGCTTGGCTGAGTAGCCTGATAAACCCATATGTTAGTTGGCTTGGTTGGTCCTTAATGTGAATGTTGGATTGAATTCTTGCACTCTGATAAACCCAACTATTAGCTGGCTTGGATGAGTATCCCGATAAACCCAGTAGTGTATTGGCTTGTTTTCTTGTAGCCTGATAAACCCAATAGTGTATTGGCTTGGCTAGACAGTCTGATAAAACCAACTGTAGGTTGGATTGACTGTGTTTGATATGTTATGGCTATGTGTGAGCTTGTTCTTCCCTAGTTCCTTGTGGAAATCATGCCCAACTCAGGGGTGGAAGTCGTGTTTAGAGATTGATGAACACAACTGACCTATGGTTGGGTGGAGCATTGCAACGGCATAGCTAGTTGTGGGACAAATTCATATTCAAGATAAGTATTCTCTAGTTATTCTTATTTTTGCAATGTATTTTCTTATGAATGTACTGAATATGTTGAATGCTTATTAAATATTTAAGTAGAGTTTATTGTTGCTAAATGTCCCTGCATTTTGCACGTGTATATGCCTTGTATTTTCCACTACATTTTTCTTATGATCATGGAGGTCGGATACCTGGCCAAAGATTCAGAAATGCGGCTATCTTAAGGTAAGATGTGTTTTTCCGCACTCTGGGATATGCCTCTGGAAGGCAGAAGTTGGAAGTTGGAAGGAGGAAAATGGGGAAAATGACAAGGTAAAATGTGGATTTCCACACTTCTAGTTAGCCGTGGAAGGCGGAAATCGACAAAACAGAGAAAGGTTAAGGAAAAAAGTTGGTTTTTCTGCATCTCGAAGTTGGAAGTCGAAAAGTGGGAAATCAAAAGATAAAGTAGTCATTCTGTGGATTTCTGCTACCTGAAGTCGGAAATTGGAAGTCAGGAAGTCAGAAGTCAGAAAAGTGACAAGTAAGCATACCGCATTTTAGGATTTCCGCTACCCGAAGTCGGAATTGAAAGTTAGGAAGTTGAAATTCGGAAAGCAAAAAAGTGACAAGTGAGCATAGTGCATTTTAGGATTTCCCCTATCGAAGTCAAAAATCGAAGGTCGAAAAAGACAGTTCCAGTGTGGAAACGACTTTTCTGGTTGCATAGTGGACTTGTCCATTGCAGAACGACTGTTATAGTTGTGTTTATACTTAAGCATGAATGTTAAAGGATGTACATGACCCATGACTTTGTTTAAAGAGAGAGAAATAATAAATTTTAAATTATTACACATATCAGGTAGGTGTATGTGCACGTGGGTACATGGACATTGTGGTATTAGAGCGAGGAGTAGAGCAATGAAGTCGTGCTCCTCCCTTATATACTGATAAGGAGGGGAGGGGATGCTACATATGCTTCCTGGAGAATGGAATATATCACAATTCACCACAGGAAAATCAAAGATTATACCCCCTGAAGATCATATATCCTTGGTTCAAGGGACCAATACTGTGGTGTACAATAAATATGCCAAAACTTCTGTAGATATGCATATGTACAAAGAAAAATTTGAAGTCTTGACGACTACAAATCAGATTCTAAGATCCATAGTAAAATGTTTAGAGGGGGGAACTAAGAGATTAGAGAACGTATAGCCAATAAAACACCTGGAACAAACAACTTAGCAGAGGCAATGAATCTTCTAGCATTAAAAGATAAAAAAATCAAAGCATTAGAAAATATCCATATGAGCCAAGCATTTCCATCTTCCCTTTAGTTAGTGTCTCAAAACCAGGAATTATAGGGTGAATTAGAATTTCTCAGGGAAAAACATGCTTATAGACGGGTAGAAAAAGAAGTTAGTGAAAGAAGAATTGAAGAGCACCAAAAATTAGAAGTAAAATGTCAAGAAATTCAAAATAAACTAGATGATGTAATATCTTAGATCACAACTTATGAAGCAAGGATGACCGAAGATAAAAATAAGTCAGAGTAAAATCTTGTTATACTCTAGGACACAAGTCCCATGGAAGACATTGATAAGTTGAGGAAAAGTTTAGATGATAAAGAGCAAGAAAAAAAGGAATTGGAAGATGGAGAATCAGACGCCCTTATGGAAATCATTAGATTAAAAGAAACTGTATAGAAAATAGATGAAAGCTTGAAGACACAAGGAGGTAAAATTAATACCTCACAGGATAAAGTGTATGATTTGAATAAATAGTTAGTTGTTAAGGATCAACAAGTAGTATAATTACAATGGAAACTGGACAAAGCTACAAATAAAGAACTAATGAAAGAAGAAATGATGAAATCTAAACAATCCTTATGGACACTCATCTTTCAAGAACTACCTAAGGGCCGAGCTTATATTGAGTTCATATTGAATTACTAGAAACTAGCCTTAGAATCAATTGATTATGTGGGAAAAAATAAAGTAGATGTAAAGGAAAAGTGTCAAATATCCAATATAGCCATATCTATTATCAATACTTTGTCGTTGGAGCAGTTAAAATCCATATTGTAGATAAGTGACAAAACTAGAGTTATCATTTGTGTAGATAACAACATCCAGATATTGGACTCTATGATGATACTAGAAGAGAAATTGAAAGAATATGTGAATGTGTCTAATCCTTTTTTAAGGATAATCATTTCCATGATTAACCAGGGTCCTCCAATCCCTTGGAACTATAAGAATGAGTTTTATTCAATTGACTTGTACAAGAAAATGTTTAAAGAAAAGATGCCTGAATTGACTTCCATAACTTAGCAAGCCACTCCCCCAATGCCACAAGAGCTACTTCATGAATTACACAGTGTATGTGTTGTTTATACAATATTAAAATAAATGTTGACCATTAAAAAAGACGTGGATTATAGTCGAGTCTCAAAGCTAGACAAGGCATTCAGAATGTTGAAAAATAACCCATCACCAATTAATCATACATGGAAATCTATACAAATGTTAAAAGAAAAGGTGATGGAAAGATAACATAAATCTGAAGAACAGGTGGCCCAACATCATCTTTCTTTGGAAGTGGGTATATTAGGACCACCTCATTCCCCTAGAAAGGAAATGCAGGGAAAAAATGGGAAAATGACAAGAATATGAGAAACAATCGTCCCACGATTCCTAAGTAGGAATGTGCATGCCAATTTAGTTATAATTCCTTAACAAAAACATTTTTCCAAGAGAAATGATAGGTTGACCAAAAAACCTTGTGTAGTGGAAGAATCATACTACATGAACATAAAAACTCTGCGCAAATATGTAAAACAGAAGGTTGATTATTTGATCAATTTTTTGAGCTGGGAAAGGTCATCAGATCTATCACATGATTTTGTTCTCCTTTCTCTCCTTCCTCATTATTCATTCTTATAATCTCTGAAATTCTACCGTGGAAGTAAATGGAAATAAGGCTAGGGAAGAGATGCATGAACCCCCCTTGGTTGTTACTTATATAGATATGAAATAGAGAGGTTGTTTCCTTGGAGAAGACCCAGGACCAAGGCGTTTCGGCCACGAGGAATTTTTATAGTAAAATATTTTTTGTTTGGAATGAATGAAATGTATTTTCTTAAAAGATACCCAGTACCGAGGTGAGACTGCCATTGGAATTTTTTAGTGTAAAACATTGTTGTTCAATATGTATGAAGTGATTTTGTTTGGAATAATAATTATGCTTCACAATATATGATGATATGTGACAAATTATTATCTCAACTATATAATTTAATGTTCGATTGAGAATGCCCTATATTTTTATAGGAGAATTTAAAGGTATTTGACACAATGGGTGTTTTAAACCTGCTGCAATAAATAATGAAAATGCTCAATATAACATAAATAGAAGAAAACAAAAGGAATTTTATTGATCATGGGCCACTTCGAGGGGGAAACATCCTTTGAGCAAGATCAATAAAAATAACTCGTGGATGCCTTCATTGGCCTCACCGCATACTTATATACTAAGTCTAATCTAAACAACTATTACTCCCCATGAATGTGGGATAATACAATATAATCACGGGACGAACTATAAAGCATATGTGTACAACAACGTTATACTAATGAAGTAAAGAGAAGGGTTTCCATGGGTTTCTAATATCCCCTCCCTCTTAGAAAAGTTTTGTCCTCAAAAATTTAGACGTGGAAATTGTTGTTGAATATGAAGGAGTGGTTCCCATGTAGCATCCTCTGGTTGCATGTCGTACCACCGAATTAATACTTTTGTGGTAGATAGAAAAATAAGTTGATGAGTGCACTTATTGAGGATGGCCTTCGACTCCAAAATGATGTATCCTTCATTATCCAGTTTTGGTAAAAAAATTTGTGCTCTGATGTTGGTGCCAAGAACTTTCTTAAGATAAGAGACATGAAATACAGGATGAATGCGAGGAGGAAGTTACAATTTATAAGAAACGGACCTAATATTCAGAAGAACCTTATATGGGCCATATAAATTTGGAGCCATATTTTGATGCCCTTTTATTTTCAAGGAGGTTTTCTTCTCAGGCTACAGATGAAGAGAAACCATATCACCAACTTGAAAAGTGTGCTCAGAACGGTGCTGATCGACTTTTTTTTTTGTGCAGTTTTTTTCCATGTGAATATTGTCTTGCAAAATGTGAAGAATATGATCTAGGTTTCAGAGAACCGTGTCAGCTTCCTAAATTGGTGAACTGATGGGAGTGTATGGAAGGAGCATTGGCAGTTCCTGACCATAAACTACTTCACATGGAGTCATTTTAGATGTAGTATGGTAGGAAGTATTGTACCGCCATTCAATGAGAGGTAGCCACTTTGACCACTGTTGATGTTGTTTAGAGGTGAAGCAACAAATATAAGTTTCCAAACATTTTTTTATAACTTCTTTCTAACCATCTGTTTGTGGATGATATCCTGAACTTATTTTCAGTTTGGTGCTAGTGTGGCAAAATAGTTTTGTAAAAAAATGGCTTGTGAAAGATGCATCGCAGTCCGAAACAATGGAAGAAGGGATTCCATGAAGACGGAAGATGTAGTCCATAAAAAATTTTGTGACCGAGGAGGCAGTACATGGATGGTTGAGAGCACAAAAAATACTATATTTGGAGAGTCGATCAACCACAACCAAAATTACAGTATTCCCTCCATATTTAGGGCATCGTTCAATGAAATCCATTGAAATATCTATCCAAATCCTTGTAGGGATGGTAAAGAGTTTGAGAAATCCAGAAAGGAGTGCTATTTCACCCTTGTGGCATTGGCAGGTATCACATTCAACCACCATCTATTGAATTTCCTATTTCATTCCCTTCCAAAATAACTTATGTCGTTCTTGCTCATACATTTTGAGGATATCAGAGTGCCCTACCGATGGAGAAGCATGGAGTTCATAGAATACATCCTGTTGAAGATCTGAGGTCTAGGGAAGCACTAGAAGACCCTTGTATCTTAGAGAAGAGCTATACTAGAACCAAAAGAGGCAGAAAAAACCACGCCCACTTTCAACTTGCAGACCGAACTCTCAAAGGTAAAAATATATATTCCCTTCAATGAATTGCTAAGAAATAAAGAATAAAGAGATAAGATAATGGGAATGGTTAGAAATCAAGGAGAGTCTCATCCTAATATCCTGGAAGTGAATGAAAAAGCCCCTAATATTAGCTTTGGTTCCAAGATGGAAAATGGAGATGAAGAGGAGGTGCTCCCATTTTACCTGAGCCTAAATGTGTATGATATGGTTGTGCACAACACCATGTTGGATTTAAGGGATTCCCATAATATGATGCCCAAAGGGGTGGTAGAGAGTTTGGGATTAGAAGTTACTCGACCCTACAAAGACTTATACTCTTTTGATTCCAGAAAAGTAAAATGTCTTGGTCTGATTAAGGACATGGTAGTAACTCTGACCAAAATTCCCTCCAAGATTATGGTGATGGACGTGGTCATAGTAGACATTCCTCCAAAATTTAGTATGTTACTATTAATATCCCGAACATCCAAATTGAAAGGGATTTTACAGATGGACATGTCTTATGCTACTATTCTTATAGATGGAGGGAGTACAAGGCTATACAGTGAGAAGAGATCCCCGTATGTGGTCAGCAGCCAAGAAAAACCAAATTACCATGCTATATATGTCATCGAAACTAACTTGGGGTCCTCTATTTTCTTTAATGACGTCTCCCAATGTGACCTTGAAATTTCAAAGCCCGTTGCAAAAGAAGGAGAATCCGTGAGGAGACAGGATGCTTTAGAAAAAAGGTAGAAGGAATAAGGTCTCTGGACGATGTACTTCGACGGGTCAGTCCCTAGAATTGGAGCTGGCGCAGTTGTGTATATCATTTCCCTCGTAGGAAACCCTAAAAATATGTCTTATAAGTTAAACTTTGAATGTACTAACAATGTGGCAGAGTACGAAGCCTTACTGTTAGGGCTACAAGCTTTGAAAGACAGAGGGGATAAAAGGACACAAATCATAGGGAACTCAGAATTGGTTAGAAATTAGGTAAATGACATCTATCAGACCAGGCACCCCATGATGAGGGCCTATAGGAATGAAGTGTGGGACATGTTCGGTAATTATTTCACCAAACATATGATCAAAGTAATCCCAATATGTGAGAATACAATAGATGATTCCTTAGAATTCGTGGCCAAAAGGTTCAAAGATGATGCCCCTGGACAAATAGATTGTAAGGTTGGCATCAGAAACATGCCCTCTATACCTGAAATCTCCAAATACTGGAAGGTTTTCGAGGATGATATGTAGATCAAGATATTCCTAGAGTTGTTAGATGATTTTGCAAATACCCAAGTGGACAATGAAAATGACAATATTGAAAGTTTTCAAGATACTAAAGACATGGAAGAAGGGATTGCTGAGAATGGGAAATACAAAGACTCCCTGGTGGGGGAAAGACATAGTGCAATTGAAAGGTAATCATATCCCTAGAGGCTTGATTCCCCTGGAGAAGTTGTTTGACCAAAATGATGTGTCTAAGGATTTGAAGATGAATCCCGCGGATGATGGTGTCGAGGACAAGAATATTGGGACCGAAGACCACCTGAAGATCATAAAGTTGTCAGAAAAAGTAAAGGAGGATTAAGTTGGTTTGATGAAGAAGTACACATACATATACGCATGGAGTTAATAATATATTAAGGGATATGACACCTCCATCATATAGCATACCATCCCCATAAACCCCAGCAAGAAACCTTTTAAACAGAAATTGAGGAGAGCTAATCCAAAGTTGTTTCACATCATCAAGAAGGAGATCAAGAAGTTGTTCAACACCAATATCATTGTGACCCTAAGATTTTTCAAATGGGTTACGAATATGGTACCTGTTAGGAAGAAAAATGGTGAAATTTGGCTTTGTATAGATTTTCGGAATCTCAATAGGGTCTCCTTGAAAGATAGCTATCCTCTGCCCAATATGGAACACATTTTGCAGACAGTGGTAGGGTCTGAAAGGATTTATACCATGGATGATTTTTCAGGGTACAATCAAGTAAAGGTGTTTCCTGATCAAGAGAAAACTACTTTCACCACACCATGGGGTACTTTCGTGTACACTAAGATTCCTTTTGGTTTGATGATTGGTGGGGCCACCTTCCAACGCACCATGGATATAGCCTTTGTAGAAGAAAAGGACAAGTTTGTGGTGGTATATAAGGATGATATTACTGTATACTTGAGGTCTGATAGAGAGCACATCCAACATCTGGAAAAGGTTTTTCTAAAGTGTAGAAAATATGGGATATATTTGAACCCCCGCAAGTCAAAATTTGGGTTAGAATAAGGGAAGTTGTTGGGAGATGTCATCTTGAAGGACGTCATAAAGATCAACCCAAAGAGGACCAAAGCCATCCAGAAGGTCAAAGAGCCAAGAAGCAAAAAGGAGGTGCAGTATTTCATTGGGAAAGTTAATTTTCTAAGAAGGTTCATCCCTAGTTTTGTTGAGATACTAATGAACATTGCCAACATGCTGAAGAAGGACCATGAGATTAAGTGGACACTCGACTCAAGAGCAGCTTTCAGGTATATAAAAAGGGACCTCATAGAATCCCCTGTCCTGGTAATTCCGGACTTCAGTAAAGACTTCCTATTTTTTCCTAATGCATCTAATCACACTGTTGTTGGAGTGTTGTTACAGAAGAATGACCAAAATGTCGAACAACCCATAGTGTTTTTTAGCAAAGTGCTGAGAGATGGGGAATTGAAGTATGACATAATGGAAAAATAGGCATACCCCTTGATAAAATCATTAAAGGATTCAGAGTCTACGTCTTCCACTCCCACATCATCGCTTATGTACCCAGCAATATCGTGACAGGAATCCTCATGCAGCCGGATCCAGAAGGGAGAAGAGAGAAATGGATTGTTGTGCTACTAGAATATGATATTGAAATCAAGCCCACCAAATTGGTTAAAGGTCAAGAAGGGTTGACCAAAATGATGACAAACTTCAACTGTGATTTCTTGCAGCTAAACTTCTTGACCAGTCACTCACTCCAACTGGATTTTGAGGTACAGGTAATTCCAAGTTTATCCACATCCCCTTGGTATTCTGACATTGTATATGCGCTGCAAAATGTACAGGAACCTGTAAGGTTGAGCAAAACAAGGGCAAGGTCAATAAATTTGAAATCAGCAAAATTTTGTATTCTAAAAGAGTAACTGTATTAGAAGGATCCTGGAGGTATCCTACTGAATTTCCTTCTGGAGGAAGAATCCTAGAAGACCATAGAGGAGTTCCACAAAGGAGATTGTGGGGGGAACCATTCCTAGAAAGTTACAACAAACACAATTCAGAGGGTTGGTTTCTATTTAACCTCATTGTTTTCTGATGTTTATAAAGAAATCACCAAGTGCCACCACTACCAGTTTTTGAGGGTAAGAGGAAACTCATCCCACTTCCTCTTAACCACATATCCGTATAAGAACCTTTTCAATAGTGGGGGCTAGATTTTATCGGGGAAATAAATCCAAACTCCTCTGGACAACATAGGTGGATTTTGACAGCTACAAACTACTTTACCAAATGGATTGAGGTGATACCTACCAGGAGGGCCACTGATGAGGTGATTGTGAATTTCCTAGAAGAAAACATCTTATCTCAATTTGGGTGCCCTAGGAGAATAGTAACAGATAATGCATCGAATTTGAATTCTAAGAAGATGATTAACTTTTTCCATAAGTACCATATCAACCTCAACCATTCTACCTCCTATTACCCATAAGGAAATGGGCTAGCAGAGTCTTCAAACAAAAGCTTGGTGAGGATGATTAAGAAGTTGTTAGAATACAACAAGAGGGCTTGGCACATGAATTTGAAATATTCCTTGTGGGATGACATGATCAACACCAAAAGGGAAATTGGAATGTCACCTTTCTAGTTAGTGTATGGAGATGAAGTAGTCTTCCCAGCATCTTTGGGAGTGCCAGTAATGAGGTTGTTGCAGGAACAACAGAGTGAACCAAATAATGTGTAGAGAAGGATAAATCAAATCATAGAGCTAAACAAGTTAAGGGACAAATCCTATGGCACTGTGCAGGTACGTCAAGATAAAATGAAGAATACCTTTGATAGAAGGGTTAAAGAAGAAAATTTCCTAGTCGATGACCTAGTCCTAAAGTGGGATGCTATCCACGAAGGTAAAGGGAAACATGGGAAGTTTGACCACATGTGGGTAGGTCCCTACATTGTTGTGGCACATAGAGGAGAAAATGCTTTCATTCTACAACATTAGGATGGATCTCTATTGGAAGGAGGTCCGGTGAATGGGAGGTTTCTCAAACACTACTTGACCTGAGAAGAAGAAGTAAGAACTTGTATGATAGCTGTATATATTTTTTTTTTCAAGAAATAAGGGCAGCCCCATAAATGATTTGAAGCCTGAATAGGAGGCCATAAGATCTAGGAGGGAAGCCATGTTCCTTTTTCTTTGTTTTTGTTTACATGCACAACAACATTGACAAATGTTTGAGGTTCGAAGGAAGAATGATTGCCCAATGTATTCGACAACTGGTATACAGGTTCTTTGCTACCTCATGGGGAGGATAGCATCCCTATATGGAGCCACTTGTTAGCACCTAACTTGTGCTAAATAGATGAGAGGGTTTTGGACCCATAAGGAAAGAACTAAGGCCTACAAAATTTTCATGGCAAGGAACCTCGGGAGTTTTGATGGGTTTCTGAGGGGAAGGAAAATCTATGAAGAATGAGTTTGAGAATTGATAATAACAGAATGGACTGCACAGGCCATGGTCCATCAAATGAAGAGAATCTCAGGGTCTAGAATCATAAATAAACTCCCTCGTGTTGGGCATGCGAGAGGAAAGAGAAAGTTTGGGTTAGGATGATGATATAGAACGAAAAGCTTTTCAATGGCTGTGAGAGAAAGATAAGGTAGATCGACGGTGGAGATCCATTCCATGAGTTTTAAGTGTACCACTAGAAAGCATGTTTCAAATTGGTGAAATGGATTGAACACCGACATCTTTCGACAGTCGATATTGCGAAGGGCTTAGATCAGCGATTGATATAAATTCCATCGATCTAAAATGCTCGTCGGATATAGTGCTTCAAAACTTGCAAAATATGCTAAAGAGAGACCTATTTGATGGTAGGGATCGATGCAGATATAAATATA
This sequence comes from Pseudotsuga menziesii, assembly GCA_001517045.1. Classification (NCBI taxonomy): domain Eukaryota; kingdom Viridiplantae; phylum Streptophyta; class Pinopsida; order Pinales; family Pinaceae; genus Pseudotsuga; species Pseudotsuga menziesii. The sequence goes on along the minus strand of LPNX011055439.1, from coordinate 143,161 downwards.
TGGTGGGAATATATTCCTCTAGCTACACTTGGGCGGGAAAAATATCGATCAAAATTGGCAAAATTCGGTAGGCCCTTCTATTTTGGACGACGGGATGGTAAAAAGGTTTAGATCGATGGAGGAGGTTAAATATCATGAGTTAGAAGTGCATGAAGGACTATGGGGAGGAAACATGATAGTAGAATTGCCATCCATCAAGATTACACGGCTTAGATCTACGGCTAATGTTTTATCCGGCTAGAAAGATGCAGGTCGGATAAGGGAATACAATAGTATAAAATCCGGCACGTGGATTTGGTCCAGTTGTTTTTCTGGAAGCATCTAAAAGCGAGTTTTTGGACTGTGCAGAAAGCACCACCTTGGACGAACTCCCAAATAAACCTGTCGACCAACCTGGTACGTATTTTTCTCGATTAAGCTAGTTTTTCATGGTTGAAACAGAAGATTTAGAGGCTCAAGGTATTGAATTTCATAGTGCCGAAGAAGCCCTAGAAGATAAAGACTCTGAGGTTTTCTACACTATCATGTTACATGATAGTATAGAAGCCACGAAGAGAAAACTGAAAACTCTTCAGTTGCAGGGAATTGACACTCATGGAGTTTTCAATTCTTATTTCTTCTACTTCTCTGTTGAACAAATCCCTAGTTCCCTGAAATTCATAGACTGGTGCGTAGATAATTATTCTCCTTCTGAAGGTGAAATAATGAACGTATCTAGGTCTAATATGTTGTGTCCTATAAATTCACTCACTGTCTGAAACACTCTAATGATCCCTCCTGAGTTTACCCAGATGTCTAGAAAGTACAATGAAGAGGATATACTCCAGTTTTTTTGAAGATCTTCACTGAGCAAAAGGAATCTTTTCTCAAAACCTGTTTGAAACCGGAAATCCAACTATCAAATCCCGTGTTCCCCATTGATTTCGACCTGTTTAACGAGGAGACATAGTCCTTGATAATCCTAGAAATCTAGTTCTTAGGTATGGACTCAAACCAATTTGTCACTGAACATTTATTGAGTCTGATATTCACCCTCAGCTCTTGTAAGTAGTGTTAGAAACGTTGATTCAGTATTCACCCTCTGCCTGTCTACAATTTGATGAATTATTAGCCAGAAACATCCATTTTCAGTTGATTAATTTTCGTCGGTCAAGAACCTTCACGTTTCAATCTCTCCTTATGAAGATGTTTGTGAGCTTCATCCAAAACAACCTGCAACTCCTAGAGATGGTTATAATCGAGGAAATGTATAAATATTATAGCAAGTTCATGAATGTCCTCATGGCACCAGTATATGAAGTACTTTTCCAAAATAGGCTGCCTAGGGTCTTACCAACTATGAAAAATCTGCTGCAATTGTCTCCTAAAAGGAGAGTGGGAGACTGGTTCATCTCCTAGGACAATACCGTGATTAGGGTTTACGGGTTTACTCATTAGCCGTATGTCCTACCGACGTTTTTTACATTGAGGATATTTGCACTAGAGTTGATTAGGCAGAGGCTAACAGTTGAAGATGAACATTTTGAACATAAGCTTCAAGAAGCTTGCAGATATTAAGTTTCCATGGGAAGTTGGTCCTTTTACCGTTAAAAACAAATTATCCCTACCAACGATTGAATATTTTCTCAAGGAGAAAGGGCTTGCAATGGAGGACGAAATTAACTATGACCCTCACCACATCATCTCTAATAGAAGGAAAGCCAATAAAAACAAGCCATTCGAGCATGCTGAAGTGACATGGTTGGTGGAAAAAGAAATCTGGATGGAGTATCCTTGAGAAACTAGTTATGATGAAGATATGCTAGAAAATTCGGTGTCCTCTACACCAATTGGTAATTCCCCCCAGTAGGACCTCTCCAGCATTGTTGTTGCGGCCACACAGATGACTGCTTTATCTAGTGTGTTAGAAAAGGGAAGTAAGAGAGCATGCCCAAAGGCCATGGACATAGATGAAGGGGACACTACCAAAACACCCAAGAAGCAGAAGACTGAAAAATAGGGTGAGTTGGTAAAAACTGCAAAGGCTAAAGGAAAAAATAAAACTGTAAAGGTCAAAGGCCCAACTTTTGAAATTCATGAGTATACGTTTGATAGTGTCCCTAAATATGTTGTAAATATGTACAATTCCAAAGCGGGACTGCTGAACAGTTATAGAAATGCTAATGAAAAGGATTTTGAGGAAAAATTGAAGTTGTGTGACAAGGTAGAAAAATTACCTGGTCAGGATACCTCCCTAGTAACTGTTAGAGATCAATCCATAGGGATGTTGAATGTGGCCGTCATTACTGGAGACAAATTAGCCAAGATGAGGGTATATCCAAAGAAGGTTCCCAAAACTAATATGATTCATTTTCATAGAGGGATAAGTGATATCATCTATACCGACCTGCTTTAGGCTACATCGCATATATCCAAATTAAGAGCTGGTAAGAAAAGGGTTGAAGAGTTGCTCTGAAAGGAGAAATTAGAGAATAGAGCTCATCAGGCCCAGATAAAAAGCTCCAGGTGGATACATTGGTAGCAGACAACCCGCAGGATAAAGGTGCTGCCACACAAAAGTTACTAAAGGACAAAGAGGGTACAATTCAACTGTTAAAAAGAAAGATAGACATCCTAGCTACTCGACTCATACAGACCTCTGCGCTGACTGAAATTGAGAAAGAGAGGGAAGCCTTAGACACTGAATTTATCAATTGCAAGGATAGACTACACAAATATGAAGATAAAGAAAAACAATGTAAGAAAGATGCAGAGCTTTGGGAAGAAAAGGAAAAGGTTTTTGAAGCGAAGCAAGCAGAGTTGGAAAAAGTGTTGCAAGAACTGAGAGAAAGGAATCAGAGAAAACTAGTATCAGTGATCCCATCTTCAGAGGTGTATAGTGAAGAATCCCTTTCTCAAGCCATGTCTCAAGTAAGTATCAAGACTCTAGAAGTCATTATTCTAAGAAAAAAAATTAGGATCTGATGGATATGGCTGAACACAAGGAAAAAATAAGAAAGATGCTGGAAAAACGTTGTAAAGAATTGGAGGACAAGAACAACAAACTGACAAATCAAGTTTTCGGCCAGGTATCCCTGCAAGGGGAAAAACACCTTATTTGGGATGTAATAATATCAAAGGCAGCTAAGTTATGGATTTACTTGTATTTTAACTGGGATAAAGACAATATTACCAAGGCATCCAAAAAGTATATTAAGATGGCAAAACATGACTTAAACAAAAGACCTATGGAAACAACTGAGGGTGCAATTGGTTTTCTGAACAATTTGACATAGGAAGATGTTAGATAGGGAAATATACAAGATAGAGTCTTGGTCATTACTTGGGCGAGGAAGGTGGTGAACAAACACTGTCATTTGAATATGGTCGAGGCTAAGTGAAACTTCATGCTAAATCAGGTGAATGGATTTGTTCATCTTTTTAATCCCTTGGTAAAAAGAGGGCTCCCCTTCTTCTGGGAAGAGAATGGGCCAATTTTATCCCAGAAAGAGTATCGAGACAAGCTAGTCGAGTGCAGGAAGAGTCATAGATAGTTTGAAGATATGGCCCAGCAGTCACTCTCAGGTAGGACTATAATCGATAAGTTGTTCGGTGAATTTGAATTACTGTTTGATTTCAGAGTTGTATGTGCAAAAATGCCAATGCCTTCCTATCCAGAGAATGCGGAACTCAACGTCTTAGCGAAAGAAATGATCAAGCTAGAAATGTCGATTGTTAACAAGTGGAAGGTAATTAAGAACTACAAGAATATAATACAATCTGCATCAATGATGACATGCCTAAGTGTAACATCCCTGACCCTCTGACCAGTGAAGAGGATGCTACCATGGCCTTAACCATCCGGGAAACCAGCCCCATAAACATGTGCATTCGTAAAACACTAAAATGCTGAAACCAAATTCTTTGAACTAGAACATGCATACATGAACATTTATCATACAATGGAAGCAAACATATGTTCATACAAGCACTCAACATGTTCATCACATTCATTAACAGAAAATATGATTGCAGAAGTAAAATAGACAAGATTACTTATCTTATAAAGAACTCATTCTGCAACCAGCTACGTTGCTGCAACATTCCACCCAACCATAGGCCAGCGTGCTCCTTAATCTCTCATCAATGCTACCACCCTAAAGCTGGGCATGATTCTCCAAGGAATAAGGAACAAGCAGGCTTACACATAGCCAAGGATACACAAAACACAGCCAAGCCAACACCGTTGGGTTTATTAGGCCATCAACACGACATCCAAGCCAACATGGTCAAGTTTATCAGGCCATAAAGGAGTTGGGAAAGGCTAAATGCTAAGCTGGTGAGCCCATTACAGAGCTAGGAACACCTACACCAGAACTAGCCTGACTTCTAAGACACCCACACACACCCAACACAAGGAATCAGTCCCTTCTCTGCTACACAGTCCCTCAGGCCCTGCATTCCCTTCCAGTGTTATTCAGGGGTTGTGGAGAAGAAAGCCATCCCCCTAGCTCTGTCTATGTGTGTTGTAAAGGAAAGTGTCCTATGGCTAGGGTTTAAGAGTCCATCAACATACTGTGGTTGAAAGGTGGATGCAAATGGTTCTGCAAAAATATATAAGCAAGTTCCAGAGATTGGAATGGTTCATACCTTAGCCAAATGAAGGTTGATCCAAGCAGCCCTTCAATCCTCTTCTTGCTCCTCTTGCTCCTCTTGCTCCAAGAGACCTGCAAAACAATTTATACCTTCCTCAAACCAATATGACCACATATAAAGCAATGATAATCAAATAAACATGAAATAATGATCTAAATAACATCATCATATGATCATAAACAGAGATTCAATCACACATTGAACAATGATTTGGGAAGAAGAAGGACATCGCATCTTTATTAATATTGAAAACAAGTACAAGTATACCTTCTCTTCAAGTTCGGCACCTCACGAAACCTTGATCTGGTTTTGTTGCTTCTCTTCTCCAAGGAACTCAGCCTCCAACCTCTGCAACACAAGGAGAATGCTTCTAGGGCAAAGGTGTGGGAAAAGAGAGCTCCAAATCCTCCAGCATAACAATGCAAAAATTCAAGTCTCCCCTCATGGACCTCCCTACCTCTATTTATATGCTTAAAGAAGAGTTAGGGGCAAAGACAAAGTAGTTACAACTGAAGGATTCAGTTGCATAACTACCCAAACTACCCAAATTTCAAAAGACGTGTTTTTTGACATTTTTAAGAGGCGTACGCGGGTTGCTGAATACCATAGTCGCGTACACAAGAAATACACATGGGTTGCTAATACAAAAATTTGCATATATAAGCAACTTGCGTACGTACGTGGGTATCATAGAGAGCAACACACGTACGTACACGGGTATTATAGAGAGCAAGTCGCATACAGACAAAAAAACTCATTTTAAGGGCACTTTTAGGCATTTTCATACTTTGGTGTGTTCTAGAAAGTTTTAGATAACAAAAATATATTTCCAACAGTGTAGAGATGAGGTTAAACAGAGTTACAAAACTCAAGATATGGGTCCTCCAAGATAGGTGTTTTTTCAGTGACTTTCAGTGACTTTTCATGAAGTGTCCTCATGGAAATGTCGACATGCGACAAAATCATGGGAAAGTGGTCATAGGAAGAGATGTGTCATTTTGAGCTATAACAGATTCCCCCTAATGTGTGAGGTTAGAGGGGAAGACGATAGATGAAATACATTATAAAGGAAACAACTGAGTATGGAGAGAGCAGAGAATCCAAGATCAAAAGGCTCGAACAAAGGTACCTGAAAGAGAGATAAATGTCAGAAAAAATGATCTTTGGAACATACACATCCATAAATCATCACCATAAAGATACAAGTGGATCCAACTTATGTATAACTGATGAAACTATCATGGTCGCGCTCAATATGCAAAAAGGCGCCATATCAAATCTAAAGGAGTCATGGCCACAAATGAACAAGGTGGATCCATACTCGACAATCGATCATAGCCACAAAAATACCAGGTGGATCTATGTCTCAGCAAAATGTCATATAAAGTGTAACAAGGTCTTGCGCAACTTGGGCAATATCAAAAGATGACAATGCTACTATCAGCCCAAGGTCTTCAATCCAAACTGCCCAAAAAAGGTACGAATCCTAACCATGTGAATAAAGGAATTGAAGTCGAACATGGAGGAAACTGTTTGATTACCGGTCAATGATGAGAACCGTTAACAAACGCGAGGGAAACCACCATTAATGAAAATGGTCCCCAAGGTATCTAGTACATTCTAACAAGTGTGATTACAAGGACTTGAAGTCGAACACTTGAAGAATCCATTGAGTATGAGACATTAAGGTATTCCCACTACCCAATAGCGAGGGAAATTGCCATTGATGACTACAATTCCCAAGGTACTGTCATAAAACTCTAAATCTCATTCCTAGAGCAAGATGTGTTGCAGTTGATAGGAAGAGATCCATTGGAATGAAGGAATTAAGGCATCCTTCATCATCCAACACGAGGTAAGTCAAAGACTAATTGGATCTGGAATTGGTACTGAATTTCACGACAAGGAACACTGAAGACATGATGTAATGAACTGATACCAGGGAATGGCCAACACAAAAGGTCAAGGCAACTACAGAATGGTCGACAAAGGTTTAGTCCTTGAACAGTGAGCATGACACAAAAGTGACTTAGGTAGCTTTTGACACAAAAGGACCAACGAAACAAATCTGCAATGTAGGAGACATTAACAGATTCCCCATATAATTGGAAAAGAGACCAACTGGAGGAGTAAGAAACTCTGAATCGGGATAAGATCAAAAACTAGGACCCAACTATTGATAGACTCAAAATTGGTGCTTTGTTCAAGGAAACAAGACTTGCTGCCATGATGTAAAAAAAATGTGAATGAACTTCCCTTCCCCCCTTTCTTGTAAAGGTTTAACGAGTCCAAGAAATCAAACTCGGGACCATCTTCATTTTTGGCAAGCTCAAAGAAAAGAAAGAAGAATGCTTGATAAAGCACTGATTCATGGATTTTACGAGCCCGAACTAGTACATGCTCAATAGTGTTTTCATAGTTTAGAGAGTCTGAAAACTCCAAAGAAGACTCCAGGGGGGTGCTTTTTCGTACAATTTAGTCTCCTGAGGCCAAAAAAGTATAAAACCAACCATAGAAGAACTCTCTTAACTTCCAAAGAAGAAAAGGCACACCTTTTTCGTACTTAGTCAGGAAGGTCCGAAAAAGGTTAAATTACCACCTACCCAACGCTCCTTCAAAAGAAGCATATAACCTGAGTTTTATGAGTGTGAAGGAAGGCAATATCACTCAGAAAGATCCATTTGATTACGAGAAATGGGTCTTACAACAATAAACTCGATGCTTTGTTCTTTAAGGTTTAACGAGCATGACAAAGACATAAAGTACACTCGGAATCTTTTTCATGTTTTGGTCCAGAGCACGAAAAAGAGAAAACTAAGCTCATATCGGGGGTTCCTTTTCCATAAATTTAGTTCCTCAGGTCCAGAAAAGTGATAAACCTATGCCTTTGAATACTCTTCTCAATTCCAAAGAAAAGAGAGTGTTCCTTACTCATATTATTCCACATGGTCCGAGAAAGAGATAACCTACCACCAATGTGGATGCCCATTCACATATTCTTAACGAGTCTAAATGGACAAGTTTACTTGGCAGTCAAGTCTATTTTGAGGAGTCAAACTTGGGCCTAAAGAAACTCAAAATATTTCCCGTGAAGTTTTAACGAGTCCGTAAAAGTCAACTCACAGCCTCCTTATTGTTTTTAACGAGCTCAAAGGAGAGCAGAAAGTATGCTCTAAATGCGAGGAGACGAGTGCCATAGACAAAGGAAACTAGTTCCAAGCGCAAGGAACAAAACTATGCATAATGCAAGGAAAGTGAGCAAGATAAGGACACTCGGGGAATGTCTCCTCAGGGTAAAAGGTGTCAAGTTGTAAAGGCAAAATGATACAAGGCTTGGCGATGATGAGAACAAAGATGAGGGCTTATACAACGAGCTAAAAGCGTGGAAGCTGGCATCAGGCTCATAAGCGCAAGTAGGGCACATGCAAATGCAATTACGACTTGAACAATAAGGTGAGGCCAGTAAACAGTTGTGAATCCAGCTACAAATCCTGTCTCCAAGAAACAACAGCATCAGGATCATATTTAGAAGAAAAGATCCGATGCGGGTCACTTTGGAAGAAACACATGTGACTTTGCTATCTTCTATAAAAGGGAAAGTCAAGGCAGAATCAACCAAAGAAGATTCTATAGAACCAAGGCTCAAGGGTTTATAATCAGTAAGATCAACCTTAGAAGGAGAGAAAAAATCAACAAGGGAGATAGAGTCTGTAGGAATGAACTCAATATCATAGGAGTTGAAAAATTCATAATAAAAATCAAACTCATCAGGATCATTGACTTGCTGTTCGCAGGACGAGTCAAAAGACTCAACAAGACCAACACAAGAAGAAAGGTCAGGTTTACTAGGCAAATCAGGGTTAGACTTAGTCACAACTGAACCAACATCCAAAAGAAGATCAGATTGTATCAAAGACTCTAGGAAGACTTCATCCAAAGGAAGGAGATCATCCGAGATAGGACACATGTCTAAAATTTCAAATGGATCGACAGAGTGGAGAGAAGGCTCTACAGTCTGTATAGGATGACTCACCCGATCAACTATTGGGACCAAGTCCCAAGAAGGTAAGCATGAAAATAGAGGCTGCTTCTCAGTAGCAATTGAACACAAAGGACAAGAGGCCACATAGTTCACCTGTGGCGGGGTAGTGTCTATAGAAACAATGGGAACCAATAAAGGAAATACCTAGTCTCTAGTTGGGTCAGGAGACGGATCAAGAAAATCCAACTAATCGATAGTGACAATTTCTTCGCCATGATTAAAGTACATCACACGAAAGAATGTTCACACCACAGCTTGCATGGCATAGACATAATCACGTCCAAGGAGCATATTGAAGTCCAAGGGGTCTTCTATTACCATGAAGTCAACTAAGACGGTCTTCCCACCCAAAGTAACAAGTGTTTGAGAAAGAATTCCCAAGGCTATACAAGTTCTTCTATCAAACGCCAGTAACTGACTAGCAGTCGACACAAGGCTGGGAGATCCCATGCCTCGCCAAGCACGAGCAGACAAGATACTAAATGAGGCTCCTTCATCAACAATACAATGAGCAATAGTGTATGATTCAACTTTGACCTTTATCTGGAAAGGTGCATCAGAAGGAAGGCGTAGCTCAACTAGGATATCCCAATCAAAGGAAGCAATCCGAGAGCTTGGTGGGGTTTGATTTGAAGCGAGTTCAGTGCCCCCTTGTTCAGTAAGTTTTGAACTGGCAGTGAAGAAAATGTGACTAGTAGACACTTCACTCTCTAAAGGAAGAGTGGGATTGATCGATACTGAAATCAATTCAACCGCTTCGTGAAAGTCACTCTCTGAAGGGAGAGTGGGATTGACCAAAGATGACATTGGTTCAATCACATCAGGATCACTCTTTGAAAGAAGAGTGGGATCGCCCAAATTAGAGATTGTTTCAACCACTTGATCAACCAAAGGTTGAGTAGGTTGTTGTGAAACTATAGGTTGTTCAAGAGAAGGAAATTCTTGAGTCTCGGACCACACTCTTCGCACCTCTGCGATAGCAGGACACTGGTGAGTAAGATGATCTCCCTCACATAGCTTACAAGGGAACTTAAGTTTGCACTTCGAACGACCAGTTTTCTCAACGGTGTCAACATGACTAGCAGTGGATGACTGTTTGCTCTCAGCATGACCTGTAGAGGCTAAGAGTTTTCTCCCAGCATGAACTATAGAGACTGGGTGACTGGGTCCAACCTTACTAAGAGAGGTTGGTTGTTGAAAAGCTTCAGAATGTTAAAAAACGGGATGACCATGAATCCAAACTCTTCGCACCTCTGCAATAGAAGGGCATTTATAAGTAAGGTGGTCTCCCTCACAAAGCTTACAAGGAAACTTGGGCTTGTGTTTTGAATGGGTAGTCTTTTCAACAGTGTCAACATGACTCGCAGTGGCTGACGGATTGTCTTTAGCATGAACCATAGAGGCTGAGAGACTACCCCCAACATGACCTGTAGAGGCTGAGAGACTGGGTCCAACATGGCCTATAGAGGTTGGACGGGCACCACCAACATGAACAACAAAGGCTAAGTGGTTAGGATCAACATGCTTTGCAGCAGTTGAGTGTGTTTCCCCAGCATGAACCAAGGAAGCTGGGTGGATGGATCCAACATGACTTGCAAAGGTTGGATGGGGAGGTTCAACTTGAACAACAGAGGTTGAACGAGTGCCCTCGGCATGAACTACAGAGGCTGAGTGACTAGATCCAACATGAACTGGAAAGGTTGGAAGGATCTCACCAGCATGATAAATAGAGGCTGGATGGTGAAGGTCAACTTGACTTGCAGAAGTTGAGTGCTTAGATCCAACATGAACTACAGAGGTTGGATAGGTGCCCCCAACATGAACCAAAGAGGCTGGGTGGTGAGGTTCAACTTGACTTGTAGAGGTTGAATAGGTGCCCCTTGCTTATGTGCCTTCTTCCTATTCCTCCTTCTTTTACTCCTTTTAGAATGTCGGTTACTAGTATCAGTACTTTCACTGCATGAGGTAGAAGGAGGAGGAGAATCAACTACAGGTGAAGGGGAAGTAGTGTTTTGATGCTCTTGATATAAGGAGCTTACTTGAGAAGCATCAGGAGCATTCAGGATAGTTGGAGTGGAAAACAACCACACCAGTAGCCCTAGGGTGAATCTAGGTAGATTCAGGGTGGCTATCAAGGGAACACCAACATTCCCCATGAGAGGAATAGTACAAGGAGTTCCCAGCATGGGGATCTCTTGGTTGGTGTTCGAAGGGGTGTTAGCCATAGTTTCAAACCAAGAGACAAATTCTGAGGTTGATAGGCAACCAAAATTACAAAGCACACACCTAAAGGCACACTAAGTACAGACAAACCACACAGCACTCACTAAAAATTCCTAAATCCAAACAGACAAACATGTATAAGATATACTTTCCAGAAGAAAGATGAGAGACAGTTACTTGGTGTCCCTGTAGATGTTCTTAGGCATAAGCGGAGGAATCACCCACCGCCCTCCCACACATTCTACCGGGGTTACCTTCCAAGTCCGTCCAGGGTCAACCAGAAATAGCCTTCCGGTGTACCTCTGTATGAACCCTAGATGTCAAAGAGACTAAAGGCTACCTTAACTATATTGACAGTCTGGGGTGACAGTCACAAGCTTGATTTGTACACATGGGAAGGGTAGCTGAGCCTGAAACCTTGTCTAAGACAAAATCCCCAGATGCGTAAAAACCTTGATCTACGCTTTGACAAGGAATTAGAGGGTTATCTCCTCAGTCCAAGTCTCCATGCGGCCTCGTGCTTAACCCCCGTTTGAGAGGAGCTTCCCAGATACAATCAATGTAGAAAAGGGTCTACCTAGTGATTGGCCAACTATGTCTGAAATTTTAACACTTGTGGAGAGTTTAAACTCCCTAACCCACAAGTCTAGCCTGAACTAGTTGGTGTATGACCCTATAAAATAAAACTTACTAGTAATTTTTAAAATTATATCGTTTATTTTAAGGGTTGTTTTTAGTCAGAGGGTAAATGGCGTGAAACTTATGCGGTGTTTTGACTCAAAGTTGAAACAAAATGACTAAGAAAAGAGATATGAAATTCCAAAAGCAAAAACTATTCTCTTTATCTTTTTCAAATAGAAACTTGAAAGCCACAAAAGAAAAAATTCTTTTTATTTTTTCAAAAATAATGATATGCCATGCAATCTAGACTAAAAACCTAATCTACATGCATATAAAGCAAACATGTGTTTTTGTCTTTTTCTTTTATAAATGAAAAAGAAAAACAACCTATCAACTAATGCAAGCAAGTACTGTAAGCAAAGCAAATAGACAACTACTCTACACCCCACAAACAAACCCTAGGTTTCCCTAAAGTTAGATATCAACCTCTCTTGAAAAGAAGGCTTATAAAGGTAAACAAGCCAACAACTTTGGAATGAAGAGACTAAGCAATAAGACTGGCATAAACAAAGGCCAATAAGTCCCAAGTATCATATCAAAACCTACAAACAGAGGTTGCTCAGTACCTTGTCCAACAAGGTCAAGCCAAAGAAAGAGGTAGGGGGGGAAGCAACAAAAACAAGTATACGTTCTTTTTAATTTTCTTTTATAAATGCAAAAGAAAAACCACCTACAAAGCAAATTATGCAGATAATAAGAACAAAGCAAAAGGAACTTTTCTATACCACCACCAAACAAACTCCAAAATGCCCTAAAGTCAGTATAAACCCTACTTGGAAGAAAGGCTTGCATAAAAGACAAGTCAACTACTTTGTCATGGTGAAGTTAACCAACAAAAGAAGAAGGAAACCAACACCAACAAGCTTTTGAAATCAAACAAATATCACTGACATAGACTGACCAAAAACATAAGCCAAAAATCATACCAAGCAAAGGAGGTGGGGGAAAGAGCAAAGAGCAAACCCTAATGCTATAAAAGGGCTTACCACATAGATAAAGAACAACCAAAAGGGATGAAACTAACTCCCTGGAGTCATGCACCTGTAGAGGACACCAAAATACCTACCAAACAACCCACAATAGTAGAAATAACCACAAAAAATGAGGAAAAACACTGTTTTAGGGGCACACGCGGGTTGCACTACTGACAGGTCACGTGTCATACGCGGGTTGCTAATACAACAAGTCACGTGTATAAGAACATGCGGGTTGTATAACTGGCAAGTCACGTACGTACGCAGGTTGAAAGTATAGACATTCATGTGTACCAAACTAGACACGCGACTGTTCAATCAGCAAGTCGCGTATGGGTGGAAAAAATCCCACAAAAGGTCAAAAAATGTCTTAGGAAGGCAGGGGAAGTGTGCTATCAGACTGATAAGGTGTTCCTAAGTGGCAAGAAGGACCTGAAACAATGAAAAAGACTGAAAGAAATCAAGAGAAACCCCAAACAGACAAGGCTATCCCCAACAGAGTCGCCAATTCTGTTGTAAAGGAAAGTGTCCTATGGCTAGGGTTTAAGAGGCCATAAACGTACTGTGGTTGAAAGGTGGATGCAAATGGTTCTACAAGCATATATAAGCAAGTTCCAGAGATTGGAATGGTTCATACCTTAGCCAAATGAAGGTTGATCCAAGCAGCCCTTCAATCTTCTTCTTGCTCCTCTTGCTCCTCTTGCTCCAAGAGACCTGCAAAACGAATTATACCTTCCTCAAACCAATATGACCACATATAAAGCGATGATAATCAAATAAACATGAAATAATGATCTGAATAACATCATCATATGATCATAAACAGAGATTCAATCACACATTGAACAATGATTTGGGAAGAATTAGGACATCACATCTTTATTAATCTTGAAAACAAGTACAAGTATACCTTCTCTTCAAGTTCAGCACCTCACAAAACCTTGATCTAGTTCTGCTGCTTCTCTTCTCCAAGGAACTCAGTCTCCAAGCTCTACAACACAAGGAGAATGCTTCTAGGGAAAAGGTGTGGGAAAAGAGAGCTCCAAATCCTCCAGCATAACAATGCAAAAATTCAAGTCTCCTCTCATGGACCTCCCTACCTCTATTTATATGCTTAAAGAAGAGTTAGGGGCGAAGACAAAGTAGTTACAACTGAAGGAGTCAGTTGCATAACTACCCAAACTACCCGAATTTCAAAAGATGTGTTTTTTGACATTTTTAATAGGTGTACGTGGGTTGCTGAATACCACAGTCGCGTACACAAGAAATACACGTGGGTTTATAATACAAAAAGTCACGTATATAAGCAACTTGCGTACGTACGCGGGTATCATAGAGAGCAACTCGCGTACGTACGCGGGTATTATAGAGAGCAAGTCGCATACAAAAAAAAAACTCATTTTAAGGGTATTTCTTGGCATTTTCAGTCTTTGGTGTCTTCTGGAAAGTTTTAGCTAACATAAATATCTTTCCAACGTTCTAGAGATGAGGTTAAACGAAGTTACAGAACTCAAGATATGAGTCCTCCAAGATAGGTGTTTTTTCAGTGACTTTTCATGAAGTGTCCTCATGGAAATGTCGACATGCGACGGAATCATGGGAAAGTGGTCACAAGCAGAGATGTGTCATTTTGAGCTATAATAGTGTGGTTTCCAAACACACCAGGTTTATCAAGCAAACCAAGACCCCATCCCTACTCCCAACACAGTCCAAAGACCGGCCATTGCATGCATGCAATCAATCAGCAGTTACAGCTTAGACAGGGAAACGACTCCTAAGTCGTTCTTGGCCCTATCATGGCCAAAACAACTCCCAAGTGAATTACAATAGTCCCAAAACGTATCAGTAAACAAAACTCACAACATGGGGAAAACAACAGTCTGTCTTGGACAATGAAGTCACTGGGAAAACGTACACAGACCATGCTAGGGAATAAAATGCAGTCTCCCAACCTGTGCGTGAGGGAAAATTGCACCAGACTCCGAAATACAGAGGGAAAAACATATGCACGAGCCACAATTTGGTAAGGAAAACTTACACACTGTCCCTAAGTGTAAAAATGGCTCTCCACAGGAAAGATCGTGAGTGATAGTGACCGAATGGCCCCAGCTTGCTGCGTGAGTAACAACAACGCAGAACCCAGTGTGTGAGTGAATATTTACACCAGATCCCAAATACGGATCGAAACACACCCGATCCCTCTCTATGGAAAATGTGAATGATAGTGGAGACGGCTCCTCCCTCCTGGCTGCGTAAGACCAAACAGGAAAGGAGCATGTGCGTGATAAAAATTAATAGACCCCCCGTCCCTGCGTGAGGATGAACAGACTATGGAGAGAAATGCGTAGTCAAAAGTGAGTGAGTGTTTCAGCACCGTCGTGGAGAGAATGGAGTGTCTGCTGGAGTGATGGCGGTGGTTTGCTTGCCATCGTGAGGTCAACCATGCTGGTGGAGTGTGCATGTGGGAAATGACTGATAGTCTTGCCACACTCCACTCCCAACCATAACTGCCCCAACTAACATCATAGCTTTTAATGGTGGTGGTTGGATAAGACAAGGTGGTGACACATGGATTTGCTCTCATGGCTCAAGGTTTGACATCCCCCCCCCCCTTATCCTTGTGAAAATCATGCCCCTTCTCAATTTAGTTGCCGTGAACATAGCTGGTTGGGTTATTTAATTAAAATATGCATATTTACATGATGACAAAACTTGATGTGTATGCTGGATGCCCCGATATACCATCAATGACAATTTCAACCCTAAGCATAGCATAACCAATCGATGGTGGGGCCTTGGCCTTTAGATCCACACCATGATTATTACAATATATACATCATTGACATTTAATGCAATAGGGTCAAAACCAGGGTGTTGCATTCCCCTCCCCCTTCAATAGCATTGTCCTTAGTGCTTTACAAAATTTGAACAAAATGCTACACTAGTATCACCTCACTGTTCCGCAGAATTGAACAAAAATGGATATGCCAATTGCATGGCATCCTCCAGCTCCCACATAGCCTATTTAGGTCCGTAGTGCTCCCATTACACCTTTACCTAACCTATGGCCCGGTTCCAGAGCATTGTGACCTTCCTGTCGAGGATGTACATTGGCTTGGTTTGGAACTCTCCCTCGGGTTCTACCTGAATCACATACCAATTTATCATATGGTTAGGATCATGTACATATCTCTTAATCAAAGAAACATGAAAAACATTATGAGCTCTAGTACTAGCAGGCAATGCAAGTCTATATGCAACTGGCCCTATTCTTTCAAGCACTTCAAACATCCCACAATATCTTGGTGACAGCTTGGCACAACTTCCAAGCTTCAAGGAACTCTTCCTTTCCCTCACTCTGACGTAAACATGATCCCCAACACTGAACTCCTTGTTCACCCTATGATTATCTGCATAGCTTTTCTGTCTTTCCTGTGTTGTTTTCAGATTCTGCCTAATCTTTACAACCTCTTGCTCCATTTCCTTGAGAAATTCTAGGCCAAGCACAATCCTGTTCACTAGATTATCCCAAGTCACAGGTGTCCTACACCTTCTTCCATACAAAGCTTCATACGGACTCATCCCCAAGGATGCTTACTGTTCATTGTTGTAAGCAAACTCTACCAAGTGTAAGTAATCTTCCCACTTGGTTGGTTTGTCCATCATGTACATGCGAAGCATGTCTTCAAGCACCTAATTAACTCTCTCTGCCTACCCATCTATCTGAGGATGGTATGCAGTGCTGAAGTTTAGCTTTGTACCCATAGTATGCAAACAACCCCTTCCAAAAGTTGGAAGTGAACTTGACATCTCTGCCAGAGACTATTGCCTTCGGTAATCCATGCAATTTGAATATCTCCTTCATGAAGATATTTGCAATGCCATCCGTCTTATGCATAGAATTCACCGGTATAAAATGCACTACCTTTGTCAACTTGTCTACCACAACCATGATGGAATCATGTTGTCTCCAAGTCATCGGCAATCCTGTAATAAAATCCATGGAAATAACTTCCCATTTCCATTCTAGAACTGACAAGGGCTGCAACAAACCTGCAGGGTGTTGATGCTCAACCTTTACCTGTTGACATTTCATACACTTCAAAATGTACTCAGCCATATCCCTTTTCATTATTGGCCAAAAGTACTGCTTCCTGGCTGTAGCAATTGTCTTCTGATATCCTGGGTGACCAGAATACGGAGCTTGATGGATTTCATCCATAACAACTCTCCTCAAATTTGCTACATCTGGAATATAAATCCTACCTTTATAAGTTAGAAGTTCATCTTCTTCAAATGTATATCCCTCATACTTCTTCTCAAGGATTTGCTGTTGCAATTTGTCTTTTAACTGCTCATACAATTCATCTCCAGCAGCATGACTAACAATTTGCCGCCTCAAATCTGATTGGAAAATACTAAGAGATGACACATGCATTTCCTGCACCTTCCTGCTGAGTGCATCAACTAATTTTTTCTCCTTTCCCTTTATGTGCTTGATTTCAAAATCAAATTCACATAAAAACTCCAGCCATCTCGCTTGCCTAGCATTCAGGGTAGGCTGATCAAATAGATACTTCAGACCACAATGGTTTGTTCTGAGCTCAAATCTTCTACCCATCAAGTAATGCCTCCACATATTGAGGGCATGTACTATGGCTGCAAGCTCTAGATCATGAGTGGCATAGTTCTTCTCATGTTCCTTCAGATTTCTTGACTCATAACATATTACGTGGTTGTCCTGCATAAGGACTCCTCCAAGCCCTTGTCCGCATGCATCGATACACACCACCAAATATTTCTTCGGATCTGCAACTTTCAATACGGGTGCACTGGTGAGAAGATTCTTCAATCGTTGGAAACTTTCTTCACACCTCGATGTCCATTCGAACTTCACCCCCTTCTTTTGCAAAGAAGTGAGGGCATGTGAAACTTTGGAAAATCCCTCAATGAATCTCCCGTAGTATCCTGCAAGTCCCATAAAAGATCTTACATCTGTCACATTTCTTGGAGTAGGCCAATTCATAATGGCTTCAATCTTTTCAAGGTCCACAGATATACCCTCCTCTGAGATAATGTGACCCAAATACTGAATTCTATCTCTATAGAAGTCACACTTGCTCAGTTTTGCATACAGCTGATGCTTCCTGAGCAATTTCAATGTCAATCTCAAATACTCTTCATGCTCTTCCTCATTCTTAGAATAAACAAGAATGTCATCAAGGAAAACAAGAACAAACTTGTCCAAATACCTACTGAAGACACTATTCATAAGGCACATACATGTAGCTGGTGCATTTGTGAGACCAAATGGTACCACTACAAACTCATAATGCCCATACCTTGTCCTGAAGGCTGTCTTATTGATGTCTTCATCCTTGATTCTCACCTGATGGTAACCAGACCTCAAGTCAATATTGGAAAATACCTTTGCTCCTCTCATTTGATCAAAGAGGTCATCAATCCTAGGAAAAGGATACTTATTATTCACAGTAACCTTATTCAATTATCTGTAATCAATACACAACCTGAGTGTACCATCTTTCTTCTTTACAAATAGAATCGGCGCTCCCCAAGGAGACACACTCGGCCGAATATACTTCTTTTCCAACAACTCTTGTAGTTGCATCTTCAACTCTAGCATCTCCGGTGTACTCATCCTGTAGGGTGCCTTGGACACTGGTGCTTCTCCTGGCACAAGTTCAATTGTGAAATCAATGTCCCGCTTTGGAGGAAGCCCTGGAATCTCATCAAGAAACACGTCCCGGAATTCTTGTAACACCTGATAGTCCTCCAACCTAGGAGTTTCATCTCCTGATGTCTCCAAAATGTGAGCTACATACAACTGGCAACCCTTCCTACAGAACTTCTTTAACTGCATTGCTGAAACCTACCTTACTGAAATCACCTTTGGAATACCTTTCACAACTACTAGGTGCCCTTCTTCATTCATGCATTCAAAATTCTTATTGTAGCAGTCAAGCTTCACCCTGTGAACTTCTAACCAATCCATTCCAATGAGGACATCATAGGAACCAAGCGGTAGAACGTTCAGATCTACACACGTGACCAATCCATCCATGACCAATGGACATTTCTCCACCACTTCACTAACCTTTCTCTTAGTTCCAGTGGCTAGCTGAACTAACCAAGACTTCCTATGCTTTACTTTCTTAAAAGCACAAATCTCCACTACTCTAGGAGTAATGTAACTGTGAGTAGAACCAGGGTCAATCAAAATAGAAACAGATTGCTCAACAATCTTACCTGCTACTTCAACCACAGTTGACTGGTGATCTGTTTGGCGGTCCTCCAGTGCTGCATAAATCCTAGGGACTGCCCTTGCTACTTGACCCACTATTTCTACTTCTTGAATGTTATAAGCTGGCCTTGCACTCTCATTCTCGAGTGGACAATTCCTGCGCATGTGGGGTCCTTCACATTTCCAATATTGGAGTGGTCCTCTATTCTGTTGTGGATCCTTAGTCTTTTCTCCTGTCACTCCAATTGGTTTACTCATAGCTTGGGAGGGATGCTTCTGCTGATTCCTGAAGTTAGAAGGTTTAAAACCTTTCTTTCTTTGGTCAAACTTCTCATTCTTCTTGTCCTTCCATGCCTTATGGTAATCCGGATTACCTTTGCTTTGCTCATAGCAATAATTAGCCTTCCTTATTGCTTCTTCAAGATTTCTAGGTTCGTAAAACTCAATTCTATCTTTGTAAGACTAAGGTAATCCACTCAGAAAATGTTGGACCTTCACTTTTTCATCTCTGATGTACCAGACATACCTTAACAGCTCCAAAAACTTATTTGCATATTCTTCCATGGTCTGTTGTCCCAATATCAGCTCATGGAACTCCTTAATCTTGTCATCATAATACCTATCAGAGAGGTATTTCTGCTTGAAATACTTATTGAATTGTTTCCACTTAAGTCTCCTTTCACTGATCCTCTTTACTTGGTTGAAGTTTTCCCACCAAATGGATGCCCTTCCATTCAGATTGAATATGGCAACTCGTGCCTTCATGTTTCCCAAATAGTCATGCACTTGAAAATACTTCTTTATCCCAAGAATCCAAGCTTTAGCCTCTTGTCCTGTATTTATCTCACCATCAAATGTAGGAGGTTTAGCCTTCTTAAATTCATCCCGAGAGCGATCCCTATGGTGTCTCTTTCTTTTCCTTTTATGAGAATAAGAACTTGAATCCCCGTTGGATTCTTTAGAATCAGATGATCCACTAGAAGTCCTTCTCCTTCTCCTAGTACTGCTCTTACTGCCTTCTAGTCTTGCTGTACCTCGTCCAGAGTCTATCTTTCTCTGTAAGTCTGTCAAAATCTACAACATAGCAACATTCAACTGATGTTGCTCTTCATGGGATTTAATCAAGCTTCTCATGGTGGCTGCAACATCTGATGGTGTCTCTTGGAATCTCCTTCCATTAGACTCTATGTCATCCTTTCCGTTACAGACATTTTCTCCCATGGCATCTCGCACACGCTCATAGGAATCCCGAGCATCATATCCATCATGGGTTCTCATAACTGAACCGCAAATTACTAACCAAGCTGCAATACCTGGAATACTTCCCTTGAAGGTGACTATGATTCTGCAAACATGTTAGTAACACAACTGTTAGATGCATAATATTGATATAAATCAGAATCACTTACCTTCTCCTCAAATAATCATAAAATAACAATTTCCCCAAATACTAGATTTTATTCATCAAAGAACGTTTGTCTGAGGGGGACGACGGGGGTCAAGGGGGCTTTCCCCCACTGCAGGGTGGGTCGAGGGCAGCGCCCTAGTTTTTTTTTGTAAATCTTTGATTTTCGCGCAATCTGGTGCATAAGATTGCTACCAATTTCTCCTTTTCAGCCCTGAAAATCCACTGAAAAACCGCTGAAAATTCACCTAAAAAACAGTCAAAATCTGCTGGAAAATCCAATGGAAAACTCAAAATTTCCTTGTATAGGATCGAGTATCATCCCAACTAACATTTCGACATTTCGGCGGTCAAAAAAACTAGCTTCTTTTGATATATCGGTGGTCGGGTGCACTGTTCATCGGGAGGATAGTCCACTAAATAGCCGCAACGGCAGATGCTCAATCCACTAACTTCATCCGATGACCTTATAATTAAACAAAATTTTCAAATTTCGTTCTCATCAGCGGGCGGAGGTACTAATCACTTGCGGAATCAGCGGTTGAGCCTCTATCCATCGGGAGGATAGTTTACTGGCTAGCCGCAATGGTGGACGTTCAATCCACTAACCATCGCCGATGGTTGACGACTCCAGGACTTAGAATTTTTTTTGAAATTTTCCCCTTTAGTCTTCCTTTTTGCTGCTTGATTGGCTCAATCCTCTTCTTTTCGTCGGCGAAATAGTTCCACCAGCAGCCACAATGGAAGAACACGATCTTTGATCTTCTTTCGATAGCCGACGACTTCAGGCCTTAGAGAAATTTTAAACTTTCTTTCTTTACGGCACCGACGGTCGGAGGTCTTACCCGTCAGACGTGTAGCTGTCTAGCCATTCGCAACGGTGGGCGCTTGTTCAACTATATTTCATCGACGGACGTCGAACACTTAGAAAATTTTCCACAATTTTCCTTCCAACTATCCTCCGTTAGGCGTGCTTCTTCCTAGCTCTTCGCTACATCGGAAGTCCTTCCCACTAAGTGTTTCGATGAACCGATTGTTCAAACACTTAGAAAATTTTGTGAATTTTCCAGTCATTCACCGACTTTTCTTAGGAAGAAGGCAACAAGCCTTTGCTAACTGGTCTTTCATGGCCCATAGATGCCCATGTTGCAACCTACAAGCTCTGATGCCACACTATAACGTCCCCGATCCTCCGACCAGCGAAGAGGACGCTACCATGGCCTTAACCATCTAGGCAACCAGCCCCATAAACATGTGCATTCATAAAATACTAAAATGCTGAAACCAAATGCTTTGAACTAGAACATGCATACATGAACATTTATCATACAACGGAAGCAAACATACGTTCATACAAGCACTCAACATGTTCATCACATTCATTAACAGAAAATATGATTGCAGAAGTAAAATAGACAATATTACTTATCTTATAAAGAACTCATTCCGCAAAGTGCTACATCGCTGCAACGTTCCACCCAACCATAGGCCAACGTTCTCCTTAATCTCTCAGCAACGCTGCCACCCCCGAGCTGGGCATGATTCTCCAAGGAATAAGGAACAAGCAGGCTTACACATAGCCAAGGATACACAAAACACAGCCAAGCCAACACAGTTGGGTTTATCAGGCCATCAACAAGATATCCAAGCCAACATGGTCAGGTTTATCAATCCATCAAGGATTTGGGAAAGGCTAAATGCTAAGCTGGTGAGCCCATTACAGAGCTAGGAACACCTACACCAAAACTAGCCTGACTTCTAAGACACCCACACACACCCAACACAAGGAATCAGTCCCTTCTCTGCTACACAGTCCCTTAGGCCCTGCATTCCCTTCCAGTGCTATTCAGGGGTTGTGGAGAAGAAATCCATACCCCTAGCTCTATCTATGTAGTTTCCAAACACACCAGGTTTATCAAGCAAACCAAGCCCCCAACCCTACTCCCAACACAGTTCGAAGACTGACCATTTCATGCATGCAATCAATCAGCAGTTACAACTTAGACAGGGAAATGACTCCTGAGTCGTTCTTGGCCCTATCGTGGCCAAAATGACTCCCAAGTGAATTACAACAGTCCCAAAACATATCAGTAAACACAACTCACAACATGGGGAAAACAACAGTTCATCCTGGACAACGAAGTCACTGGGAAAACTTACGCAGACCATGCTAGGGAAGAAAATGCAGTCTCCCAACCTGTGCATGAGGGAAACTTGCACCCGAACCCAAAATATAGAGGGAAAAACATATGCATGAGCCACAATTCAGTAAGGAAAACTTACACACTTTCCTTGAGCGTAAAAATGGCTGTCCACAGGAAAGATCGTGAGTGATAGTGACCGAACGGCCCCAGCTTGCTATGTGAGTAACAACAACGCTGAACCTAGTGTGTGAGTGAATATTTACACCAGATCCCAAATATGGATCAAAACACACCCGATCCCTCTCTGTGGAAAATGTGAATGACAATGGAGATGACTCCTCCCTCCTGGCTGGGTAAGACCAAACAGGAAAGGAGCCTGTGTGTGAGAAAAATGAACAGACCCCCCGTCCCTGCGTGAGGATGAACAGACTATGGAGAGAAATGCATAGTCGAAAGTGCGTGAGTGTTTTAGCACCGTCATGGAGAGAATGGAGTGTCCGTTGGAGTGATGGCGGTGGTTTGCTTTCCATCGTGAGGTTAACCACATTGGTTGAGTGTGCATGTGGGAAAGGACTGACAGTCCTGCCACACTCCACTCCCATCCATAACTGCCCCAACTAAAAGCATAGATTTTAATGGTGGTGGTTGGATAAGACAAGGTGGTGACACATGGAATTTCTCTCATGGCTCAAGGTTTGACATCCCCCACCTTATCCTTGTGAAAATCATGCCCCTTCTCAATTTAGTTGCCGTGAACATAGTTGGTTGGGTTATTTAATTAAAATATGCATATTTACATGATGACAAAACTTGATGTGTATGTCGCATGCCTCGATATACCATCGGTGACAATTTCAACCCGAAGCATAGCATAACCAATCAATGGTAGGGCCTTGGACTTTAGCTCTGCACCATGATTATTACAATATATACATCATGTACATTTAATGCAACGGGGTCAAAAATGGGGTGTTACACTAAGTCATGACTAGAACCAAAGATACAGGTGTAGGGTGATCAAGCGAGCTTGGGTTTAAAGATGTATCGCTGCTCCAGAACCAACAGGCATGCTTCCTCTATAACTTTATGTTTTATGCACATCATGGAGAAACGCCATGCTGTAGTTTGTTTCTAATTTTGTAACTAATTTTGGCCTTGTTTTGAGGTTGGTCTCGGGGGCCCAAAACATTATAAATATGCTCGCCACAGAGGGAGAAGGAGTTGGTTGGAACCCGTAAGACTGTTGTGTTTATGAAATTTTGATTTGCTTCAATACAAGTTACAGAGTTGAATGCTGGTTATTTGAATTCAAGAATTCCTATGTATTTCTCAATTACAGTCTATAATTTCCTTTCTTTATGTGCATGTATTTCCTATTATTTCTTTACATTATGTTTTCTTCATGTCTTTAACCTTGTGTATAATGGTTCAGAATTCATATTCTTATTCTCCGGCCATTGTTTTAGACATTCACCAAAATTTTCTTCCAAAGTTGGTGTAGAATTCATCCCTGCAATGCTCTACATTGATGGACTGTCATCGTTCTTCATTTTCCACCATACCCAAAACATATCTACCATAATCGAAGTACTACCTTGATCTTGCGAACATTTCCTGTGCAAACTGCTTTGTTTTTCTTGGTATTTGTGACTCCATAGACCAATATATTTTTACCTTATTTCAACCACCAATATTTGATATTCATTCTTTGACAATATGTCTAGCCTTGTTATAAATTTGTGAGAAATCCCTCTCTGGAAACAGGGAAGCCAACTCCCTTTCCTAAATCAGTTCTGTTGTTACCTTCGGGTTTGCCTTTCTGCAACCTTGTGTGCAATTCTGAGTGCTAACATTTTCCATGCTTCTTCCATTGACTATGGTCATACAACATCTATCTCGAATATTTTCCTTTGTTTACAAAATTTCTTTCCTCTTCTTCGGCTCCCCCTATTTTTGCATCGACTGCAAGAACGTTTCTTGGGTCCTCAGTTTTCAACCTTTATCGGATGTGACTTCTCCTGAGTTCTCCTTTGTAGTCGAACTAGATTCGTCATCTCTTTGACCTCTGCTTTCCTATCGACTTGCGACATGCAAATTCTCTAGGAACTCTTATGCCTTGTGTCCTAGTTCTTGACACTTGTAATAGATATCCCTTGACTGGCCTATGCATCGACCTTTGAAAGTTTCTCTATGAATTTTACCACCTCAACCTTTGGGGTTTTCACCTCCCCATTAGTACTTGGACTCGTCCCCCTTGGTCCTATTTTATCCTCGTCGATCATCTTGAATTTCTTCTTTCCTCTCCCCACTAGTATGTCCTTGGGTGGAAAAATATTTCTGACATTGAGTAGTTAGATTCCCTCTACTCATTGAATCCTTCATCTATAGTTTCTCTTTTTCCTTCAACACTAGCTAATAGGCTTCTATAACCATTCAAAATTTGACAAACTCAACTCGTTTGGTATGGCATACTTCAATCCATTGACATATCTAGCGACTGCTTCTTATCCCTCATCATCCTGTCCTCATCTAGAATTCCTTTGTGAATTCATTTACAGTGAACTCCTTCTACCTCATGTTTTGCAACTTCCTGAATAGGGATATCATGTAGTCGACGGGAGAGAACTTATCCTTCAACTTGGTGACCACTCTGTCCCAAGTATTTATCTTCTCCTTTTCTTTGTTTACTATATTGATCTATATGTTATCCCACCATAACGAGGCATGCATTTTCAACTTTAAACAAGCATCTTTTACCCCATTGGGGTATTCTATTTTCTCCATGTCAAAGTATTTCTCCATCTCCCTAACCCAATCTATCAATTCTTTTGGGTTCATACTTCTTGAGTAGGTAGGCAGGTCCATCTTATCCTTACCTCTCAATTTTGATAGGGATCTCAATAGTCTATCCTTTGGCTCATATAACTCTCCTTATTCTTGAGCCTCTCTATCCTCAACCTCCTCATCACTATGGTCAAGAGCTTCAAATATATATCCTCTTTGTTGTTTCTCCTTCATAGTTGTGAGCTCATTCTTCAACATCCTCATCGTTTGGACACATTATTCAAAGTTTTCACTTCAATAATGACCTGTGCACCTCCATGTTTCCTTATACCATGAACATTAACACCTCTTTAATCCATTTCTATGCTCATAAATCAAGTCATCGCTCCCACAACTCTACCTAACCATAGCTGGAGTTTTCCTTCACATCCAATTGCAACCAAACCTCCTTTCACCCTTGTGTAGGATAACTCTCTTGATATTATACCAACCGATGAAAACTCAGCCTGGGTATATCAACTGCATATCAAAGTAAGCAACAAAGGAAACACACACACACAAGAAAAAATTGCCAAGAAGTATGGATTTCAATTAAATAAAAGAAATCCTTGTACAAGAAAAATTAGAACATAATTTAAATAACTTAGTCGTAATAGAAATAAAATGTTTAAGCAGAAATACACATGCGGGAATGCTACATTCTCGATGCTCATACATTCACTCTCTACAACATATGTAGGCTCAATACACAACTTCTATTTTTTGCTCACTATGGCTCTCTCTCGCTCATCCAAAATCTTGTAAAAGTTCCCTTTCATTAAACACTAACTGGTATTTATAGTTGCGTCGTCATACACATTCTTTGGCTTCACCTTCTATACATTATATTACCCCTAGGAACCACCATGGATGCATTAAATACACCCTCTATTTCTTCTTAGCAAGTTTTGGTGCCTAGATTTCCCCAACAACCACCATAACTACTCTGCAACTATTCCAACTACCATGTTGCTCTATTCCTCGGGTTTCTGGATGTTCGATTGATTGATAACTTGTCGACGTTGGATTTTTTTTCCCTGCCAATCCTTCATTACTTTCCATCATTCACTGACTACTCCTTAGGAAAAAAATTATGGCTACGTTCTTCCATCGGCTATCTTCTCTCGGTCCTTTCTTCCTTCTGTCAATCATCGACCATTTCCTGGTCGAAACCCTTTGACTTGTTTCTTCATAAACCATTCACAACATATACTATTTCTCCTCTCATTGATTATTTTCCTGTCTACTACAGGTCATTGACTTTCCTCCAGGCGCTTCCATCATCTATTGTCGACTATTTGTATTGGCCATGGGTGTCCCTGCATCAGTTCTTCACTTCAAGATTGTATAATTTCACAGTTGATGATAGTTTTGTGAAATCAATACAACCTGAGCACAATGTTATTTTGGAATCTTCAATTAGCTTCTTATATTAATTAACATAATTCATTACCTTGGTTGATGCCAACTCCTCATTTTTCACAACTCTCATTGATATTTTCATTAAGACGTTGATAAACATCATTCATCAATTGAAGCATTACATCATCAACAATGGTTGTATCATCATCATGTAAAGAAGTTCATTATCATTTTGAAACAATGTCAGAGACTCATCAACATGATTACCATAATCATGCTCTACAACATGTCCATATTCATGTTATTAATACAACTAAAATTTGTGGTAGTGATTGATGGTTTTAATAAAATTAGAATTACAACATAGATTGCACAAATGGAATAAGCAGGATACAAAAAAAATAGAGTTTTCACATATAAATATAAATGATATCTTTACTCCCTAAATGTGGGTGGGAAAGTGGCACGAGGGACACATGTTTGTGTAAATGTTGAGTTCACATGTACGGAGGACATTTTTGTAGTCATGTTAACATTAAATAGAGAGAAGTAGTTTTAATGGTAGCACACATGGAAGGGACAAAATTATGGAATATGGAGTGGTTGGATGGTGGCATTTATCTGATCATGATAGTTGGAAGCAGTGCGACGGATGATTGACAACAGACCAGGGTTCGATGGGCTTGGTTTTGAGAAGGATGTACAATGGAAATGTGGGAATTGATGGTGATAAGAGGGATGAAGGACATATCATTAAGGATATTTTGGATGCATTCATGGATGGAATTCTAGTGCAATGAGGGTACCGGTAGTATTATTCAAGAGATGATATTTATTGGCATGGGTTTGGGTGGGATAGAAAGGCGAGGTGAGGAAAGGTGGTGGGTTAATTCTCCCGATGTGTGTTTTTTCTTGATTCTTATTGTAAACTAGTGGAATATGTCCCTCGAATAGAGGATGTAGTGTCATTGTGGGGGTAGAGTAAGGGGAGATCATTTTTCTATGGATGGCAAGCTAGAGAGGGAGTACATGGAGGGAACCCCCTCCCATATTGACAAATCTATCATGAAGATGGAGGATGAGGAGATGTAGGGAATGATGGATGAGAAAGGACAAGAAGCGAATATCATCTTGTAATGGGTTATGAGAATTTTTTTGGCAAAGATCATGATGGAAAGGGAGATTTTGGGAGATCTAGTGTCTTAGATTATGAAGAATTTGAAGGAAGACTTTCTACGAAACGTCATGGATACAAAAGGAGTGTGAGAGCTGGAGAAATATCCCTTCAAGGTGCATACATAGAAAGGGGTATCCTCTACAGGGGAGCTAAGTGCACCTGTCTCAGGAGCATATGGGGAATGTATTAGAGAAGAAGGCTTCCCCAAAGGCGGGTCCGATGTAACTCCTTCTTGTATGCATTAGAGGAAATTTCATCGCAAATTTTTTCAGGTATTTCTTGTTTTTGGGGTAGAGGGGCCTGTTAAAAGTATGCCGAGTGGGTACTTGTTGGATACGAAATTTAATTCCGCATCCAATGAGCTCTCTCGATCAAAATTTGAGTAAAAACAAAGGGAGATATGTCTAAAATACGAACAAAAAAAGTTTTTTTTTTTTAATGATAACTATACCTAAATTTATATTAAAAAATTGTTTAAGAGGTGCTCCCTTTTTGAATTTTAAAGCATTTTGATTGGCTAATACATGATGACATGGAATTTGTATTATTTTTAGAAGGCCCATTTTAAATTGAAATTTCCTCTAATGTTTTTTGTCTATTCTACTTTTTCTTTTGGCAATGGCCTTATGTATTTTTCGATGTTGGCTTCAAGCTCGGGTGATGGATGTTTGTGTTAGGGGGGTTTATGTTGATTCCATGTTGTTGTATGATTTTTTATTGGCATTTAGATGGGGATAGGGGAACCCTAGGATAACTATTCTATGCATTTTCATGGTGGTGGATTTTTTTTTGGGAAGGGTAGTTATGGTTTATTTTTGGGATCTCTGGTTTATATGGTCTCCATTTTGGATGGACCAGGTCAGTAAAACTATGTACATTTTCTTTTTCGATTGTTAATTAAATATTTTTGAAGGAGAGAGTTCCTTCCTGTTAGGGTAAGAGTTTATTCTAGTTTGATTTATGCCCTTATTGTTTGCTTGTTTCAGATCTATTGGAGTTTCATGTATTTTAAGTTTAATTGCATGCTTTCCGATTATCTTTTCCAGCAGCACCTATGTTTTAACCATTTGTTTGTGCAATGATTTCTAAGTTGTAGGTGATCTCGCTTGTAGAAGAGGTTGAGCTGGTTTGAATATTCCTCATCTTCAATATATTCTAGAGGACATAATCCCTCAGTGTTCCACCAAAGCAGACTCCAAAGCCCAACATTCCCAGGATTCCAACACTCTTTCTCTCTCTCTCTCCTTCAAAAAATCAATTTTCTTACCTAGTTACTGTGTGAAAGATTTGTTATAATTTAGATCTGTAATATTAAAGTAAAAATTATGTAGATATAATATTCCAAAGCTCATAGTCTAGATCTCATTTCTGAAAAGTATCATTAAGCATTCTAGATCTAGCTTAGGGAAATTGTCCGTTTTGCATGGCAAGTTAAAGAGAATCCGTAGGTTGCAGGCTCTAGATTTCCTTTTCTGTTTTAAAAATATTAAATACAGAAATCAGTGCATATTTCATTGGCCACACAAACAACAAGCCAAGATCCCAAGGAAAGCTTGCTTTCCTTGGTTCCTTTTTCACTGGTTTAGCCAGTTTTAACTTAGTTTTTTTTTAGTTAAGGTAGGCTGAACCAAAGGTAATCTTAAAGTGCTTTTGGGAATATTTTATTCTAATATTCTCACTGGTTTTTATCAGGTGTAACAGAAAGGAATAGAATCTTCTGTTCGAAATTGGTTTCGAGAACGTTCAAATCCCCCCAAGGGTCTCCCATTTGACTGAAATTTTAAAATTTTGGAAAGTTGTAAGATCTTGGTTTCATCCCATATAAGGACCAAGAGATTTCTGATATTTCAGTTTTCTGACATTGTAACCAATAATAATAAAATGAAATATTTTTTGATTAGGCTCTTTCAAGTCCGCTCCCTATCCCCCTAGGGGGGATTCGCGTCCGTTTCATGGTTTTTTGCATTTTTCCCTTTTTTCTGTTCTAGTTTAGTATTGACATGCAGGATTGTATACTTTGATAATATTTTTCATTATTCCATATTGTCCATTCAAAATTAATCATACTACTTACCCCACGACTTCCTGATTGACCCGCAAGGGGAAAGAGATGCGTGGTAGGACTAATTAGAAAACCGGTGTTTTGTATCTCTGATTCCTTTTTTCATTTATTGTTTTCATAATCATAATCAAATCAACCCCTCCTTGATTCCCTGATTGAGGTCCACTTGGACTGAAAGAGGTTCCTGGAGGGTTTTCTTTCTAACAAGAACACCTCTTCTAAAATTTACTAAAAATAATGAAGACTCCAGTGTGTATGCTCTGTACTTGGTTGTGGTTCATTCGATCAGTCAAGCTACATCAAAAGCACTTGAGTGACTATATTAATTATTCCTCACCTCCCAAATTGACAAATCATCAGGCGGAAATCCAACGCCTCGAACAAACTGTAAGCGGTGGCAAAATACCCAAAGGAGTGGGAACAACTGGAAAGTGACCTCGAGGTGCTGATATCTGTCACACCCTGATGGGTGCGTTATGAACAATAGTCTCTGAGACTCTGTTCCAGCCCACAAACACCTTGCAGGTAGCCGTGAAAGTTCACTTTTGGACATACTCCAAGTACCCCTCGGGTATATCTGGAGTCCCCTTTTCGCCTAATTTAATTCATTCACATTCCACACTAATTTAAAATCTATGAAGAGACATTTGCAAAACATTCATTCAAGCGCATGCAAGCACATTATTTTCTTGGTTGACTCCATTTAAGGCACTGGTGATTTATTGACCATTTCTTTAAATTATATATATATATAGTGAGTGTCATTACTGTGCTTTTATGCTTTAAATATTTCATCTTGTCATCTTTTGCTTTCAGTGGTTAACTTCAAAAATCCTAAACAACTTAATCATTATAACACCATCACACTAAGTAATTAGCCTTAATAATTTAATAGGGTCTACCCCCCTTAGCTTCATTAGGAGTTAGCCTGAATGGAGGAGTCAAGAACAAGGTGACAGCCTTCACTCGAGACTTGCCTCCAGGGACACACCAAGTGGCTTGAAGATTTCTGCCACGTAACCCAGGTGTGTGAAAGGCGGAAATAATTTTTGGTGTCGTTGCCGACGATAAATATTTTTATTCACGAGTACGACTTAGCTTAACTTTTTCCTAAACAACTAAAAAGATATAAAATTTTTGATTGATCTAGTCTTTAAAAAACATAAAAATTAAAACTCGATCCATTTGGCGACTCAACTGTCTAACATCCCTTCAAGAATTTCTACCCGAAGAAACCACCGACAATTATTCAATCCTCTCCCTGATCTCGAAAGGTTCATTAGGGAAATATTGAATAGGCAGACTTCCCATAGAAACCTTGAATATTTAGGAGACCAATCCCTCTCAGATATCCATCACATATTTGTAGAGAGTCATACCTACCAATCTCAAGAAATGATGGAATTCTACAAACCCCTTGACTTTTCTCAGATAGCAGGTACTACCCATGAAATTCCAAATGATGCTATCAAGAAGCTCCCCATATTCTAGGGAAATAATGCCATCACTACCAAGTCTCACATCCAAAAGTTTGAAAAGCACCTGGTTAGTTATTGCAATGATGCTTCCCATAACCATGAAGATGTTAAAATGAAGCTCTTTGCTTTATCCTTAGAGGATGATGCTGCAGAATGGTACTTAGACCTAGGTGGTGATTCATATAAAATTCTTAGTGAGTTCCTAGAGGGTTTTAAGAAGAAATGGGGAGAAAAGAAAGAACCAGGACATCTGCTTGCTGCCCTTCATAACATAAAGAAGATGGAGAATGAAACCATGGATGAATATAACACTAAGTTTAGGCATGTGGTTGTGGACCTCACTAAATAAATCAAGCCAAAGGATGCCTCCATCTTCATATATTACATCGAAGCTTTCACTGGTGGTTTGAGGTACCGGTTAAGAGACAATGAGCCGACTGATCTAAAAACTGCTCAAGAATTGGCCGAGAAAATAGAAAAGAATATGCAATCTTCAGGAAAATCCAACATTCTAGGTTACATTAGGGGAAACACTTCATACAACAAAGAGAAGGGAAAAGCTATTGAATTAGAAGAAAAGGGAACCTCTAAATATCCCATGGAAAAGGTAACTGACATGATAAAAGATTTGGTTACTAGTCAAAACCAACTTATGGAAAATCATTCTGCACAACTGAATCATATGTAGAATAGAATAATCACAATGGAAAGAAATAATGGACCTAGGAAATTTCAGCCTAAATAGAATCATATGTATCAAAAGAAAGCTCCTTAGCAAGAACCTAGGATTCCAAACCAGTTAGACTCAGCTAACATGGTTGAAGAAGTCATTCCATGGTGTAGACCTTGTGATCAATTCCACCAAGAAAGCACTTTCTGTATTGCAAACTAGGTTATAGAGCATGGAATGCCCAAGGTCAGTAATCAGGAAACAACATCAAGCGAGTCTGATCATGTGTACATGGTAGGCCAAAACTACCCTTTATCAAACCAGCATTGGCAGCAGGACATGGATTATAGTTATGAGAAGGACCTCTTGTCCAACTTATATGGTGAAATGCCTACTCCGGAAAGAATTTAGGAAATGAAGAAGGATATATTCAAGGGTCCAATTTATCAAAGAAAGGAGAGGCCATCACCATCTAAATAGTACAAGCCAAAGGTAACCACTCCTCCTCTCCCATATCCCCCTGTTATCCTTGAATGAAGTGTTGATATGGGAGAATGGATAAGTAGTGCTAAGATTCATGTTTATGCAACTGATGTCCTTAAAATTCCTGGTCAAAAAGAAAAGTTGTTGAAATCCATAAGGATAGTCAAAGTAAAACTCATAATATTGTCAAAGAGGATCCTCTCCCTAATAATAATGCTATATTTGAAGTTGAACATATTGAACCTATAGATATGCCTATAGTGCTCAACAGTGTTGATCTGAGAAGAGAAGACCACCTGCCTTTTTATGTCTCCCTCTTAGTTGATAACCTTCTCCTTCATAAATGCATGTTAGATTTAGGTGCTTCATCAAATGTCATGACAAGAAAAGTAATCGAACAACTAAATCTAAGGGTCACCCAACCCTACCACAATGTCCGTGTAATGGATGCAAGAGAAGTTGAAGTGGTAGGGATAATCTTAAATTTACAAGTTAAGTTGGCCAAGTATCCTGACATCGACATGTCGATGGATGTGGTAGTGATAGATGTTCCAGATAATTGGGGCATGTTGCTATCCAGAAAATGGGCTGCAACTCTTGGTGGGTGCATTCAAATGGATTGGACATATGCTACTATACCTGCATCAGAAAACACTAGGGTGATACTCCACAGAGAGAAGCTAAGGAAACGACATGTAGAAAACCCTAAGAAGGCCGGAAATGAATTTGTTCATTTCATTGATAATTTTGGAAACTATTCTATTTTGTCAAATTTCATGGCCCCTATTAAGGAAAACATTAAAAATGAAAAGATAGACGAAGTTTGGAAAATGTACTTTGACGGGGCTTATTCCAAAGCCAGAAAAGGTGCGGGCATCATGATCATCTCTCCTTCAAATAAAGTCTACAACTTTGCTTTCATGTTAGAGTTTGAAGCATCAAACAATGTAGTCGAGTATGAGGCATTGCTCCTAGGGTTAGAAACTGCTAAAGACATGTGGATAAAGATGTTGAACATAAAAGGTGATTCAGACTTAGTTGTCCTCTAGATTAAGAATCAGTATCAATGCAAAAATGACAGATTAAGGAAGTATAGAAATGCCACATGGGACACTATGGAATGGTTTGATGCACTTAACATTCAAAAGATCCATAGGGAAATGAATGGGTTACCAGATAAGTTGGTAGTAGCAGCATCCACCCTCCAACCATCAGATGAAATGATTAGTGGGAATGGAAGGACGAAGAAAGGTTAAGACTACTAGTGAATGACTTTATCCTCAAGATGTTCTTCCCCGAGACAGTTTGATGCCTTTATTGGCATCGGTGGTTT
The DNA here is from genome assembly GCA_001517045.1 of Pseudotsuga menziesii. Lineage (NCBI taxonomy): Eukaryota > Viridiplantae > Streptophyta > Pinopsida > Pinales > Pinaceae > Pseudotsuga > Pseudotsuga menziesii. Next base: position 109,407 of record LPNX011055439.1, on the reverse strand, counting down.
CAGGGCCAATTTCTAAACCTTGCCCTGCATGTATTTTATATATATCATATTGTTGTATTATAGATATTGTTGTACCATGTTACTAACCTTGAATTTTTTTCTTTTGTATATTAGTTTTGTAAAATATTTCCTTCTTTGTACATTATAGACTAATTCTGTACATTAGTTTTCTTTTATAGTTGTTTTTTTTATATATCTATACATGTTACTGACAAACTTTAATTGCTATGCAGGACCCAGAGATTCTAGAGTTCTCACATACTCTTCTTTAAATCAGAAGATTAGTCAGAGAATGTGTCCCTAGATGGAGCCAGAATGTTACCACCTAAGTTGTACTTAGTGGTTTCTTATCAAGTGAGCCTAGTGAACCAGACAAAAAAAATTTGTTCGAACTTCAGAAGACCTTCGGAAGTGCTTCTAGGAAGTGCTTGTTGTACTATATCACATGTTCATACCCCATGGGGGAATTGTAATAAATGTTCTAGAATGATAGTGTCTATAAAAGACTCGGTCTATTAGACTTTATTTGTAAATCTGATCATCCCAGGGTGTTTTTTCCCTTGGTTATTATTGGTTGTTGAATAAACGACTGATAATTTCTGAGTTTTTCACTCAATACCTCCAAAGTTGGGGTGGCCAGCTTGGCATTTAGGCCTACTGAGGTTATTAGAGTCTATGTGTCAATGTATAAACATGCTAGGCATGATGGTCGAGTCATATGAACATGTCTAAGTCCCCCTAGGTTTTTTCATTTTTTTAGTTTTTAAATTTTTTTAGTGTTTTTTATTAAAATTTAAATTTTCCAAAACTTAGGCTATTTTTTAATAGTTTAATTGGAAAAATTGGTTCTATAATAAAACTGGGCCAAATAATCAGTTTCAGTAATGGGGGTGCTCATTTTCAAGCTAAGAGCACCATGTAAAACCATAGACCCACTTTTTTCAGGTTTTGAGTGATTTTCCATCACTCAGGTCAGAAAGCCCCAAAAAATCAATTATTGATTATTTTAATTAATAAATTGATGAATAATAGAGCAAATCCAAAATCATAGATCAGTTGATGGTCAACTGATTTGATTGAAAACAGTTAGATCTGCACCAGATTGACTAGATTTGACAAATCCTTGACTGAAGGGGGTGATTTGGACAGATCCAGAGTTGAACTTCAGCCTCCTTTATGGGGAATTGCACCCTCTCTCTCACCTCCACATGTGTGGGCTCTCTTGGAAGCTTTGTGGATGGATGTGTCAGTCTGTGGGTTGATGTGTCAGCTCAATCAGCCCCCCGATTGACAAGTAGGCTCATTGGAAGCTCAGTTCAGCTTCAGATCAACATTAGTGGACTCTCCTTCAGCTGCAGTGATCTGTCTCCTTGGGATTTGTGCCCCTTGGGCTGGATCTCCTTTTTTTTGTATAAATATAGCTCAGGTCACCTCTTCTAAGCTAGTTAGAACTGGGATTGAGGTGTTGTTTCTATTGTACTATTTTTATTGTTTATTATTATCGAATAAATAATATTTGGTGGCAAGATCTATGGTGTAATTCTCTTCATGTGTGGATGGTGATTGTCAAATGCTTATGAGGTATAATCTGTGTTATTTATCTTTGCTTTTGCTGGTTATTTGTTGGCCTTGAAGGAAAGATATCCCTCCTATTAGGGTAGGAGTTTATTTTAGTTTGATTTATGCTCTTACTGTTTGCTTGTTTCAGATCTATTGGAGTTGCATGTATTTTAAGTTTAATTGCATGCTTTCCGATTATCTTTTCCAGCAGCACCTATGTTTTAACCATCTGTTTATGCAAGGATTTCTAAGTTGCAGGTGATCTCGCTTGTAGAAGAGGTTGATTTGGTTTGCATATTACTCATATTCAAGATCTTCTAGAGGACATAGTCCCTTGGTGTTCTTCCAAAGAAGACTCCAAAGCCCAACATTCCCAGGCTTCCAACACTCTTTCTCTCTCTTTCTCCTTCAAAAAATCAATTTTCTTACTTGGTTACTGTGTTCGAAAGATTTGTTATGATTTAGATATGTCATATTAAATTAAAAATTACATAGATCTACTATTTCAAAGCTCATAGTCTAGATCTCATTTCTGAAAAGTATCATTAAGCATTCTAGATCTAGCTTAGGGAAATCGTCCATTTTGCATTGAAAGTTAAAGAGAATCCGTAGGTTGCATGCTCTAGATTTCCTTTTCTGTTTTAAAAAGATTAAATCCAGCAATAAGTGAATATTTAATTTGCTGCACAAACAGCAAGCCAAGATCCCAAGGAAATCTTGCTTTCCTTGGTTCCTTTTTCATCGGTTTAGCTAGTTTTAACTTAGTTTTTTTTAGTTAAGGTAGGCTGACCCAAAGGTACTCTTAAAGTGATTTTGGGAATAGTTTATTCTAACATGCTCTATTTTTTTAGCAGGTGTAACAGAAAGGAAGAGAAGTTGTTGTTCGAAAGTGGTTTCGGGAGCGTTTAAATCCCCCTAGGGGTCTCCCCTTTGACTGAAATTTTAAAATTTTGGAAATTTGTAAGATCTTGGTTTCATCCCATAAAAGGACCAAGAGGTTTCTGATATTTAAGTTTTCTGAAATTGTAACCAATAATAATAAAATAAAATCTTTTTTGAGCAGGCTCTTTCGAGCCCGCTCCCCATCCCCCAGGGGGGATTCGCGTCTGTTTCATGTTTTTTGCATTTTTCCCTTTTTCTGTTCTAGTTTAGTATTGACATGCAGGATTGCATACTTTGATAATATTTTTCATTATTCCATATTTTCCATTCAAAAGTAATCGTACAACTTACCCACTACTTACCCCACAACTTCCCGATTGGCCCGTAAGGGGAAAGAGATGCATGGTAGGACTAATTAGAAAACCGGTGTTGTGTATCTTTGATTCCTTTTTTCATTTACTGTTTTGATATTCATAATAAAATCAACCCCTCCTTGATTCCCTTATTGAGGTCCACTTGGACTGAAAGAGGTTCCTAGAGGGTTTTCTTTCTAACAAGAACACCGAGTCTTCTAAAATTTACTAAAAATAACAAAGACTCTAGTGTGTATGCTCTGTACTTGGCTATGGTTCAATCGATCAGTCAAACTACATCAAAAGAACTTGAGTGACTAGATTAATTAGTCATCACCTCCCAAATTAACAAACCATCAGGCAAAAATCCAATGCCTCGAAAAAACTGTAAGCGGTGGAAAAATACCCAAAGGAGTGGGAACAACTGGAAAGTGACCTCGAGGTGTCGATCTCTGTCACACCCTGATGGGTCTTCGAGACTCCGTTCCATCCCACAAACACCTTGTGGGTAGCCATGAAAGTTCCCTTTTGGACGTACTCCAAGTATCCCTCGGGTATATCTGGAGTCCCCTTTTCATCTAATTTAATTCATTCACATTCCACACTAATTTAAAATATACCAATAGACATTCGTAA
>LPNX011055439.1:76785-105783 GCA_001517045.1 Pseudotsuga menziesii | reverse complement strand
ATATATATATATTGAGTGTCATTACTATGGTTTTATGCTTTAAATATTGCATCTTGTCATCTTTTGCTTTCAGTGGTTAATTTCAAAACATCTTACAAGTGCACCTGGTGGTGCGTATTGGTGCAGGAAATTGAGGACTTGGAAGTGCTCCAGATCGTGCCATTGGATAGGTGAAGGTGCGGTAGAAGCACTATAGTCCTGTTGAGGCTATGTGGGAGCTAGAAAATGCTGTGTGATTGGCACATCCATTGTTGTTCAAGTGGTGAAGCACTGAGGACAGTGCTAATGAAGGGGGAGGGGAATGTAACACCTTGGTTTTGACCCCATTTGCATTTAAAGTATATGATGTAAATATTGTATTTAATCATGGTGTGGAGCTCAAGGAAAAATCCCCACCATCGATTTAGCATGTTGTAGTTCGAAAAGTAAATTAGATGTCGATGGTGTTTTGAGCTAGCTAGGCACTTATAATTTTACATCATGTAGCTATGCAATTAATAAAATGTACCACAGCTAGCTATGTCAATGCGACCGTTGAAGAGAATGGGCATGATATCACAAGGATAAGGGGAGGGGGAACCATTTAAACCTTTGGGCAAATGGAGAAAATCCAGATGTCAAGGGGAAAACCCATAAAGTTGTCAACTATCCTTTTTGTCTTTTGTGCCCAATCATTTAGGAAGTGCTTTAGAAATTAATGCATGGGGATGGGAAGAGTATGGGAGTCAAATTCAAATTTGGGGAGCCACCCATTTTGGAAAAGTGTGTACTTGACTTGTTGGGCACGTAAATGCTTCGAAAAGCATGCCCAAGCTATTAATCACCCACAACCTTTCATTTTTCACCATTCCCATGGAGGTTGGGCACTCTCACATAGGTGAAGCTTGCTGAACTCATTCCCTCAAAATTTTATGCAGTTAAGTCTCATTACCGTGGTTGGGAAACTGGATTTTGTTGTGTTCAATTAATGGGAGAAGAGACCCACAATTTTGGGGGTTTAAGGGGACATTTTTCCCTCTGCTCATGTGGCTGAGTTTGGCTGGGCATTTTTCCTCCATGATTTTGTGGTTTTCCTCATTTTCCCATGCCCAGAATTCATCCATTTGGGTTGCTAGGTGGTTACAGAGCCAAGTCTTCCCGATTTGGAAGTCTGGGGAGGTCGTTTTTTCCCCTATGTTTCCCATAAACGTTTTCTGAGTTCAAATCTATGATTTGGGTATTTATTGTGGCCGTTTTCGCCCTTGAAATGCCCATGGGTGATTTTTGAAACCATGTTTTCCTTCAAAGGGTTTTTTTCCCTTCCACCCAATTATTTTGGTTGAAAAACATTTCCTTTCATGCCCTGCATGCGCATTTTTTGGTTATGTGCATCCCTGTGTGGGCTTGGCTTAGTAAGTCTAAGAAACCCATCTGTTATTTGGTTTGCTTGGTTGAGTAAGTCCAAGGAACCTATCTGTTAGATGTGCGACTGAGTTGGGATATGATTGGTTGGCTTGGCTGAGTAAGTCCAAGGAACCTCCATGTTATTAGTTTGTTTCCCCCACATAGTCTATGAAACCCAACTGTGTGTTGGCTTGACTATGGGTGTGTGGTTTTGTTGCATCCTATTGTTCCCTTATTCCTTGTGGAATCATGCCCGGCTCGGGGGTGGAAGCTTTGCTGAGAGATTGATGAGATCGCTGGCCTATGGTTGGGTGGAATGAAGCAGTGACATAGCTGGTTAAGGGAGGCATCAAGATTCAATTCAATATAAGTATTCTTGTTCTTTCTAAATCCTGCAACTGTAATAAGACAATATGAACAATGTTGAAATGTGTTGATTGTATGTGATTGCTTCCGCTTTTTACTTATTGATGATTAGGCATTTGCATCTATGTATGCTTCATTATTCAATGCATTTTTAAATTAACATGTTCATGGGGCTAGATTTCTCGGGTTGATAGTAGCATCGGTAGCGTCCTCTTCGTCGGTATGAGGTTCGGGGACGTTACAAGAGACATGGTTGGATACCCATTCCGTCAAAGATATTGAGTAAATGAAACTGGCTTTCAATAGTTTTTCGACTTCAACCTTATTAGCTGCCGCTTTACGCAGATTGACAAGTCTAATTTTTTGTCGAACTGGTTTGGCATCAGGATAGGTTTGGATTTCATGTTCGACTATCGATGGATCTATGCCTGGCATCTCCTCATATGACTAGGCAAACACGTCGTGGAATTATTTAAACAAGGATGTATAGATAGAAATATCCTTCGGAGAGTAGTTTGCATCGATATGTACATTTTCCAAAACGTTTGGGTTTGCAGAGATGTTGATAGGAATAGTAACATAAATGTTTTCCATATTCCCCTCAGCAAATATTCCCTCCCTAGGTAAGGGATTAATCGGTGTATCAGCATCATCTGCTAGTCTCATATGGAACTCTTGATTTTCAATCCTGCTTAACTCTAGAAGAAAATAGGATCAATGGTGAAGATCTTCATAGATCTTATCTCATCCGCACATGGCTTCCAGAATGGCTTCGTCAAATGGAAAAACCATATCTAAGCAATCTTCAGTATGAAAAGATTTATCTTCCCAAGTAGGCAGATAGGATTCTTCCGGCTCCTTTGAGGCTATGAGACGGATCCGAATGGGATCAATAGCAATATAAATGATAGCTTGATAAGCTATATCTACTGCTGAAAAGGGCACTTCAGGTTCATGACAGGAAGGAAGAACCCAAGGGTCTGTTCTATCGAAAACCGTTGTAATAGACTTCCCTACACTAGTAGAACCTAAGTAATTAATCAGAGCTAGAAAATCGAATGTACCCATCAATGATGCATACATTCCCACCCCTAAGCTCTCAGAAGTAGGTTTAACCTAATCAATTAATGGCATGGTGTACTCACTAGTTTCCATGCGGCCCTTTCGAGTAAAACTGGGTTGGGCTACAGTAACCAACTTCACTTCGTGTGGAAATGCTACTACCCAAAGAACGGTTGATGCAATAGTGGAAATGGCATAAGTCCAACTTCTCCCTAGGAGCAAGTTATAATCTAATGGTGCATCAATCACCTATACCTCAATAGACACTACCTTCCCTGCCAAATTTATTTTGAAAGCTGGTAGGATACTATGTGGACGAAATGACCTTCCATCGAAAGCAGTAAGTAGGGTGTTCGATGGAACTAGCTCTGGAGACCCGAGAGCCTTCCAACAAGATAAGGACATGACACATGTGGAAGCACCCTCATCGACAACTAAATTTTTGATGGTTTTTCCACCATGGATGACATCTATTGATAAGTCCACATTATAGGGTAGGCGAATTTTGATGTAAGACAAATTAAACTTCGTCATGAGACTCGATGAATCCATACTACCTAAGGATGCTAAGAGTGCATCTCGCTAGGCAGGACAACTCTGTAACACCTCTAAAGCTGACATCGCACAAGGTTTTTGGGCTAAATATTCAACTACAGAGTAATTGGCTACAGCCCTAGAATCATGATTGTCCAGTGTTTTCTTAAGACACCTTTTGGTATCTTGCGTATAGTTTCGGCAGGTTTTTCAATTGTGAGAGGGCTAGAAGTTTCACCTATAGAATTACCCTTATCTAGAGCTTCTATCTCATAGTTCTTGTTCCTAGTCTGGAGTAAGTCTGGGATCAAACCATGTTGATATAACTTGGGTCAGGGGCATTTGGGGTGCCCCCTGCTACATTTGAAGCTGAATCAGAATTTTGTCCTTGGGGAAAAGGATCCTTCAGGACAGTCGGTTGTTGGATTTTAAGTAGCTTCCGAGCTTGGTCCATAAGGGGACATTGATGGGTCAGGTGATCTTCCTAGCACAACTTACATGGAAATTTCACCTTCTTCTCTTTTTTCCCCCCATCAACATTGTTTGTGGGTTTTGGCTTGTTTTGGTTTCCCTCACCTTTCTTGCCCTTTTTCTTTTTCCCACTAGGCTACTGATTTCCCTTTTGGGAGGATTGTGCAAAAACATTTGCATTCTGGGGTGATAGGGAAGCCTTTGCTTCCTCTGCCATAGATTGTTTGATGGAAAAATCATGGATTTGTTTAGCCAAAGACTCCATAGTGGGATATTTCATTGAACCAACCACACCATCGGCATGGGGTCCAGGCTTAGGTTTTTCGACACTATGGGTTGGTCTTGGTGCATCGGGGATGATTTCATATAGAATCCCAGATTGAGAATATATAAAATCTAACTGCTGGGCCTTGAGGATAGCCTCTTCCTCATTAGTTACTCCTGAAGTGGACACATCCTTAGATATATATGGCAATAAGGGCTTAAGGAACCATTCTAGTAAAAAATTGGGAGGGATAGTGTCCTTAATGAGCATCTTCCACCTTCTCCACTCTTGGATGTGATCCGAAATATGAGTTGTTTTGTCCTGTTGAGAGGTGGAAAATAAGTCTGTCCCAGCATCATACTAGAAAGGAAGATGGAAATGGTTAAGGAATACATTGGCTAAGTCCCAAAAACTACCAAATGCAGCAGAGGGAAGTTCAATGTACCACTTTGTTGCGGCACTAGTAAGGGTTATTTGGAACAATCTCAACTGAACGGTGTCATTGTTTAGTGAGTTGGAGGAGCACCACAAGTGAAAACTGGTGATATGAGCCCCTGGGTCTTCACCAACTTTTCCTTTGAATTTTGGGATATCCGAAGGTAGCTTGGTAGGAACAGGTGGCCAAGAGGCATCTTATCTCACCGGATCATTCATTAGCTTGGAAAAATCTGGGAAATTCAAAGTTTCCAGGGAAGGAATCTTGGGCCTAATCGGAGCATGAAAAGTACCATCTTGGGAAGTAGAAGGACTTGTCCTCAGGTTCCCAAATGTGAAGGAGGGGTTTCCCCCTGCTACCAATTGCGAAGTAGTCAGACCAATTTGGAAAGGATTCCACCCATAAGCCAGTGGATTATATGGTGCAGTGTATGAGGTTCGAGCTACCCCAGTTTAAACTGGGGATTGGAAAATAGGAGCAGGTATCCCTCTACTAAAAAGCTAAAAAGGAGAGCTCGTGAAGGGAGCCGAAACCGACGTTTGGAAACCTTGACCATAAGGGTTAGTGTTTTCGAACTACACTCCTACATATGTAGGTGTGGGACCTATATATGGAATGGATAGGGGAATGTGCCCCCCAATCCAAGGGAAACCCTATACAAATGAAGAGGATCCCACTGGACCACTCTGAGCAGTGTGTGCAAAAGAAGTTGAAACAGAAGGCACACTAGAGATCCTAGTGACCACCCCACCAAAAGTTCCTACTGCATTTGTTGAAGCCAGTGGTCAAACCACCCAACTAGCTGGAGTCAAAGGAGTAGTAGGTATGTTTTCTCTAGGGGCACCCACCAAGGGAGGTGGTACTCCTTCAGGTGGAGCAACTGAGGTGGAGGTAGAAGGACTAGGAAGAGCAGCTAAGGTGGAGGTAGAAGGAATTTCTCTTGCACTAGACATTAGTTTTCCCACAGAAACACCAATCACAGGTGAATTGAAAGGACGAACCTGGACGATCAATGGATTGTTTAGGTCAGTAAGAGGTGAATTAAATTTTCTTGCAAACTCGTCAGCCTGCAAGTATTCTATCTCTACTGGGGTTGTATCAACCTGGTTTGTCCTAAGTTTTGGTTCACCCGGCACTTCACTAATTCCCACCGGTTTGAAAGAACCATCTATGTCTAATCTCTGTCTTTGAGGGGGTGGTGGAGGTTCCACTCTAACAAGCAGAGGAAGGTTTTGCAACCTTATTGACCTTCTAAGAGGTAGGTCCTCCATGATTTAAAATTTGACTCTTCACACCCAAAGGCCGGATAAACACAAAAAAACCACAGAGAAATCACTACAATCACAAGGGGTATAAGATATGCTTTCTAGAACAAATCTGAGAGATAGTTACTTGGAATCCTTGAAGATGTTCTTAGGAATAAGCAGAGGAATCACCCACCACCCTCCCACACTTTCTACAAGGGTTACCTTCCAAGCCCGCCCAAGGTCAACCAGAAATAGCCTTCCGATGTACCTATGTATGAACCCTAGATGTATGAGAGACTATAGGTTACCTCAAAAATATTGAAAGTCAGATAGTTGTAAGCCTGGTTTGTACGCATGGGCAGGGTAGCAAAGCCCGAAACTCTGTTTAGGACAAAATCCCCAGATGCGCAAAAAAAATGGTATACGCTTTGACAAGGAATCTGAGGGTTATCTCCTTAGTCCAAGCCTCCATGTGGGCTCATTCTTAAATCATGCTTTAAAGGAGCTTCCCAGATACAACCAACATGTGAAAGGGTTTACTTATCGATTGGCCAACTATGTTTGAATTCAAACACTTATGGAGAGTTTAAACTTCCTATTCCACAAGTCTATCCTAAGCTAGTTGGTGTATGAACCTATAAAATAAAACTTACTAATAAATTTTAAATTATATCGTTTATTTTATGGGTTGTTCTTAGTCAGAAGGAAAATGGTGTGAAGGACTGTGATGTTATAGACTCGATAAGAAAAGTAAAATGATGTATAAAGCAACTTCCAAAGAAAATTGCAACTACTTAAACCAAAATTCTTTTCTTTTTGTAAATGTAAGCTAATGCAATTGAAACTAAGTGTCTAAAAAATAATACTTTTTGTAATTTTTGAAATTTTATTTGAAAATACTGAAAAGAAAACTACTAAGTGAAACTATATGCAAAAGCATAAAATGTTTTTCTTTTACTTTTTCAAATTCTTCAAAAACTCCAATGCATCTAAATGACATTTTTTTAGTAAGTTTGAATGACCACAACCTATCAAAATAAAAATGAAGTATAGAGGACCTACAATAACCAAATTCAAACCAAACAGGAATAAAACTTGGTGAAAAACCTGACTTGGAAAAAACCAATGAATAGAATCCACTAGATTTACTAGAGAACAAGTGGCTAACTGACACTACACAAAGTAGTACAGAGAATAAGGTATCTAAAGCCCTGATCACTAACTCAGACACACACCACTGAACTCAAAGACCAAGCAGGAAGGCCAACTTCAAGTCATTAGATGAAAGAAGATTAAAAAAAATCAAACTCTAAGGCTTAACAACAAGCGAAAAGTATGGCATATAGGACTTTGGACTTACAGAATTATGCCAACAACAGAAGATCCCTGAGCAGACAAAAAATAAACCAAGACAGGGACAAGCAACCCTCCAAAATTTTTATGCTGCTACAGGATATACACGACTATCTTATAGAAAAACTCACGTACCATACGCGGCTGTCTTATAGAGCAACCCACGTATACAAGTTGTTATACACGACTGTGTATAACAACAACCCCCGTATACAATAAAATTTTTTAAAGAAAAAATATAAAAAGGTCTCTGGACATACTATACTGCAAATCAAAGGCAAGATAAAGGGACCACACTTAGAATCAAAACAAATACTGGTCAAAAACCTACAGGATAAACCCACAACAGGCTGAGCTCCCCACTAGAGTCACTAGTTCTGTTGTTTAGGATAAATCACCCTTGTAACCTAGGGTATGGGGTTACCAACTTACTACTAACTTGCATACAATAAGCTCTTACAGGGAATGGAAAGAGAATAGGAAGAAAATCTTGACCTACCCGATTAGCAATGGTTGATCCAAGCTTGTTCTTCTCTCACTCCACTTCTTTCCAAAGCTTCTAGGGATGCACTTCTCCACCTACAAAGAGAAAATCCTCCAAGTAATATTTCATGCATATATATATTATAGGTTAGATGAAAAACATATATATAACATAATCAAACATAATCATTAAACCAATACAAGATTGGAAGAAGAATTCTCTTTATTAACAAGTGGTGAATAAGATAAGAGTACAACCCAGCTTCTGACACAAGGAATCCTCTGCAACCAAAGGACTCTGAGTTCTGCTGCTCCAAGACTCTCAAGGTATACCACCAGCATAAATTTTCTCTTCAAAATTCTTTCCTTAGCCCCCACCCCAAGGCTTCTATTTATACTTTGGGAAATAAATTGGTTTCGAAGGTTGGGATGGTTGAGATAGTTGGTATAGTTATGGATTAGGCCCCAACTAATCTCATCTAATCTCGATTTATATTTTTTTAATGTCAAATCAAGGTATACACGGGTATTAATATAGGCAAATTGCCTATGATATGTGAGTTGCTAAAAGGGAACTCACGTATGCAATTACACATGGGTTGCAATGCAAATACTCGCATATGATACGTGAGTTGCAATGCATATAGGCGTGTATGCAACCCAAAATTCATAATAAAAATATACAAGGCTGGTTTGAAGATAATGCATCAAAGTTCATGCCCATATATAGTGTTTTGGCTACTTCAATCCAAATTTGTCCTTTTGTGTACCAACATGAAGAATGTTGGTACTCGGATGGAGAAGTGTCATTTTGGCTGATAACAATGAGATAAAAAAAAGCCAAGAAGAATTCAACCGGTCATCCATCCGGGCCAGCACTTTTATATTTCTTGAAGCCCTTGAGAACAACTTCCACTTATTGAATAGTTATAGTCTCTAGGAAACGGTCTACATCCTTCAAAGAAAGGATCCTTTGTGGAAATTGAACCCAGTGATAGATTAATTTTACTCACAACAATTAACAATTGATCATGCAAAATCACTCACAAAAGAGACTGAAATTGGAGCTGAAAACTAAACTGTATTAACTCAGTGTACAATAGCCAACCCTGTAACATAATAGGTTGCTGAATAAATAACATACATCAGGGATTCGAATGCATGAGGAGCAATTCGAATCTAGCATAAAGTAGGCTTACTAAAATTAAGAAAATCCCCCATAGGTGTAAAAAGCTGATCCCAAATCTATCATGGAGCTCACGAATTAGAAAAATGGCTTAGGAAAGATAAATAGTGATGGAATGACAACTCATACATGCTTTTTCAAGGAGAAAAGAGTGGAGGATGAAGAGGACAAAAAACTAGTTCACCTCACCTAGTCAAACTTTCCCTATTGCCTTAAAACACTGAAAAAGCAGGCAATAAAGCAGAAAAAGCAGAAGGGCACCTAGGAGACCAAGAATAAAGCAGAATTGATTCCTTGAGGTTTCCCAAGTGCTACATGGGTCAAATTAGGCAAGTTGGACCACTTTGGATAGGTAATTGACAACTTGCATAAGGTGGGACACATGAACTAGGAAAATAAGACAAAAATAATTAAATTAATGTCTAAGGTAGTAAACTATGGGTTGATTATTCTAACACCCCCCCTTAATCCTGACTTATGAGTAATATATCAGAAAATTATGGGGCCTAGCAACAAGGCTTAGTCACCCTTTACATACTGCATGTCCATACAACCAAGGAAAGAGGCAAAACCAACTTGGGAAAATCCTCCCTTAAACATGGATTGTAAACAAAATTTGGAAATATTGTCTTCACTCATGCTTCACAGCATGATAAAAAATCCCCAGCAGTGATTTGAGACTGCTGAAGGTCTTCTCACAAAATGCTTTCGTGAAGATATCAGCTACTTGTTCTGAAGATGAACAGAAGAGTAGGTGAATGGTGCCATCATGCACAAGCTCTCTGATGTAGTGCATATGGATCCCAATGTGTCTGGTTCTCTGCTTCTGAACTAGATCTTTGCAGATTCGAATGGTACTTTGGTTATCACAGTAGATGGTAGTTGAGTACTCTGATTCGAAACCACATTCTCCAAGTAAACCCTGCAACCATAAACATTGAGTTGCTGCATTAACAACTCCTCTGTACTCTACTTCTGTAGATGAGAGTGCAATGGAACTCTATTTCTTGCTTGACCAGCTGATTGGCCCTTCTGTAAGCATGAACACATATCCTGATGTGGATTTTCTATCTGTGCTATCACCTACCCAATCACTGTCGGTAAATCCAATCAAATCAAGATCAGATTTTGCTTTGTAGAAGATCCCATGTGTCCTTGTTCCCTAAACAAAGTTAAGGATCCTTTTGGCTGCTTTCCAATGGATCTCATGAGGCTGATCCATGTATCTAGAAGCCACACTTACTGCATAAGAAATATCAGGTCTAGTATGTGTCAGATACAATAAACATCCAATCAATTTCCTATACAGTGTATTGTTTACCATAGGTGAAGAATCAACTTCTTCTAGTTTCACTCCTGAAAGGAAAGGAGTTTTGCTTGCTTTGCAATCCTTCATTCTGAAAATTTTCAGCAATTCCAAGGCATATTTGTACTGGTGCACCTTGATTCCAGCTTTGGTTTGAGCAATCTCAAGCCCCAAAAATTGACTTAAAAACCCCAAATCTGTCATGGAGAAGGCTTGGTTCATAGCACCCTTTAAGGAAGCAATCTCAGCCTTTGAGTTTCCTGTAATGAGGAGATCATCAACATATAACAAAATGATCATTAATGAACCATTAACTAAATTCAAATAGACATTTGGATCTGATTTGCACCGAACAAAATTCAGTGATAGCAAGAAGCTATCGATCTTGGCATACCAAGCCCTGGGGGCTTGCTTTAGCCCATACAATGACTTTCTCAACCTACACGCAAGAGAAGGGTTAGTAGAAAAACCTTGATTCTGCTGCATATATATCTCCTCAGTGAGATCTCCATTCAGGAAGGCACATTTTACATCCATGTGATGTACCTCCCATTGCCTTGAGGCTGCAATGGCTAAGGCTAGCCTGATGGAATCCATCTTTGCCACTGGGGAAAAGGTCTCATTGTAATCTATGCCATGAACTTGTGAGTAGCCTTTGGCTACCAATCTGGCCTTGTAATTCAGTGGTGAACCATCAGCAGCAAATTTGGTCTTATAGACCCACTTACACTGGACTAACTTTCTCCCTAGAGGAAGATCCACTAGCTCCCATGTGTTGCTCTTTTGGAGTGAGCTGAACTCCTCCTTCATGGCTGTTTGCCATCTTGGATCTCCTACTGCTTCTTCATATGTTTGAGGATCAGACTCCACCATCAAATATCATTTTTCAGCAAACATAGGATCCTTCATGCACAGACCACTCTCAAATTGAGATCTAGTCCTCCTTGGGTCATTGGGATCTCCAGTGAGCTCTCCTGCTGCATGTAGTGTCTTGGCTTCCCATTTTGGCCTTGTAGGGATGTTAGGGTATGCAATAAACTAATATCCATCAGACAAATCAGAATCAGCATGTTCAACAAACTCTTTACTTACTTCTTGAGGTTCAGGTGGAGAAGAGGCTTCTCCAACTTCCACTGCTGCAAGGGGTTCTTCTTCAAAACTGAACACACCTTTCAATGAAGGATTTGTTTGTGCTCAAATTTATCAGCTTGTACCCTTTTGAATCTTCATAGTATCCAACAAAAATACACTCTTGTATTTGGGGCTGCAAATCCTTCCTCTTCTCTGTTGGAATTCTAGCCCAAGCCTTTGAGCCAAAAAATCCTGAAATGGGTCACATCTGGCTTGTGCCCACTCCATGCTTCGAAGGGAGTCATACCATCAAGCTGTTTATGAGGCACCCTATTCTGAATATAGGCTGCATAGTTGATAGCTTCGGCCCAGTACTTTGGTGGCAAAGTTTTGGCTTCCATCATGCATGTTGCCATCTCCTTCAGTGATCTGTTCTTCCTCTCAGTAACACCATTTTGATGTGGTGTGTAAGGGATAGAATGCTGCATATGAATACCTGCATCTGAACAATAATTAATAAACTTAGACTTGACATACTCACCACCATTGTCAGATCTGAGGACCTTGAGTTTCCTCCCAAACTGGTTTTCAACCAAAGCCTTAAAGACTTTGAAGAGGCCAAAAACTTCAGACTTGTGTTTCAGGAAGTAAACCCAGCAATACTTGGAAAATTCATCAATAAAATTCAATGCATATTTGACCTGACTCATGGACATATGAGGGAATGGGCCAGCAACATCACTGTGGATCAACTCGAGGGGTGCAGAGGTTCTCTCATGACTAGATCTCTCAAATTTGTGCTCTGGGTGTTTTCCTAGGATACAACCTTGGCAGACTCCTTTGGAAAATTTTATCTTGGGAAACCCTATGACCATCTCTTTTTCACTAAGATCAGAAATATATTTGTAGTTTAGGTGGCCAAATCTTTCATGCCAAAGCTTGCTTGCTTCATTAGCATGAATAAGAAGAGCATAGGGGTTTGAGTAGGGTAGGAAGTGTGAGAACATGTATACCTTTTGAGCATGATTTGCAACTCCTTTTGCAATGAATCTACCACTTGAGATCTTTGTGATCTCAAATTCATCAGGGGAGAATATGAATTTCTTAGGAGACCCAGTGTGGGTCATCTGGTACACTGACAAGAGGTTGGAGGCAAGACCAGGCACATACAAGACATTGCTGAACTGACCATGATCAAGATCAATCCTCCCTTTGCCCAAACTTTAAGTGAGAGAGTCATCTCCCAGTACTATAGGTGGTCTTTTCGACATGTCAAGTGAGGAGAAGGCCTCGTTGGTCGAAACCATGTGTCTTGAAGCTCCAGAATCAATGATAAAACTGGGTGAGCTTGATGTGCCAGCAACCAATGCATGAACTCTCTCTCTCTGTCATCTGAACTTGATCCTCCTTCTCTCTTCTTTGAGCTGTCTGGAAGGGAGATGCCATTCTTCTCCAGGAGTTGGGTCAGCATGTCTATTTGCTTCTTCATACAAGATCTTTCAGTGTGATTTCCCTTATTGCAGTATGCGCACTTGCTCTTTTCACCTTTGTTTTTCTTCTTCTGGTAGTTCTTTTTGGAACCTTATGGCTCCTCTGGAGACTATTTCTTGTCTCTCTTTTGCTCAGGTGGCTTTTTAGCTTTCTTTTTGCTTTTTGAATCCACCTTCGAATCTCCAGCAATCAGAGCTTGATCTTTGGATGGTTTGATGGTGCCCATCATCACCAGCTTGTCCTGTTCTTGTGTGAGAGATTCCATGAAATCTGCAAGGCTAGGCATCTTCCAGGTTCGAGCTGTCAGTTTTGTGGCATAGAAGGTCAAAACAAACACTGAATAGTCAGGGCCTAGCTTCGTGAGAATGGCCAGGATGAGCTGATCATCCTTCTTTTCGATCCCACAATGTTTCAGCTGCAAAACTAGTGCTTTGAACTTGGAGAAATATAGCTGCAGGGATTCAAAGATATTTGGACTCAGAGAAATCAGCTCATTTTCGATTTGATGTCCCCTCATCTCATCTGTCTTTCCAAAAAGATCAAAAATATTCTCCCATACTTCATTCGGTGATGTCAATCACTCAAGATGGAAAAGGAGGTATCTGGAAATACTCAGACACAGGAGACCATAGGCCTCATCCCTCCTGTTGTGCCATTTTATCTTCTCTGCAGCTGCATTGGGCTCTGCTTCTATTGCCATAGTCACCCTGTAGAGGCCTTTCACTCTCAACAGCATCTCCATCTCTGCTTTCCATTCAAAGAAATTGAAGGGAGTCAAGATAATTTTCTGTGATTGATCCATAGCTTAGAAAATCTGTCCCAGTTGTCAGTAGAAGGCTCCCAGTCACTGATGTCGAACCTGCAAAACAATTTTGAAGGAGAGAAATTGATCTACAATGGCTCTGATACCATGTGGAAATTGAACCCAGTGATAGATTAATTTTACTCACAACAATTAACAATTGATCATGCAAAATCACTCACAAAAGAGACTGAAATTGGAGTTGAACACTAAACTATATTAAATCAGTGTACAATAGCCAACCCTGTAACATAATAGGTTGCTAAATAAATAACATACATCAGGGATATGAATTCATGAGGAGCAATTCGAATCTAGCATAAAGTAGGCTTACTAAAATTAAGCAAATCCCCCATAGGTGTAAAAAGCTGATCCCAAATCTGTCATGGAGCTCACGAATTAGCAAAATGGCTTAGGCAAGATAAAGAATGACAACTCATACATGCTTTTGCAAGGAGAAAAGAGTGGAGGATGAAGAGGACAAGAAACTAGTTCACCTCACCTAGTCAAACTTTCCCTATTGCCTTAAAACACTGAAAAAGCAGGCAATACAACAGAAAAAGCAGAAGGGCGCCTAGGAGACCAGGAATAAAGCAGAATTGATTCCTTGAGGTTTCCCAAGCGCTACATGGGTCAAATTAGGCAAGTTGGACCACTATGGATAGGTAATTTACAACTTGCATAAGGTGGGACACATGAACTAGGCAAATAAGACAAAAATAATTAAATTAATGTCTAAGGTAGTAAACTATGGGTTGATTATTCTAACATCCTTACATTTGAGGTGGAAATAAAAAATTGTTTCAGCTCGTCAATGGAAGTATGACCGTAAAGGAAGCGATCTACATGTCAAATATTGGAAGGGTATTAATGGAAGTCCCTGTCCTATATATGGAGGAAAAAATTTACTGAGAAAAGAGGGGGTATCGATGAAGCTGAGGAAAATTCCGCTTATGAAAACTCTGTGGCTTTGCTCTTCTGGGGAAGGTCTTTGTAGACCAGAAGGATTGTAATTTTTTTGCTATACTCTTTTCTGTGTATTTCTACTTGGAAGAGAGTTAGGTTGAGGAGGCTGCAGATTATCAATGTTTAGCTTTGTAAATTTCTTTATGAAATTGAAATGATGATGTGACCCTTTCCCTTTTCTGAATTCATTCTTAATTTGTTCATTTGTGTCTAATAAGATGTTTTTGTCACGCACTTTTGAATACTAATAAGATTCATTTTTTTGCATTTCTGTAGTATATTTGTTAATCTAATTATGTTTAATGATTTGCAGAAATGATTCTATGTTCAAAAAGTTTTAACATAATGAAGATAATGTCTTACTTCTCATGTTAATATTAACTCGCTTATGACATCAATGTTTAAATGTTTTAAAACCATTTATGATCCAATTATTCCCTTTTGAACATTAAATCATTCTCTCCATTTTAAATTACTTTGCTCCCAGGATAGGTTATTAGTTTAATTAACATTTAGATAGGTTAGTATTTTGGTTCATATATGTATTTCTGTAACTATAGAATTTCTTCTAATAGTTGTAGATTTCATTCAAATCAAATTTAGGATTAGTTTCATATCTAATTCAAAGTCTCCCTTTCGAGGAGCAAACTCACCGACTCAAAGAGTGCCAGCGGAGGCTGAATATCCATGGGTGTTAACCACACCAAACAGCTCAAGGATGGGATAATACTTGCGTAGGATTACTTGAAGCCTTTGGTTGGGTTTTCATCCCCTATTGTTTTCCTTGGACACCATTCTAGAACATGCACAACCAAGGCATCAACAAGGTGCAATGAGACTAGAAATGCACTTGTATAAACACTTTTCAGATACAATTTTATACCAATGGAAATTTAGAGGGAATTTTTCATAAACTTTGGTTTGGATTGGACAAGAAGATTGGAATCATGAGTGATTTACAAGACCCTTATACACTTAAAATAGATTCCATGGGGGGTGCATGTGAATAATGCAAATACCAAATATAATGGTTGCATAAAAAAAAGTGACCCCTCCTGACATTGTAGAGACTATGAGAAGCATGAGGGTAGAGTTAGAAACCTTTAAAGAAAATAATGTGAGATTGAGAAGAGGTCGAGAGGAGGAGAATTAATCAAATGAAATTATGCTATAGAGCATGACAAACATCCAAATAAAAATGAATCATGGATACATCTTAGGCACTAATGACAAAAGTGGAGGTATATCAAACATACACTCTCTCAAAAGGACTCATAACTCAAGGAGAAAGTCTAGTATCACTTGTACCCTATGAGTTTCTCCTAGTGAGTCATTCAATTATAAAGACTCTATTGGTAATTCAAGTTCTCCATATCCTGAGGATAAGAGGAAGATACATGTCAAAGATTGCTCACAAGCAGAATTTAAAAAATATAAACCTCCTACCTTTATAGGGAGATAAGATTAGGACAAGAATCAAATGCTTGGTTTCTTGGGATGAGAAAATATTTCCAAGTTCATGACCACTCTGAGAAAACGAATGCTAGGGTGGATGTATTTAACCGAAATAGCATAGTATCCATATGGTGGGACCACCTAAGGAAAGTAAAAAATATGCATGATAGAATGATTGTGTGGAGTCATTTAAAGAAGTACTTTCAATAGAAGTACACTTCGTATAGGTATTTTGATGATAAGATCATGGATTCCATGAATTGAAATTGGGGTAAATGACCATGGATGAATATGAAAACAAATTCTTAAAGCATCTCGGGTGTGTCAAATATATCAAGGATGAGAAAGTGAAAATCCATTGTTTCTCAAGTGGATTTCCTCAGTCCTATAGGGATGGAATTGAGTTTGATGAACCTAAAACCCTAAAGGAAACCATGAGGAAAACTAGGTAATATTATTACCAAAATAAGAGTAAACCAGAGTTCCATAGAGCATGGAAGGACAATAAGAGGGATAACATTGACCAAAGGAAGAATAGATTCTAGGCTACTCAATTTAGAAATAAATAAAGGTAACCATCTCATGGATAAGCTAAGCGACCAAAGTATTTGGGAAACAAGCCAATGGAACCATTGAATGTTGGGAATGTGGACAAGATCACCTACTGATAAGGAATTCTCCATGTAGGAATCAGAATTCCAGGAAAGTTTATGATATCCAAGAGACTAAAACTATGGTATATTTGGCTATAACAGTCCCTATAATTTATGTTGCACTAGAGGAATGCCAAGAAGACCATTAATTAGCAGTGGTTGAGGTTGAAGGTAAGATTGATAAGAAACTTGTTTCTATTTTAATTGATCCTGGATCTACTCACAATTATATTAGTCCTAGAATTTTTTAGTATCATGCTTTTGAGGGAAGGAAGCATAACAATTCATGGTTGGTTCGTCTAGCCACTAGGACCAAGAGAAAAGTAGGTGAAGTGGTGGATAGGATTCTATTTGAAGTGGATGGAGTTTTCAGCAAGGAAGACCTAAACATTTTTCCACTTGGTTCTGTTGTGCCCATACCCAAAATCCTTAAAAAACATATTTCATCAAACAAAATTTCATTTTGTTTGATGAAATGTTCGAATTTCTTATAGCAAATCTACAGAACCGACAACTACTGAAATGGTGACATTCTGTGAGCTAATGAATTGATGAAATTCTATGTTTTTTACAACCTTTGCGAACTATGGTTAGTGGACAAAATCAATACATTGAAAACATTATTTGGATTAATTACCTTTCAAATTATGGGGTGAGTTTTGGTTTTTGTGCTTCTCATCATAAGTCTTCATCCAATCTTTAGCAATTGATAGATTTTATGTGTTAATTGCAACATTGGACAAGGTCCTACAACATCGAAGGCTAAATATTTCATGTAGAGGTGTCTTATCCAAAGCTTGTCCTCTAACCTTCGAATCATGCACAATCCGAGCGTAAGTATTAAATCTTGACCTTAGTAATATGTTTGGTATTGTGACTTATATTATTGCATGTAAAGGGTTGAGGTTGATATGATGGTTTGTGTAGTGTGCTTCATGTAATATATTCGCCATTTTTGAAGGTTAATATCATTATACAGTAAGGTGTGTGTGTGAACATCCAAGGTTCAATCCTTATGGTCGTTTCGACCTGTGTCATAACAGCTGAACTCGATCCACTTACCAGGAAGTCGATATGGTATTATTACACTTGTACTTAACTCTGTTAATCACATTCAATTTCCAGTACGTGCTCAGCATCGTGGCTATCTGTTAGTTGAACACCTGTATCGTGTGTGATGAGTGGTTTCATGTTGATAAGGCTGAATAAATAATGGCAACTTGAGTCCAGTTTGGAGTTGTTTGCCGTCATTTCTTATTTTGATTGCCTTGATGCGTGATCATTCCCCTCCATGCCGAATTTTCAGGGTTATTGGCTGCGTTTGCTCATGTCGCAGTTTGTTTATGAGAGCGTTGGGTTCCATTGCTTATGTTTTCTGCTCGGTCTGTATCCTGAGTGCTCACTCTCTAGTTCACTGTCGCGTTTTGACTGGTGGTATCTTTTCTGTGTGTGGTTTCGTGCATTTGCACAGGCAGTCATGGATCCTGTGGTTAGAGTCGAGCCCAATCACACAAAGCTCCTTGACGAGAACCTTGAGCTTGTAGCTAAAGTTGAAACAGCCGGGTGGATTCCATTCATTCATAAGTTTTCGGACTCGAACCCTGAGGTGACAAGGTTGTTTGCTTTGTCGCTGGCAGATTCTCAGGTTAAGGTAGCTAATCTCCATTTTAGGGTTGATGAGCGTTCGATTGCTCTTGCTACTGGTTTGTCGTTGACAGGCGAATGATGGTTCAAGTACAAGCACATGGAGGTGACTGAGTGGAGGAAAATGTTGAAAAATCCCTGTCAAGATGTGTCGTTCAGAACCAGTGTGTCACGGAAATACTTTAATAAAGAGTGGAGACCATTCTTGGACGTTATTCATAGGTATGTGACCTATGAGGGTTGTCTCTCCTCGGATTATATCTATCATCTCCGGTTTATGGCTGTGTTTATTGGTTTTCCTCTTAATTTGCCTCGTTATCTAGTTCAGAGTATGTCTAAGATGTCTTCGGCCATTAAGAAGGGGCCGAAGAACCTCAGTCACAGTCTGTTTCATCACGGCCTGGTGAGGATATTAATAGAGAAATAATTGTCTAAGCATAATCGGTCGTGGGATGAGTTTATCGAATCGAATGGCTTCTTGGCCTTCTATCATTGTCAATTTGATTTCCCCGAAGAATGTTTAAGGCATCAAGAGTTTGGTCGGGTTCCGGCTTCACCTGTACACAAAATTGTGTCAAAACCTAATGGCCGTATGAGTCCCAACGTTTGTAATGACTCTGTTTCTACTCCTGTGTGTAGTCCAACTACTCCTATGCCTTCCAAGCATAGGAAGAAAGCTTTAAATCTATCCCCCGTCACACCAAAACGTAATGAGAATACCTACGAACCGAAGGGAAAAAGGCCGAATGTTAAGGTCAATAGTAGGTTTACAAGGAGTATGGTAACCAAGGGTAATGCTGTTAAGCCTCCCATGAGAAATAATGTCGATATTGAAAGAGTCGTGATTGACGATGAGGAAGAGAAAACTGTTTTACCTAATGATGGTTTTGATATTGATCACGAGCCTTTCGTAAAACCTACAGATAGCAGTCCTCATGTGTCTGATAAGGATCTTCAGGTTGACCCTGTGGTCGATTCCCCAATGAAGGGAAAGTTCGTTGAAGTTAATTTACCCAGGCCTTATCAAATTGGTGAAACTGTTCACCCACTCTTTGTCAGTTGTCTGCTAGATAAAATACATAGAATGGAAATAGAACTGATAGAGATGGTGACACGTGATGATGTTATCAGAGATGAGAATTTGAGGCTGAAAGAGAAAGTTGATTTAGATGATAAGTGTCTGCTCCATCTGAAAAAGCATAAGAATAGGTTGATTCGTAGAGTCCTGAAATTACAAAACGAGAATCATAAGAATGAGGAAAAAATGCATGAATTAAATGCACAGGTTACCTTAATGCAATTCAAAGGGCATTCACAGAACCTGGCAAATGGTGTGAACATTCAGGTGTTTAACGCTTCTGTTAAATTATAATGTTTTTGGCACACTTACTATTGATTTCAGGTTTGAAGTTATAATCAAGTGATAATCAAGTTATTTTTGTTATAGGTATTGGTGTGTATTGATTTTTGCATTATGTAGTTTATTTTATTTTGCTGTTGCGTGTGTTTTAATTATATCTCTTTTATGTGTAGTATCGCAGGTGATGTTGTTGATGCTCTTTCTCGGATTTTGATGATCGCTTACCTTCAGGATGATCCCTGGATAATCGGGAACAAATCGATTAGCAGTACTATTTTCCAGGTGTCACTATATCATTAGTGCCTTTGTCCTTTTTATGATTTTGTGCTATAAACAAAGTCTTTCCAATTTCAAGACGTTATTACGCATATAGAAAAATGACAATTGCATTTGTGATTTTTAACGAAACTGGTTATGATTTTGATTTTATGGTTTCCAGTTTTATAGAACTATCTCCATGTGAGATTCGATGTATTTATAGGAGATATGTATTACTGGGTAATGGGTCGATAGTGGGAAAGGGAAAGACAAGATCACTGTAATTATTTCCTGTGACTTGAGACAATTTTTTGTCAGCAGCTACAGTACTTTTCACTGGTGATATCTATATATATATTTACAGTATTTATACTATGCAAATGTATTTATGATATCGTTTGATCTTGTCACTTTCTCTGCAGTATTTATGTTTTGTCATTATTTCTTTGATGAATTTTGCAAATACATCATATTTAATCTGTCGACTTATGCTGGTTTTGATTTGCTAATATATGTCATAAAGCAAATTTGATATTTTCATCATAATATTTGTGATATATTTATTCACTGTGTGATCTTGTTCAAATTCCAAATTTCTTCTGAATACTGTCAGGATTATTAGCACAGTTGAATTATTGGCAATTTGATTCCAGGTTAATGTTTTCCATGCTCCTGATCATGATAGGATGTTTAGAATAGATAAATGGTAGTTTTTCTTTTAGTTATTTTTGAAAATCTATTGAATCAGATCTTTACATTTATATCAATGTCAAGTCATTTTTGATCTTGTGAATAATGTACATGTGTTTATATTGTATTTTTGTAATCTATAAAGTTTGTTAATATTTGATTAATTTTCTTTATTTTTGTATTATAAATTAATTGATTGAGTAGATCAATTTTGACTGATCAGTTTTGTAATATACTAATTAACTTGACTAGTCTTATTCGTATATTCATAGGGATAGTGTAGATCTAATCGACAAAAAGTAGCTTTAGTTTTCTCCTCTCCTGTAGCTAGGAATAACTTAATGAAGGCAACGGGGCCTTAATCCCGTCAGGGACAGCTATCTAATGACTGAGAGCATCTCAAAAACTCTTGGATTGGGTTGTCTCTTGCTTGACACTTGTGCCAATTTGGCCCGTAAACAATGGCACTAGAAGGAGGGCCAGCTTAAGCAAATGGCTGATGAGAAAAATCCTGTTCGTAAAACTGATCAACCCTCTACTCCTCAATTTACACCACTCTCTCGATCGGGTCAGCTACAGGCGTCGCAGTTAGATCATACCCCGTTGAACGATACTGTTCGAAGTCTCATTCATTAGTTCAATTATAGCGGTGCCCATCCACCTGAAGAACTTGACCAGTTTGAACAAGCCATCAATGAATCCCAAAGGATTTTAACCAGAGCTTATTCAAAACTCACCGAGACCCAGCCCACCGAATTTCCTCTTGCTCAGATCAGACGTCCCCACACTCATCATCCTGAGTCTCCTTCCGAAGAATAGGAGCATCCTCTAGGTGTCTTCCCTGATGTTCAGTTACAATAGTCTTTAACAGGAACCAATCAACCTTCATCTTCTTCAGGACCACCTGCTTCAAGAGGGTTTGGTCGACCACCATCACCGCCTCATTCCCCCCCTCACACTGTTCAAACACCACCTTCACCACCTCCATCACCAAGGAACATGGCAGGTTTAAACCCTAACCCTAATGATAATATGCCATGGTTAGCTCAAGATGCAATTGCTGTTCCAAGAGATCAACACCCTTTACCCAAGCATCCTGAGAAATTGTTGCCTAAGTTCAACCCTGAGCTGAAAGAGCCAGCAGAAGACCATGTCAAGAAGTTTATGCTAGCAGTTCGGCTCTTGGATTTTGAACATGAAGATGTAGTCTGTCGTCTTTTCCCTTATACATTTGAGGGCAAAGCATCGACATGGTATTTTTCACTTACGGTTGGTTCTATTACCAGTTGGAATGAATTCGAGCTAGCTTTCATGAACAAGTTTGGAGACGATAAGACTCCAGTTGTGTTGGTATTAGAATTGTCCAGGATCTGTATGGAAGCCAAGAAAAAGGTCAAAGATTTTAACCAGCGATTCCTAACTCTAAGAAACAGGATTCCTGCTACCTCAAGGCCGGCTGAAGATGTCACTATTGAATTCTATACTTCAGCCTTGCCTGTGTCATTGGCCATGTTTGTCAGAAGAGCATCCAAACCTACCCTTGCTGAAAACTTTGAGGAAGCAATTAAGGTTGAGAAACACATGTCTACCATTAAGACCAACCCTGGGGTGGACACTGATTCTACGTCTTCTTCTCGTAAAAATACTGACAGTCCTTCCAAAAACACAACTTCTGAGAAAAAAGGCCAAGATGTGTTAGACTTAGACAGCCTCCAAAGGGTTATTAAAAAGCTATCCAATGAAAACATTGATTTAAAGAAAGGTACTTCTAAAAGTTCTCTGAATAAAGAACCACCTAGACAGCTTTTCAGAAGGCCTTTCCAAAATACAGCTGCTAGATAGACTCCACCCTCTGAAGCTAACAACGTTGATGAAATTAATAGTTTCCTGAAATTATTAGTCTCAGGTCTAGAAAGATCAGCTGAAAATGAAACCCAATCTTTAGGACAGAATTTTGAAGATACCCAAGGCAAAGATAATGACATGGAAGAAAAACCTCCTCAAGTTATCAGTCACTTCTAGGATACCACGGAATTGACTGATGATGAGGATGTGGCTGTTTTGAATGTAAATAAGCATCAGTACAACACTAGAAGCAAGAAATATCAGCCCTCAGGGGGAACTTCTACAACTACTACAGATGACAGTTCAGCTATCAAAACAAAAAACCGACCTCCAAATGCTAAATCTGCGCCTTCTCTTGATTTAGAATATGATATGGTTGAGGATTTAAAGAAAATCAGAGACAACATTTCTATCTATGAACTCCTCAAATTGCCTGTGATTCAAGACAAGATTATCCAAGGGGTGTCTTTAAGTAAAAATGGCAAAACCACGTTCACTCAAAACAGTTCTGCTAATACCAAAGATAACTCGACAAAATCTTCAGTCAATGCCTCATCCAAAGGTAAGAAGTCAGACTCTTCAACTCCTCCTTTTTTGCTTACGTTTGAAATCTGTAATCGTAAAGTGCATAACTGTATGATAGATTCAGGGGCTTCGAAAAACATCATGCCTTATTCGGTATGTAAAAACCTGAATGCAGTCCCTGCGCCATGTGAGACAAGCATTGTGCAGCTAGACCGATCAAATGTGAAAGTAATAGGAAATTTGAATGAAGTGTTGATAAGATTAGCTTCAAACCCTCAAGTCCATTTTATCATTGATATAATTGTTGCAGATATCCCAGAAGCATATGGCTTATTTCTCAGCAGAGATTGGTCTGAAAAATTGAAAGGATACTTTGCAACCGACTGGTCACATTTATGGATACCCCATAATGGTCACCCAAATAAAATCAGGATTGACCGAGAAAATTATATGAAGCACAGGGTCATAGAACTAGACGACTCAAATGAACTAGTATTATTCACTGATACCATAATGGGTAACTACATGGTTGATTCTTTCTTTGGAAACCTTGAGGTTGAAACTTCATCAGTCCAAGATGCAGAACAACAATATGAAATTTTCCATTTTACACAAGTTCCAGACGAAATCCCAATTTTGAACACTGCTCATCTAGACCTGAATAATGGTCTCTGGTCTCTATACTTTGACGGATCTAAGTCAAAGGAAGGGGCTGGGGCCAGTTGTTTATTGATCGATCCCCATGGAAAAAGGTATTTCATTGCTTGCAGGTTAGAATTTGATTGCACCAATAACATTGCTGAATATGAAGCCCTTATTCAAGGGCTGAAAAAAGCAAATGACCTAGGAGCCAAATCTTTGGTAGAGTTAGGAGACTCTGAGATTATTGTTAGACAGATACGGAACACTATACATTGCATTGCTGGGCATCTGAGAAATTACCAGACAGAGGTATGGAATTTATTACTATCATGTGAATCCTTTAACATAAGTTCTATTTCTCGTTATTTAAATCAGGAAGCAAATCTTTTAGCTAACGTTGCTTCAAGGTTAATTCCATCTGAAGGGATGCTTGTTGATTCTTTCTCTGTTGAACTACTTTTCAGACCTTCCATACCTGATAACATTGTCAATTGGAGAGTCTTCAACAACAAAGAGCAGTTGATCGAGTTTCTGACTTTGAAGGATACTTTCAAAGATGCGGTCATCGATGAAATGACTCACGATGAAGACTTGTATAATTTTGCAGTAATTCATAAGCCTTGTTCAATTGAGGAATCTCTCAATCAGGTCAGTACCCTTCCCAGATCTGTAATCAAACTGGAGAAGTTCCATGACTTGAAGGATAAATTTAAAGCTGCAAGGAACTGTAAAACCAACAGCTCCATTATGCAATCTGAAATTGTAAATCTAGGTACTGAACACAACCCTCAATGTGTCAATCTGGGCAGTACCTATACTCCCCAGGAAAAAACAGCCTTCATACGACTCTTTAATGAGTTTAAAGATATTTTTGCATGGATTTATGACGATTTTAAGATGTTTGATCCAAATATAATGCAACATGTCATTCCCATGAAACAAGAGGCTAAACCTTTCCAATAGAAATTGAGGAAAATGCATCCTAGCCTAGAACTGACTGTTAAGAAGGAGTTGAATAAACTCCTTGCCGCCAGAATAATTTTTCCAGTGCGGCATGCCCGATGGGTGGCAAATCTTGTCCCCGTTAGAAAGAAAAATGGTGATATCAGGTTATGCGTCGATTTCTGAAATCTGAATAAGGTTTCAGAAAAAGACAATTATCTCGTTCCTTCAATGGAAAAAATATTACAACAGGTCTCTGGATCTGAAATGTTTTCACTGTTAGATCGATTTTCGGGATACAACCAAGTGTTAGTGTCCAAAACAAATCAATTTAAAACAAACTTTATAACTCCTTGGGGAACTTATGCCTATAGAAAAATGCCATTTGGTTTAATTAATGCCGGAGCAATGTTTCAAAGGGTAATGGATATTGCGTTTAGAGGTCTAATCGGTAAATTTGTTGTCATTTACCTTGATGATATAACTATCTTTTCAAAAACCAGAGCTGGTCATTTAACTCATCTCAGGAGGGTTTTTGAGCATTGCAGGAAATATGGGATCTCCATGAATCCAAAGAAATCCATCTTTGCGGTTACAGAGGGTAAGTTACTGGGTTTTGTAGTTTCTAAACAAGGTATCAATATTGACCCTGAATGTACCCAGGATATATCTCAGATTTCTATGCCTCACTCAAAGAAAACTATGCAGTCATTTCTTGGGAAGATAAACTTTGTTTCTAGATTTGTTCCTGGTTTCACTGAAATTGTAAGGCCGCTTCAGAAAATGATTAAGAAATATGCTGAGTTTAAATGGTTTGCTGAAGAGAAGCAATCTTTTCATGATATCTTAAAAGCTATTGCTGAAGCTCCTACCTTAACAAGCCTAGATTTATCTAAACCATTTATTTTGTACACTTTTGCTTCTGATTCTTCATATGCTACTGTTTTAATGCAGAAAAATTAGGAAAACAATGAGGCTCCCATTGCTTTTACAAGTTCTGGTTTGAACGATGCAGAGCTGAATTACCCAGAAGTGGACAAACAAGCATTTGCCATTTTTAAGTCAGTGAAACATTTATGGCCTTATTTGTTGAAGTCTCATACCAAGGTCACTGTTCCATATTCCACAGTCAGAAATCTTTTGGTACAAAAGGACCTGGGTGAAAAGCGATCCCATTGGGTTACAACACTTCAGGAATATGACCTAGAAATAAAGCCTTTAAAGATTGTCAGGGGACAAGTACTTTGCAAGTTGGCAGTTGGATCTTCAGACATTTCTGAATCTGATCTGCACTTCTTTGATGAACATTTTCTGTTCGAAAGGGAAGTTTTTCCAATCTCAGCCCCCTCTGATTCTTGGTACCATGATATTAAATTTTTTCTGTTGCATGGGAATGCTCCTGAACATTTAGATTCATGTAGAAAAAGGGATTTGAGATTGATATCTACCCCTTTCAGCTGATTGATAAGATTCTATTCAAAAAGAATTTCGAAGGAGTTCTCCTTCGTTGTTTAGAAAGAAATGAAGCTGATAATGTGTTGTCTCAATTACACGCAGGATCAACTGGGGGACACTTTGGCGGAGAAACCACTGCACATAAAGTACTCAAAGCTGGGTATTACTGGCCTAAATTATTCAAATATGCATTTGCCTTTGCTAGGAAATGTCAGGAGTGTCAGAGAGCAGGAGGCAGACTTAAGAAAGCAACGTTACCCCTCCAGCTGGTTATTATTGAAGTCCCATTTCAGCAATGGGGTCTGGACATTGTTGGTCCAATCACACCAGCTTCTTCACAACAGCACAAATAAATTTTGACAGCTACGGATTATTTCACTAGATGGGTTGAATCCATCCCCTTACGAGTGGTTAATTCAGAACAGGTGATATCATTCCTTGATTCTTTTATTATCACCAGATTTGGTGTTCTCGAATCTTTGATTTTTGACAATGCAACCTATTTTTCTTCTGTAAAGTTAACAGAATATGCATTGGAAAAGGGCATAAAGTTAGAATATTCAGCTAATTGCGCCGAGAGGCGCTCTACAGCCCAGTATGGGGGAGATCTTGTCACGTGATGTCACGTGATGTAACGTTACTAACATGTCGGCAGAAAAAATAGTGAAAGTGAATATTATGGGGGAGATCTTGTCACGTGATGTAACGTTACTAACATGTCGGAAAAAAATAATAGTGAAAGTGAATATTATAGAAGAGATCTTGTAACGTGATGTAACTTTACTAACATGTAGGTAAAAAATAATAATGAAAGTGAATATTATGGGAGAGATCTTGTAACGTGATGTAATGATCTCCTTATTTACAGTGCCAGCCCAGTATTTATGAATGAAGCCATGTGAATTGCCACCCAAAGAATTTCCACTTCAAAGAACTGAATCCAGGTGAAGCCAACAGCGAAGCTTTATAGCCAATAAATTTCTTGGAGAGAACAGGCAACCTGTATGGAGAAAGAACTTCGGTAGTGTATGGATCTGTTCGATTTACGGAGCGCTGCCGCAGGCTTCCTTCATTGATTCGATCTCTAAATATCAAAACAGGAGAAGTTGTAAGTTGTAAACGGTTCTATGGCTTAAAAACGATCATCCCAAGCAAAGCTGACTTTCTCTGCCATCGCAACGCTCCTCGAGCATCCTTCTTCTGCAAAACAAATGCACAAACGTAAATATATATTGAGAGCAGAGCTATATCCATAGACTACAGTATGCCTTGAAACAAAGTACAAGACATGAAGAAACGTATCGAACTATAGATCCTGGAAGTTAGAGCAACGACCATTATACAAGAGAAAAGTGGGTTCTTTTGCAAAAGAGCATCGGCCATCATTTTCTTGCAGCGAGAGATTTCTGTTATGGGTTCTTCAAATTCGAATACTACATTTATGCAGGAAGACATGGGCGAGACGTAGAGAGACTGGCTGATGGGCTGTACTAGCTGCCCTTCCCCTTCCAATTCATGGCCATCTCCGCGTAGATTCGGAAGCAACTTGATGGCCGCCATCGTATCAATAAAAAAGAAGTATGACCGCATTCAGCTGATTATTACTCTCTGCAAGTGTTTTAAGCGAAGCAGTACTGCAAGTTACTCGCAATATCTCTGAAAACATATTTTATAGGTTTGAGCAATTCAATAACGTGTGTAGCAGTTGATAAATCATTTAATGATATAGTATCCAAATTTATTGACGTTGAATATGTCTTTATGATTGCAAGTCGACGATCGGTGATACCTGCAAAATATTAATGTCATAGTAATTATGATCAGTCTTGACGTTTCGAACAATTAATGGGTCATAGCCTGCGACACTTTTCCCGTGTCAACCCAAAAATTCATACTTTACTATTACTTAGGCTTTGCACATGCATGAAGAATAGCCTCTCGAGTCTCCAGAGCTCATGTTATTGATGTCATTGTAGCTTAAATGGTGTCTTCAACCACATGGAGTTTGAATGAGCTCAAACTTCTGTACTTTTATGTACATTAAACTCTAATCTCTTTCTTTCCTATTCTGTATACTTAGGTTTTTGTATTTTCTATTTTTATTCTATGTACTTAGGTTTTTGTTTTTTCTATTTTTGAAGAATCCTGATTTAATTATTTTTATAATTTATTATACACTTTCTAGATTAATTCATATCATTTAATTAATAATAAAATTGTTAAGTTTTAGGACGGTTCAAAGTTTTTGTCAAGTTGTTATCCCCCATCACTGTGCATACATATAAATGAGATATCATGGACAAACTACTGCTCATCTCTGTCAAATTATTATCATTGTTCATTTAGATCATCTTATCATCATATCTTCATCATCTTAGAGTATAGGAAAGCATGCATTGTCATAAAGCATGTATTAACAAAAATTCTTCACACATCACTGTAGAAAACCTTTGACTTTCTGCTGTAAGATTTATTATGTATCCTCTTATTGATGATGCCTTAAAACCTTCAAAACAACCACAGTTTGCTTATGCCCAAAACTGCTACCACTGTATATCATAGAGTATAGCATGAAGATCACTACTTCACATTTCACTCCATTGTATGCACTTATTATTCATTTATAATATATATACAAATACAACTTTTCCAATATTAATAAGGATATTGATTACTTACCTCTACAATATTAATAAGGATATTGATTACTTACCTTTATTTATTGAACATTTATAAAAATACATAATTTTTATATCTGTCATTATTACTTTTTATTGAATATTTATGAAAATGACATATTTTTAATATCTGTCATTGCGTTGAGAGGGGCTCTAGAGCCCAGTATGGGGGAGATCTTGTAACGTGATGTAACGTTTATAACATGTCGGAAAAAAATAATAGTGATAGTGAATATTATGGCAGAGATCTTGTAAAGTGATGTAAGGTTTGTGACATGTCGGCAAAAAATAATAGTGATAGTGAATATTACGGGAGAGATCTTGTAATGTGATGTAACGTTGTCTGCAAAAAATAATAGTGATAGTGAATATTATGGGAGAGATTTTGTAGGGCAAAATAAAAAATAATATCACTTTGTAACTTTATTT
>LPNX011055439.1:0-76620 GCA_001517045.1 Pseudotsuga menziesii | reverse complement strand
TGAATCAAATCAATGGATATCTAAGAAGAGGTTTGCACCTCGAGAGATTTGATCCATCTCGGCGCTTGATAGAGCCTAGGATTTGGATCTACGCTGGTTATTATCCTCAGGGTAACAGATTAGCTGAATCTTCCAATAAAAATTTAATCAAGATTCTGAAACGAACGGTGGTTAATCATCATAGAAATTGGCACAACGCCTTATCAAATTCCTTGTGGGCTGACAAAGTGACTCCCAAAGCTGCCATAGGAAATTCTCCCCTTTTTCTGGTATATGGTAAAGAATCCATCTTGCCTCCTCATTTATTTTTACCCTCTTTACAGCTCTCCCAGTCAGTACAGGAGACAACATGTTCTGCCATGGAACATCGAATTAATACCTTGCTTAAACTGGAGGAAGATAGAGAGTTGGCTAGAAAAAAGTTGGACAAACACCAACAGACCGTGAAACGCTGGTTTGATCATAGAAAATAAGCCAGTAGGGATTTGGAAGTAGGTGACCTAGTTCTGAAATGGGACAAGGAGCACGAAGATAAAGGAAAACACACTAAGTTCCAATTCTTGTGGCTGGGACCATTTATTATTACAGAAAAACTTGGTCCTAGCACTTTCAGGTTGCAGACACTGGAGGGTGACATTGAGAACCTTCCAGTGAATGGTCATCTGATTAAGATATATTTCTGCTGATCCCCCTCAAGGGATTATCCTATATATAACTTGTGTGGTGTGCTTGGTTTGTGGAATTTATTAGTGAGTCCATTTGACTTGTTTGCTTTGGATATTTTCTCATATTCATTTGTCATTTTATTTGCATATTGTTGAGTCTGATAAATTTATCAAACTTCAAGCTGATGACTTTTTATCAAGTTCTGTGATTGATCTATAAATCATGCACGAAGATCTTACTATCCTGAAAATTCTCATACTGTTTTACATCTTGAACAGTGAACAGGTTTTTGTCTTTCTAGATTTTACCAGAAATTCTTAAATCATGTTAATATAAATTAGTAATATGAGTCTCTGCAAAGATTTTTTTTTCAAAGGAATTAGGGCAGTATTTGTCAAGGTTATCTGTTTAAGTCTTTTACGCCATCCCTTCTCGTAAAGAGAATTGGACTTGCCTCCCTATCTGCTAAGACAATCTCACTGCAGATGAAATATAACTACATTCTGGCTATGGTTAGATTTGAATATTTTCAAAATAATCTGAAGGACAGAGGGTCTCATAATGATCCGGTCTGTTCAGGATCATAGGTTTGCATTTAGTAACATTGTCATTTCTAGTCACCAAGCCTGGACAATGGCCCTTGGATAGAAAATTTGAGGGATAAAAGGTCTCATTACGAGCCGGTTTATTTACTGTGGTGCAGATTGGTGACTGACATGGTTACTATCTGGTTACCAAGCCAAAATCATGGCCTTCAGAAGTATTAAGAAAAAAGAAAAATGATGGTAACAGTTCAACCTAACCAGAATTGTATACCTATAACTAGCAGATGGGATACTGGCATTCCTTGGCCTTTGAAGCAACCCTGTTGAGGCTATAGATGCCTGCTGACAGTAGGGCCATGCTTGTGGTATTGAGATTTTATTCTTTAAAACCAATCCGTTTACTGTTTTACTTCATTTGGGCTTATTCTTGTGAGAGACTAAATTTTTAATCAAATAAATAATTAAAGGTGTAAATTTCTGGTAATTTTTAGAAATGTGAAATTCCTGGGTCTGTTTAAGATGTTAAAATATTGAGTTCTATATAATGGCATGCATGAAGGATCTAATGTCTTTTATTGCATGATTTCAGGTTAACAAATCAAAGATAACTTTTTCGCCCAGTCAGTCGCCATCTGTTGTACCCCTACCCAACAGCCTTAAAAAAAATATTTCATCAAACAAAATTTCATTTTGTTTGATGAAATGTTCGAATTTCTTATAGCAAATCTACAGAACCGACAGCTACTGAAATGGTGACATTCTGTGAGCTACTGAATTGATGAAATTCTATGTTTTTTACAACCTTTGCGAACTATGGTTAGTGGACAAAATCAATACATTGAAAACATTATTTGGATTAATTACCTTTCAAATTATGGGGTGAGTTTTGGTTTTTATGCTTCTCATCATAAGTCTTCGTCCAATCTTTAGAAATTGATAGGTTTTATGTGTTAATTGTAACATTGGACAAGGTCCTACAACATCGAAGGCTAAATATTTCATGTAGAGGTGTCTTATCCAAAGCTTGTCCTCTAACCTTCGGATCATGCACAATCTGAGCGTAAGTATTAAATCTTGACCTTAGTAATATGTTTGGTATCGTGACTTATATTATTGCATGTAAAGGGTTGAGGTTGATACGATGGTTTGTGTAGTGTGCTTCATGTAATATATTCGCCATTTTCGAAGGTTAATATCATTATACAGTAAGGTGTGTGCGTGAACGTCCAAGGTTCAATCCTTATGGTCGTTTCGACCTGTGTCATAACCGCCGAACTTGATCCACTTACCAGGAAGTCGATATGGTATTATTACACTTGTACTTAACTCTGTCAATCACATTCAATTGCTAGTACGTACTCAGCATCGTGGCTATCTGTTAGTTGAACACCTGTATCGTGTGTGATGAGTGGTTTCATGTTGATAAGGCCAAATAAATAATGGCAACTTGAGTCCAGTTTGGAGTTGTTTGCCATCATTTCTTATTTTGATTGCCTTGATGCGTGATCATTCCCCTCCATGTTGAATTTCCAGGGTTATTGGCTGCGTTTTCTCATGTCGCAGTTTGTTTATGAGAGCGTTGGGTTCCATTGCTTATGTTTTCTGCTCGGTCTGCATCCTGAGTGCTCACTCTCCAGTTCACTGTCGCGTTTCGACTAGTGGTATCTTTTCTATGTGCGGTTTCATGCATTTGCATAGGCAGTCATGGATCCTGTGGTTAGAGTCGAGCCCAATCACACAAAGCTCCTTGACGAGAACCCTGGGCTTCTAGCCAAAGTTGAAACAGTCGGGTGGCTTCCATTCATTCGCAAGTTTTCAGACTCGAACCCTGAGGTGACGAGGTTGTTTGCTTTGTCGCTGGCCGATTCTCGGGTTAAGGTAGCTGATCTCCAGTTTAGGGTTGATGAGCATTCGGTTGCTCTTGCTACTGGTTTGCTGTTGATAGGTGAACGATGGTTCAAGCACAAGCACATGGAGGTGATTGAGTGGAGGAAAATGTTGAAAAATCCCTGTCAAGACGTGTCGTTCAGAACCGGTGTGTCCCGGAAATACTTTAAGAAAGAGTGGCGACCAGTCTTGGATGTTATTCACAGGTATGTGACCTGTGAGGGTTGTCTGTCCTCGGCTTATATCTATCATCTCCGGTTGATGGCTTTTTTTATCGGTTTTCCTCTTAATTTACCTCATTATCTAGTTCAGAGTATGTCTAAGATGTCTTCGGCCATTAAGAAGGGGCCGAAGAACCTCAGTCACAGTCTGTTTCATCACGGCCTGGTGAGGATATTAATAGAGAAAGAATTTTCTAAGCATAATCGGTCGTGGGATGAGTTTATCGAATCAAATGGCTTCTTGGCCTTCTGTCATTGTCAATTTGATTGCCCTGAAGAATGTTTAAGGCATCAATAGTTTGGTCAGGTTTCGGCTTCACCTGTACACGAACTTGTGTCAAACCCTAATGGCCGTATGAGTCCCAACGTTTGTAATGACTCTGTTTCTACTCCTGTGTGTAGTCCAACTACTCTTATGCCTTCCAAGCGTAGGAAGAAAGCTTTAAATCTGTCCCCTATCACACCGAAACATAATGAGAATACCTGCGACCCGAAGGGAAAAAGGCCAAATGTTAAGGTCAATGGTAGGCTTACAAGGAGTATGGTAACCAAGGGTAATGCTGTTAATCCTCCCATGAGAAATAATGTCGATATTGAAACAGTCGTGATTGACGATGAGGAAGAGAAAACTGTTTTACCTGATGATGGTCTTGATATTGATCATGAGCCTTTCGTAAACCTTGCAGATAGCAGTCCTCATGTGTCTGATAAGGATCTTCAGGTTGACCCTGTGGTTGATTCCCTAATGAAGGGCAAGTCCGTTGAAGTTAATTTACCCAGGCCTTATCAAATTGGTGAAACTGTTCACCCAATCT
This sequence comes from Pseudotsuga menziesii, assembly GCA_001517045.1. Taxonomy (NCBI): domain Eukaryota; kingdom Viridiplantae; phylum Streptophyta; class Pinopsida; order Pinales; family Pinaceae; genus Pseudotsuga; species Pseudotsuga menziesii. The sequence goes on along the minus strand of LPNX011055439.1, from coordinate 72,486 downwards.
TTGGCAGTTGTCTGCTAGATAAAATACATAGAATGGAAATAGAACTGACAGAGATGGTGATACGTGATGATGTTATCAAAGCTGAGAATTTGAGGCTGAAAGAGAAAGTTGATTTAGATGATAAGTGTCTGCTCCATCTGAAAAATCATAAGAATAGGTTGATTCGTAGAGTCCTGAAATTACAAAACGAGAATCATAAGAATGAGGAAAAAATGCATGAATTAAATGCACAGGTTACCTTAATGCAATTCAAAGGGCATTCACAGAACCCGACAAATGGTGTGAACATTCAGGTGTTTAACGCTCCTGTTAAATTATAATGTTTTGGGCGCACTTACTATTGATTACAGGTTTGAAGTTATAATCAAGTGATAGTCAAGTTATTTTTGTTACAGGTATTGGTGTGTATTGATTTTTGCATTATGTAGTTTATTTTATTTTGCTGTTGCATGTGTTTTAATTATATCTCTTTTATGTGTAGTATCGTAGATGATGTTATTGATGCTCTTTCTCGGATTTTGATGATCGCTTACCTTCAGGATGATCCCTGGGTAATCGGAAACAAATCGATTAGCAGTACTGTTTTCTAGGTGTCACTATATCATTAGTGCCTTTGTCCTTTTTATGATTTTTTTCTATAAACAAAGTCTTTCCAATTTGAAGACGTTATTACACATATAGAAAAATGACAATTGCATTTGTCATTTTTAACGAAATTGGTTATGATTTTGATTTTATGGTTTCTAGTTTTATAGAACTATCTCCATGTGATATTCTATGCATTTATAGGAGATATGTATTACTGGGTAATGGGTCAATAGTGGGAAAGGGCAAGACAAGATCACTGTAATTATTTCCTGTGACTTGAGACAATTTTTTGTCAGCAGCTACAGTACTTTTCACTGGTGATATCTATATATATATTTACAGTATTTATACTATGCAAATGTATTTATGATATCGTTTGATCTTGTCACTTTCTCTGCAGTATTTATGTTTTGTCATTATTTCTTTGATGAATTTTGCAAATACATCATATTTAATTTGTCGACTTATGCTGGTTTTGATTTGCTAATATATGTCATAAAGCAAATTTGATATTTTCATCCTAATATTTGTGATATATTTATTCACTGTGTGATCTTGTTCAAATTCTGAATTTCTTCTGAATACTGTCAGGATTATTAGCAATTTGATTCCAGGTTAATGTTTTCCACGCTCCTGATCAGGATAGGATGTTTAGAATAGATAAATGGTAGTTTTTATTTTAGTTATTTTTGAAAATCTATTGAATCAGATCTTTACATTTATATCAATGTCAAGTCATTTTTGATCTTGTGAATACTGTACATGTGTTTATATTGTGTTTTTGTAATCCATCAAGTTTGTTAATATTTGATTAATTTTCTTTATTTTTGTATTATAAATTAATTGATTGAGTAGATCAATTTTGACTGATCAGTTTTGTAATATACTAATTAACTTGACTAGTCTTATTCGTATATTCATAGGGATAGTGTAGATCTAATCGACAAACAATAGCTTTAGTTTTCTCCTCTCCTGTAGCTAGGAATAACTTAATGAAGGCAACGGGGCCTTAATCCCGTCAGGGACAGCTATCTAACGACTGAGAGCATCTCGAAAAGTCTTGGATCGGGTTGTCTCTTGGTTGACACTTGTGCCAATTCGGCCCGTCAACAGGTTCCTATGATATTCTTATTGGAATGAACTAGCTAGAGACCAGTTAGGTTAAATTGGATCGCAACAATAATACCTTTGAGTGCACTGATGAAGAAAGAAACCCAAGGATGGTAAAAGGTGTCATGAGGGTGGTTTCTATAAGGTGTATTCCGGCACTGCAATTGAATAGTTTCTTCATAAAAAGGTTTCCATTTGTATGTGTCCCGTGTTTTGGGTCAAGAAAGGAAGGAAATTCTAGAATTGGAGGACCATCCAATCCTGCAAGATTTCAATTTCCTGATGAGGTTCTAGGACTACCTCCAAAGGGGGATATTAACTTCACCATTGATCTTGTTCTAGTAGTTGCATCAATGAATAAGATGCATTACAAAATGAGTGCTCCATAATTGATAGAGATGAAAATGAAATTGCACAAGTTGTTGGATAAATAATACATTAGGCCGAGTGTATCTCCATGGAGAGCACTAGTGTTATTTGGGAAGAAGAAATATGGAAATCTTAGGTTGTGCATTGATTACAAAAAATTGAATAAATTCATAGTAAAGAAAAATCACTCTTTTCCCAAAATCAATGATCTATTTTATCAAATATGTGAAAAAAAGTGTTTTCCAATATTGGCTTGAGGTGTAGTTACCATCAATTTAGAATCAAGGAGGAATAAATTCATAAGACATCCTTTAGGACAAGGTATCGAAATTATGAGTTTATGGTGGTTCCATTTAGACTCATTAATGCACTGTGTATTCAATAGGTATTTGGACCAGTTTGTGCTTGTTTTTCTAAATGGCATTCTTCTCTGTTATAAAAATGAGAAATAGAATGAGGAGCGCTTAAGAATTTTTTTTCAAGTGTTGAGGGAACAAAGGTTGTATGAAAATCTAAGAAAATGCGACTTTTATCAAGGGAGGGCTCATTATTTGGGTCACATTATTTCTAAGGAAAATGTGTGGATATATAAAAGATAAAAGTTATTATGAATTGTCCTACTCAAAATAATGTTACATATGTGAGGTCCTTCATGGGTCTTGTTGGTAACCGAAGGAGAATCATTGAGGTATTCTTAAAAGTTACACCCTATCAATTCCTTGAAAAATAAGGGGATCAAGTTCCAATGGACACCAGGATGTAAAGAAAACTTCTAGCTACTAAAGAAGCTTCTTACTAGTGCATCCATTTTAAAAATTGAAAATATAGAAAGGGATTTTGTGGTATGTATTGATGCTTGTATGTATTCCATAAAGTTAAAAGAACATGAAAATTCTTATGCTACTCATGACTTAGAACTTGTTGTCATAGTGCATGCTTTGAAGATGTCTAGCTGATACTTGATGGGTGGCAACTTTGAGATCATAACTGACCATTATGGTATAAAATCCTTGTTTGAGAAGCCATCCCTAAATGTAATGAAGCCCAAAGGGTAGGAGCTCTTATGTGGTTTTTTTTTAAAATCAAGCACATAATTGAAAAAGAAAACAATGTGTTTGATGCACTTATCAGGAAGATGCATATGATACATTTGACATCCATGAGCGTTTAAAAATCATATATGAGACAAAGGATTGTTGATTACCCTATTGAGGATGGACATTATGTGCAATTTAGGGAAAAATTACAACATCCTAATGTTGAAAAAAGGTATGAAAGTTGTTAACTTTTCATATGCTTAGCTAAGACATCAGTATTTCATTTCATTTTCATAACAAAAGCATATAAACAGGATCACTGAAAGATAGACAAGCACAACCATACAAAAGGAACACAAAGATTTATCCTGGGAAAACCCTAAAGGGAAAAACCCAGCAAAATATTCCTCAATATAGATGCCCCAAAAAGATAAAAGATAAAACCAACAAGGAGATCAAAGCCTGATCCTCCTCCTTCTCTAGCTACTTCTCTTCTCCACTAATGCGCTACCCAAGTGAGAGTGTGTGTGTCCAAATGAGGAGAGTTACACCTCTATTTATATTCATCCGTTCACTTCAATTAACTCATCCGACATGTAGGCTCGAGTTAATCATGTAGGTTCGAGTTACACATGTAGGATCAAGTAACCACACTGGGGTGCTAATGACCCACCTTTACAATTAGAGGGGACAACCTCATGACTCTTATTAGCTCTTCTGATTAGAAGCATCAGGGTACAAGATAATACAAGTGGTTCTCTTGGTAGGACCATCGGGGACCAAAAAAGATACATATAGAATATTCTTCAAAGTCACAATATTTCAACACTCCCCCTTAACGAGAAGGGTATTCTAAAACAAAATCAACAACAACAATAGTAGGAGAGAGATAGAGGACATCATCAACATCATCAGGGTAACACATCTATAAATCATTGGAAGCTTTTCAACATTATGTAGTCTTCATCTTCAATGTTCAGTCTTCATCATCATTAATAATTTGACTGCTTCGATCAGCAACATCTTCAGCACTTTGACCTTTCGATCAGCAACATATTCAGTACATTGACCTTTCTATGAGCAACATCATCTTCAACACTTTGACCTTTCAATTAGCAACATCATCTTCAGCACTTTGACCTTTCGATCAACAACATCATCTTCAGCACTTTGACCTTTCGATCAGCAACATCATCTTCAACACTTTGACCTTTTGATCAGCAACATCTTCTTCAGCACTTTGGCCTTTCGATCAGCAACATCATCATCGGCACTTTGACCTTTCGATCAGCAACATCATCATCAGCACTTTGACCTTTCGATCAGCAACATCATCTTCAACACTTTGACCTTTCAATCAGCAACATCATCTTCAGCACTTTGATCTTTCGATCAGCAACAACATCATCATCATACTTTGATCTTTTGATCAGAAACATCATCATCATCATAAAAATCATTATCATCAAAAAATCAACATCATCAAAACATCAACATCATCATCATCAAGACATCAACATCATCAAAACATCAACATCATCATCATCAACATGTCTGTGGTACTCAGACGATCCTTCCTGTTGGAATTACGGGATTTAGGTCTTTACGGACTTACTAATGATCCTTCCTTTTGGAATTATGGGATCAACACATCTGTGGAGCTCAAACAATACTTCCTTTCAAAATAACGGGATCAAGTCTTTATGGAGCTACTAACGATCCTTCCTTTCGAAATTACGGGATTTAGGTCTTTACAGAGTTACTAACTATCCTTCCTTTCGGAATTACGGGATCAACACATTTGTGGAACTCAGACAATCCTTCCTATTGGAATTACAGGGTCAACACATGTATGGAACTCAGACAATCCTTCCTATTGGAATTATAGGATCAAGTCTTTACAGAGCTACCAATGATCCTTCCTTTCGGAATTATAGGATTTAGGTCTTTACGGAGTTACTAACGATCCTTCCTTTTGGAATTATGGGATCAACACATCTATGGAACTCAGACAATCCTTCCTATTGGAATTACGGGATCAAGTCAATGATCCTTCCTTTCGGAATTACGGGATTTAGGTCTTTACAGAGTTACTAACAATCCTTCCTTTTGGAATTACGGGATTTAGGTCTTTACGAAGTTACTAACGATCCTTCCTTTCAGAATTACGGGATCAACACATCTGTGGAACTCAGACAATCCTTCCTATTGGAATTATGGGATCAAGTCAATGATCCTTCCTTTCGGAATTACGGGATTTAGGTCTTTACGGAGTTACTAACGATCCTTCCTTCTGGAATTACGGGATCAACACATATGTGGAACTCAGACAATCCTTCCTATTGGAATTACGGGATCAAGTCAATGATCCTTCCTTTTGGAATTACGAGATTTAGGTCTTTACGGAGTTACTAATGATCCTTCCTTCTGGAATTACGGGATCAACACATCTGTGGAACTCAGACAATCCTTCGTATTGGAATTACGGGATCAAGTCAATGATCCTTCCTTTTGGAATTATGAGATTTAGGTCTTTACGGAGTTACTAATGATCCTTCCTTTCAAAATTACGGGATCAACACAGTTGTGGAACTCAAACAATCCTTCCTATTGGAATTACGGGATCAACACATGTTCTCGAGTACCGAAGTCACCGAATCTGTTCAAAACCGAAGTTCAAGGATGATACAATCCTATCACCTTCTCGATGACCGAAGTTCACTGGATCCATTCTGAACTGAAGTCCAAGGATGATACAATCCTACCACCTTCTCAATGACCAAATTTCACCGGATTCATTTTGAACCGAAGTCCAAGGATGATACAATCCTACCACATTCTTGATGACCGAAGTCACCGGATCACTTCTGGACATATGTCTCGGGATGATACAATCCCTCTTCATTCTCAAAGACTGAGGTCTCCGGATCACTTTAGGGAAAGTGCCCAGGGATGATACAATCCCACTTCATTCTCGAAGACCGAGGTCTCCGGATCACTTTAGGGAAAGTGCCCAGGGATGAGACAATCCCACTACAACATCACTACTCCCCCTTTCGAGGAAGGTCTTTTCGGACAACACCAAGCTTGTCTTTAAAGTGTTCGAGATTTACTCGAGACAAATGCTTCGTCAGCACATCATCATCTAAACCATCATCATCTACATCTTCAGTATGTGAATACTAAACTATCACCATCTGTATCTCTAGTATGTGAATACTGAAAGAATCATCATCTATATCTTCAGTATAGAAATACTGAAAGCATCATCATCTCTATATTCAGTATAGAAATACAGAATCACCATCATCTGCATCTACAGTATGTAAATACAGAAACATCATCTATATCTTCAGTATAGAAATACTGAAAGCATCATCATCTCTATATTCAGTATAGAAATACAGAATCACCATCATCTGCATCTACAGTATGTAAATATAGAAACATCATCTATATCTTCAGTATGGGAATACTGAAACATCATCATCTACATCTTATCTCGTATGTAGAAATACCGGATTTCTATGTGTTACGATGGAACACAGGTTTCTCTGTCATCACAAATCTGGTTATCACATAGAATCATTGTAGTATCCATCTTCAAATCAAAGAGACCTGATATCAGCTTCCAAAGCCATATGACTTCACAACTTAGCAGAGCAATCTGCTATGTATTCTCCTTTAGTCGTGCTAAGAGAAACACTAAATCGATTTATACTAAACCATGAAATCATAGCAGATCCCAAACTATAACATCCACCTGTTGTACTGCTTTTTTCTATCTGAGATACTTCCAGTCCAATCTGCATCTATATAGCCATACAATCTATACTTATGGCTATAGACCAAAATCTATAGTCCTCATCATATGTTTTGCAGCAACCAAGTGAACCCATCTAGGTTGAACTAGATATTGACTTAAGGTGTTCACAGCAAAACAAATGTCTGGTCTAGTATTTGTTAAGTACATCAATGACCCAATGATCTATCTGTAATGAGTCACACTCACAAACTCTGATGAGTCACCAGCTAATAGCTTCAGGTTGGAGTCCATGGGTGTGGTGATGGCTTTGCATTCCAACATATTGAATCTCTTCAATATCTCTACCGCATACTTTCCCTGGTTGAGAAAGATTTCTTTGTCATACTTCCAGACCTAGGAAATAATGCATTAACCCAAGGTCTTTCATCTCAAATTCTTCTGCTAGCTTCTTCTTTCTTTCCATGATCTGTTTCTCATTCCGTGTCAAGAATAAGTCATCCACATATAATAACAGGATGACAGGTTCATCTTCTACAACCTTGTAGTAAAGGTTAGGATCGACTTTACTCTTGGCAAAGCCTATGCTTGTCAGGAGACTATATATTCTTCCATACCAAGCTCGAGGGGCTTGTTTAAGGCCATACAAGAATTCACATACGTGAGTATGTCCATGCTCAACTTCAAATCCTTGTGGTTGTTCTATGTATACTTCTTTTTCGATCACACCATTTAGAAAAGTTGTTTTCACATCCATCTGGTGTAAGTCCCACTTCATCATGGATGCAAGTGCCATGGTAGCTCTAATTGAAGTATACCATGCTACTAGGGAAAATGTCTCTTCATAAGAAATTCCCTCTTTCTGAGAGAAACCTCTAGCCACAAACCTTGCTTTATACTTCTCAATACTTCCGTCAGCTGCATGCTTTATTTTGCATATCCATTTGGAGGATACTATACTCTTTCCTTCTGGTTTTGGAACTGTATCCCAAACATCATTCTAGTATTCTTTCATCATAACATCTTCCATGAGTTCGTCTTATCGGGTCATCAACATATCCTAGTCTTCTACATTCAACATTGAAGGTTGGAACCCACTTTACTCTTGGTAAAGTCTCGATCCAGCAGGAAGTTGTCCATCATGTCGTACCATGTCGAACTTAGATATCTTCTGTATTCACTCCCCCTGAAGTGGAGTATCATCTTCCCTCTTCATTCTGTATAGGTGGCTCTATGCTTGATATATACTTGTCATGTCATAGTCTATTCTTTCTGAGGCAAATCATGAACCTTGCTTTGTACACTTGTTGTTGAAGATCCATATGGAAGATACTACGTACTTCCCTTTATGTCTCGAAATCATATCGTATACATCATTCCCCATGATCAACTGTTATTATTTGATCATAGCTTCTTTCATAGCATTCTTTTCTTCATCTTGAGTTATATTTCGTACCCATGGTGGTCTTCATCCTTCGGGGTGGATCTACCGCTCTCTGAAGCTCTTTCTTCCGTCATGGTGTCTCTGACCCTAAGGGCTTCAGATTCATGTTTATTGGAGTGAATTTTGAATTGTCATCACTTGTTCTTCGGAACAAGTCTCATCCTTGTTTTCTTGTAGGAGGTTGTTGAGGACCTTTCCTACAATTCAAATGCACCAATTGCATGGTTAGAACTATTTCATAAAACATATGCATAACGACAAATTCTTATGCATCATGCAAATATTTAGCCAATACAACATTCATCCATATCTCATGGAAACTTTCTAGATTCCTTCCATCTCTACCATGACATCATTGAGATTGTGCACTAATCCAATATATCAGCAAAGAGGTTTCATTCTAGATAAGTAGCAATGGAGAGATGTATAGCACCATGAGCTAATTACCGATCACATGCATATTAGTAGTATATAGTCATTAATGCAAACAATCTATCATGCATAACATATCAACTGAATATAATCAAATGCATAACAAAACAATATCATTAAATGACAATTGAATACTTATCTTTTGTTTGTTTCATGGGTAGACTCCTTCTTGATCATTCTCCTTCATCATCTTCTTCATTCATGAAATCATCATTTCTTATCCAAATGATAAGATGGATAAGAGGTTCGTCAAGAATTGAGTTCTTCATATTCCTCATCGCTTGAGGGATATTCTTTGAATGGTGAGAGCTTGATATTCAATTTGCTCCCATATTTCTTCTTCTCTTCTTATGAGATGAGCTTCTTCCTCTTCCCAGAGTCAACTGAAAGTAATCACTTCCTTCTGGCACACATTCCTTGCATGAATGAATCCCATGATCCTGGGAGGCCATTAAAGGTGGATATCACCACTTCTGCATTATCTGCTTCTTCTTCTACCACTTTAAGATGTTTTGCATTTTGGATCTTCACATTCTTCAAATGTTTTCTCGAAGACATATTTTGATTTATGTTCTTATCTTCAAATAACTTGATCAAGGAATCAAACATCTTTGGTGTCTTTAGGGAAGACACTTGTGGTACAAGTTAATCGGTGATTGAATCAACAATGATCTTCTTGGCCTTGATCAAGTTCTTCTTGTTTAAGGATTTGAGCCTCATCTCCTTCTAGAACTGGAACCTCTCTACTCATGAAGGTGTCCAATTCATTTTCTTCAGAGAGATCAAATACTTCCATGCTTGGAATTTTTCAACTTCACTAAGCTTATCATCAAGATGACGTGATAGATTACTTTTAAATGAGAACCTCAAATGCAAATAACAAAAGATTAGATCTTACTGATTCGAGGTGTCCATCCTGCTTCCGGAGCTAGTTGATCTAGGGTTTGTCAGAGAAACCCAAATTTTCAAAACTTGGAATATTTCAGATCTGATTGCATATAAATATAAATCTCTTCAAATGGAGCTGTCCAATGTACTCCTTTTTGCGCCGAGAGGCGCATTCTACAGCCCGGTATGAGGTAGAAGTGTAATTCCGTGCTCAACGTGGAGATGACACGTGTCACATAAAAAAGTCAGCTTATATATCTATATATATATATACAAGTCGGCTTAATAATTAATAATCTTAGGTGTATATATATATATTTGTAAGTAAATCAAAACACCTATACACACTTCAAAACAATACGTACAAGTTGGACCTTCGGAATAAGGCTGAGAGCAATTACAGATTTGTCTCTGGTATGCGAATGCGTATAATTTAAGTTTCTATATCAAGTATGCATATGAGAAACGATTGAATTATAGAAACTGATACGAGTAGATTATTATAGTATTTGATGTATTCTCCCCCGTAGTCCATTTCTGTGATTGATGGCGAGCACCAGAATCCATCTGCAATTTCTGGATTTTGAGCAGAGTGGTGGCACCACACATTGTCTCTGCATAATAGGAGTTGGAACCGCATTTTCACTATGTGAAAGGTGTGGTGACCTCTTTAGGTAACGTCATTCCCGACAAAAATTAATGTGGTGGCCTGTTTAAACTACGATCCACGATTTCTTAAATAAAATGCATTCACGGTTTTGTGATGCAGGTAGTCAATCATCCGTTTTAATGTTTAAAGGTGCAACAATGAGTGTGTCTCACCTATTCACCACTTCGAATCTATGCAATTGGTCTGGAGATCTGAGAATAGAGAGTAACCACCGCACTACATTCGGCTCCACAGACTAATGTTCTCTCTCACACGATACGTGTGTGTATTCCCGTGTTGTTGTTGATAAGATATGAACTGAATCACACCACTACTTCATTAAAAAAAAATTTGAGCCCAACATTCTGTGCTGCTGATATGGAGTTCCATGTTTCAGTAGAAATTCAGAGCCAGCGAACTCATGCTTACAAGAGAATAGGGACACGCGATTATGTTTGCACTGAGGACAACGTAGATCTTATGCACAGATCTGAACGAAGATTGTGAAATTCAGAATATATGAGAGCTGAATGAAACCACGAGTTGATATGGAGCTACACAAGTTCAGATCCAGAGATGAGCTCACGGAGATATGGAATAATAATAAAAAATCGCGTGCCAAGTCACATAGAATAAAAAAACATCATGGCGTTGGAACCCTAGATTACAATCTATAATAGAAGATGCGACGAAATTGATATTTTTTTTTCTTCAAACTGTTAGCCACCCATTTCAAATCAGTATTTTAAAAGTGTGACCGATCTGGGCTGGGATACACAACTTCTTCTGATTGTATGTGCTCTCAATTCCATGGAAAGGCTTAGTGAGACAAACAAGGATCATGCCGTAAGCTTTGATACCATGATAAAAAAAACAATTGAGAGATACACTATGGACTGATTGATTTCCTTCTCATTATTAAAGAGAGCATAAATAAGAAATACAAAATAATAGTACTATGGGTGAATACCATAGGTCAGCAAATACCACCGGTCACCTAATTGACTAACTAACCAGCTTAGATCTAGCTTTACCCGACTCTATCATGCGTCGAGAGGGATCAAATATTTCGAGGTGCAAAACCTTTTTTGGAGTGCAATTGTTGAAGCAGGGTTTGCACCTTGAAATATTTGATCCTTCTTGGCGCATGATAGAGCCGGGTAAAGCTGGATCTAATCTGGTCTTAAAACAGTGGAGGGAAGCTCTCGAAACAGGAAGCCCTAGTTTTCCAATTTCTTCTGCATAAATTCCTGTTACTCTTTCTGTGATATATCCTAAATTAATGCTCCTCTATGTCTAAAATTTATCACTTAGGTAACCTTGCATGTCCCTGATCTAACACCATAGGTTTCAGTAGAATTGGTTTCACCAATTGGGATTTATGATAATTTTACCAAGGTGACCTGTTATAGGACTGTTCAGAACAATGAAGTTGTACGGAATTCCACGTGTCACTGGTTCATCTTCAGGTTCTGAAATTTGGAACACAAAAAGTAAATTACGTGATATTTCTGAAACATCTTCAGGAATTCCATTTGGACATTTGTAGCCCAAGCTATAACAATTTTCCCTAGGTGTCCTGTTTAGGGATGAATTATGGAAGAGGCTGGAACTCTAACTTGGAGTGATCATATCTCCTAGAATATAGCGAATATGAGGATGAATTTTGGAAAAAGAGTTCATCCAGAGTTTATCTTCGGTCTCTAAAATTTTCAGCTCCCGAACCTTCACCAATATTGGGATATAGCGAATATACCAAAACTTAGCAGTTTTAGTATTTAGGGTTTTTCTAGCTCCGAATCAAACTAGGGTTTTGACTTTCCCAGAGTTTCACCCAACCAAAAATATTGATCCAGGTCTCTAAAATTTGATTTTGATGAGGATATAAATCCTATTCTGGGCTCACTCAAAAATTCTTCTTCTGCAAGAAGCCCTAATTTCCCACATCAAAAACTGAAAATGCTCGAAATCGAATTCTGCTTCAACAGAAAGATGTGCCCTTCAATGGAGAGTCAGCCTAGCCTTCTTTTGTTGATCGATTGTGGAGAGAGAACCAAAAAGTAAGAAGCCGTAGATTCTGTAGCTACACAATGTCTTCTTTTCAGGGTGGCTTTGATACCAGGTTAAATTTTCATATGCTTAGCTAAGACATCAGTATTTCATTTCATTTTCATAACAAAATCATATAAACATGATCACTAAAAGATAGAAAAGCACAACCATACAAAAGGAACACAAAGATTTATCTTGGGAAAACCCTAAAGGGAAAAAACTAGCAAAATATTCCTCAATATAGATTCCCCAAAAAGATAAAAGATAAAACCAGTAAGGAGATCAAAGCCTGATCCTCCTCCTTCTCCAGCTACTTCTCTTCTCCACTAATGCGCTACCCAAGTGAGAGTGTCTGTGTCTAAATGAGGAGAGCTACACCTCTATTTATATTCATCTGTTGACTTCAATTAACTCATTTGACATGTAGGCTCAAGTTAATCATGTAGGCTCGAGTTACACATGTAGGCTCAAGTAACCACACTGGGGTGCTAATGACCCACCTTTACAATTAGAGGGGACAAACTCATGACTCTTATTAGTTCTTCCGATTAGAAGCATCAGGGTACAAGATAATACAAGTGGTTCTCTCGGTAGGACCATATGGGACCACAAAATATACACATAGAATATTCTTCGAAGTTACAATATTTCAACAAAAGTTACCATTTGGAAGAATATGGACTTCTTATCTATTAGCTCCTTCATTTTTGGAATGGACCATAGTAGGGTATTTTGTAAGGATTCTAATATTATATTTAAGTATAGTATTCTAGGCGATTGTTTTGGATTGAAAAAAACATGTTTATAGATAGGTAGGTGAATATTAAATATGAAACATACAATTAACACTGAAATGTGTAAATTTTGGTGAATATTATGATAAAAAAAAACATATTTTATGTAAATATAGGCAATATTAGAGACTAAAAATGACCAAATAGCGAAATTATTTTTTGAAAAAAACCCAAAAATAGTCAATTGGCGAAATTTCGCCCCTAAAAATTACCTTGGACCATAGCCATGGAAGACCAAGCTGAAAATAAGGTAGATGTTGCAGAAATTCTTAGATATTAAACCCATTTTGGGTCCACTTCCACAACAATAAAGAGTGCAAGGTAAGCGAGTGAGAAGATGAGAGAAGAAGAAGAGTGGAAAAGCATAAAAACAAGCAGTCAAAAAAAGGAAGGAAACATCAACAAAATAGAAATATAAGGATGAATTGTCAAAAGGTGTTGTGTTTTTGTTTTTGTATATGGGTCATAGGATTGTGGGTTCTACTTATGTATTTATATTTGTGACGGGTCATTCCACAGACTGAATATCAAAGTAGTATAGCTGACTATATGGAAAATCTGTGAATGAATATAAATAAGGATTATTAGTCCCCTAAAATATCTATGTATATTATATGTTATGAATTCTTTCTCTCGATTTTGTTCTTTGATTTATAATAGTTGTGTAGCTATGTTATATATATATATATATATATATATATATATATATATATATATATATATATATATATATATATATATATATATATAGATAGATAGATAGATAGATAGATAGATAGATAGATAGATAGATATAGATATAGATATATATGCATGCATGCATGATGAATGTTTTTAGGACCTGGTTTATAATTGGGCATTGTTAATTACATGGATACACTAATAATGAAACGAAACTTTCAAGAGTGTTGAGAAAAGAGGTTTGAGCACTTTATAATACAATAAGTTGAGTTATGAGGGTGGGTTCCACCAAAACTTAGCGAATACATCCTTTATGGAGGAACAATATTTGATGAGTATGAAGTCTTGTGGGTTGCGCTCCCTGCAAAGATATTTTAAGTGGTTAAAATGGATTGAGGAATCCCTAGAATATAAAAATCGATATTGAAGGATTGTACAATGGAATTGAGGAGAACTAGTAGCATTGCATCAATTAGATACTATGCTAACTAGGGTTGTCAACTTTTTGGTAGAAATCACTTTGACTAGATATATTGTGGAATTTGTAGTAGAAAACAACCAGTCTGTATCTAGGGATGAAGAATATCTCAAGAAGGGAGAAAGAGGAAGACTATTCTTGGAAGTTACATCATGTAAGACCTAGATGATTGAGTACATATTATTTCCACTGAACATGATTACAATGCAAGATTAAAAAGCTTGCACCACTGGGGAAGTGGTCAAGGTGATGATGCCAAGTTGCGGAAAGTAGAAATTCCATGCAATGGGAGAGGGATATATTAGAGACACCATGGGTAAGCATGTAGCAAGAAGATCGACAATATGTAAAAAGTGGTGGAAAACATGTATGAGAAAAGTGAAGAGAAGGGGTTTGGAACTAGAAGAGGAGTTGTAAAACAGAGAAAATTGTGAAGAGAAAGAAAGTGAGTTGTGGAAGGTAAATCAATCAGAAGAAATAATCAATTCATGGTTGATATGAAGAGGAATAAAAGTGTAGGATTACCCAACAAATAAGAGTTAGGGATAATGTGTAAATGAGGAAAGAGATTGTGAAGTTCAATCACCAATTACCAGATTGTCAAACCAGTCATATGAGCCAACCCTTGAAGAAACTGAAGAATAGTCGGAATTATCAAGACCTCCAACAAACACTGGAACCCTAGAAAGTGAACACCCCATTATTGTAGAAGGAGATACATGAAGTAACCCCAGCAGCATGCCTTCGAATACCCCATGGAAACCCTTAAAAATTTTGATAATCTTTTTTACAGTTACCTTGGTACAATTAGACAATTGGTAGTTCTAACAATTTACAAGCCAATGCAGTAGTAAGAGGAAGTAGTACCATTTTTTAGCAAAATATTAGTAACACTATGGCTCATCCTGGACCTCAAGGAATTGTGTGGGTAACACCTCTAATCATCAGTATGGTTTGGATATAAGTAGGCTCATTTTTGAAATTCCCAAAGTTTTGGGGAAGAGGAACTGAAACAAAAGAAGAACAACACATGTTTCTCTATGAAGACATTTGGAACTCTAGAGGAACACCTCCAACATCAAAGATGATTGAGTTTTAGAACATATTACGTGGAATAGATCTGAAATGGTATATGAAGATGATTGAATATTGAAGGGATATGAATGCACCATCCCTAAGACTATAAGAGGTAAAAAAGGTTGTTCTTCGATCGGTTTCAATTTCCAAAGTCAGGATAGCAAGGAATTATAGAACTAAGCGAAATGATACAAATACAAGGATAATATTCCTAGGATTATGCACAATGATTTACAGATGTTTTGGACAATATTTAATTCCATGTGCATGATGCCAACCATAAAGAATGGTTTATTCAAGGACTATTACCTTTAAGTTGAATTCCCTTATCGCAACAAGTTGTTTCCTCACCTTGAGCCACTCTAGAACAAGCAATGAAGATTGAATCAATGGCTAATTATCTAGTAGGATCCATAACTAGAGCATCACCCTCTATCGGTGATTTATCAAAGCTGCAAAATAATTTTTTTTTTAACTAAGAAGATTCAATATTTGGTTATATGTAATTCACCAACGATAATCCCTGAGCATATGTAATGTTTTTATTTGATAATTATGGTGGCACTAGGTTCCTAAACTATGGACTATGGACATTATTATTATTATTTTATTATAACTTATATATAATTAAATAATATCTCAGGATGGAAAAAAATTTGGCTAGGGGTCTTCTATTCCACATACAAGGGGGGTTGGGGGGACTCATGAATTGTTTCCCTTCCTAACCGTAATCTATCTTTCCTAATTTTGATTTTATTGCTATGGAGGTCCTATTACACCTAATCTATGATTTGTATGCATCCATGTACCCATGCACCCATGCAATCATGCACATGCACCCATGAAACCATGCACCATGTGTTTTTTGTACAACATCAGGAATCATTCGCTAGACTTGTGGCTTGCATGAAGTTAGGAATTTTTGGTTTGTATCAAGTCCTATCTATATCTTCATGTGTTGAGGCAGGATGTTAGTAATGAATTATTTTGGTTTGTATCAAGACTATAGACTTGTGGTTTGCATCAAGTCATTTTGATTCTCATAGATGGTACCCTATGAGATGGATCTCCTTAACTGGAGATGGGATTATGAGTTATATCAAGCAACGATCCTAATGAATTCATCCAAAAAATGGATACTCATTTAGGTGGACCTCTATGAGTTGAGGCAGGGAAAACTTTACTTGGTAAAGTAGAAATATTATGTGATGTATTACTAGTCATGGTCATAGAGTTGTATAAGTCTCATTTAGGAATTAACTACCCCTAGAGTGAATTTATTTATAATATGACTATATGAATCGAGGTAATATATATGATAATCAGTATGTGTGAAAATTATTCTAAGTATGATATGATAAGATGGATAAATAATTAATACACATGCTAGCCATGCCATAAATGATAAATGATAAAGAGATAAGCATAGAGAGAGAATGAATTCAAATTGCCTAAGTATGCCTCGAAGTGAACTTGAATTGTAAAGGATTTACTAAAGCGTCGGTTTTAATAAAGCATGCATCTATTAACTAGGAAGATCCATGCAAAAGTTAATAATAGAAATTGTGCATGGATAACACTAATTGTGAATCACTAAACACATTCAGTTAGCCACGTAACTTTATGGTCATACACTTAGTTGAAGATTAAGTTTAGTGCAATTCACAATAAGTTCATTCAGCTCACATTTAGTTGAATTAGTTCACATTCAGTTCAAGTCAATGAACATTCAATTAAAGCTAATTATGGAAAAGAGGGAACATATCTTGTGCATGATGAAGAATCCTAAGTGATAGTCTGGCACTGGTGCTAGGGAGGGCTCTAATATTTGCATGGATGGAGTTCTAGTTAATTCTCCTCCTTTTGTATGTGTTATGTGATACTCCCAATAGTTTACTTGAGCCCCCCATTCTCTACCTTTTTCATGCTATGTGTTTTGACTTGTTATTAAAGTGTTGGGCACTTGGCAAGTTAATAACAATATTGTATTAGATCCCTATTCTCTACTGCTGAGGTGATATCTCTTATTGGGAAATATGTTAGTGTGTTGTAAACCATTCTCTACAAATATTTCTATCATACTCAAAGAATTGTTGGGTTTTTCATCCTCTGTGTTTGGATGGTTTTCCCAGGGTATATATTGTCTCTTATGAATGAATGATTTATGTGGCTGATTTATTTATGAGATTTATATGTGAATTAATTGGTTGATAAAAATTTTAAAGTTCAAAGATCTCCATATTTTCTCAAAATATTAACATGGTATTAGAGCATAAGGCATGAAGCAGCTTAGTTTTGTGCAACAAACTAAATCCTATGTGATCTTGAATATTTGAACAAAATATTAGAGCCTAGTTGTGGAGCCTAATCTTCCTGATTCAGAGATGTTATTGTTCACTTGTGTTTGTACCCCAATTTTACTGTACACTCATCCCAATAGGGTGGTGTAGTGGGACATCATCGCCTGATGGGGGTCTGGGGTGTTAGTTTTTCTAGTCTTATTCAATTTGATTAGGCTATTTATTTGAAATAATAACAAGAACAACAAGATACAAACGATATAGCAGTACACAAGACACAAAGATTTTCCTTAGGGAAACCATAAAGGAGAAAACCCGCAAACTTCCTCAGAATAGTTTCGTCACTAAGACAATATCATAAGATGTAAAAACCCAAGTATAATAATTCTTCTATAGATCTCTCTCTCTCTCTCTCTCTCTCTCTCTCTCTCTCTCTCTCTCTCTCTCTCCTTGATATTATGTCTCTCCTCATGTGAACTTAAGGGAGTGAGTGTGTTTATAAATGAGGGAGGGTGCCTCCCTATTTATACCCTTCATTTGAATGACCTTACAACTTGACTGGATCAACTTGTTACCCTAGCTAGGATGAATTCTCCTAGAGCATCCTAGAGGGACCTCAAAATAAATTTTATTATATTTTACTTGGGCACTACTGCCCCTACTTATAATGGAGGATTTACCTCAATGACCATAGACAATAATAACATCCCTAAAGGAGGGAAACACATCTCAAATGGGGTAAAACAATATACAGTAATAATATACATCAGAATATCTTCCAAAGTTACAAATACAACAATAGTCCCTCTTAACTAGGAAGGTATTCTCTCGCCATAGTCATCATTACAACTGGTCATGTAATCATAACTGAATCATCATCATTTCTATTGTCATAGTACTCATCTTGTTGATCATTGCATAGTGACATATGTCCATCTATCCATCATAAGAAGTTTATACAGAGCCAACCTTGTTTCATGTTGGGTGTAGGCCTAATTGTTATTAGATTTCTCTGCATGGACATGTCTAAAGCTTAATCTAACATTTACTACAGGGACGTGAGTCCTGATTGACATAATATATGAAATAGCTGAAATCTTCCTGATATTTCTAATTCATTTCAAAGAGGAGAGAGGGGATGAAGAAAGGAGATTACCTCTTGAAGTGTGTCGTGGAAGATCCCTCTGCTTGAGAATCCATGGCCTTTAGGCCTCCATTCGCAATCGTCTTTCTAGTTCCTTACCTCTAGCCTTTGGAAAACTTAAAAAAAATGAAATATATCTACCAAACATTGACAAAAACATATGAAAATACATAGATTCAGTGAAAACATTTGGGGAAACTTGAATTGTAGCATGTTAAAAATAGGAGGAAAGTAATTACAACCCAATAATAGGTGAATCCCTTTCTCCTTTTCTCTAAGCCATCCTTCTCCATCAAATATAATGATCACCAAAACTATTGATATGAAAAATATTCTTTCTCTAGCCTCCAAATCCTACAACATGCCTTTTCTTTTCTTGCTTGTCCTCCTTCCTTCACCTCATTTTCCTTTCTTATATAGCATTGGTATTTGAGTCTCCAATCACTAACCATGAATGTGGGTTTAATATTTTTGAAGCTTTTTTTATTATTTCCTTAATAAAACCCACTTTCATTAGTTTTTAGTCATTTTACTTGAATTTTTAGGTTTTTAGGACAGTTAATACATATTCCATGTATTCTTTCCACTCTAGGACTTGTGGTAACTAGGTTTTGATCCTTAAGTAGTCTTGGTCTTGAATTATTTTAGAGAAACATTTTTCTTCACATTCTTATTCCTTTCCAGAAGCAGTGGTGCTATGAGATATCAAATCTCTCAATTTGTTCCAAATTATGGTCTTCATGTTGCTGGAGAAAATAAGATATGTTTTCAAACCATCATCTTCGAGCGTGTTAATATTATTGTTAACAGATTCCCTCTAATGTGTGAGGTCCAAAGCTATGTTAAGGGCCGAAATACATTGATTTCTCTTTCATTATGATACTCTTTGTGCCGATACTCTTTAGTGATGAAGGCATGATGGAAAATGATGGTTTATGAATGTAGGAGTTGGAGAAAAACCTGTGAGTTGAACAAGGAAATTTCCCAAATATATGATATCTTCCTGTAGTGGGTATACCCATGCTCAATAGTAAACAAGCATGGCCACGAAAAATACACAGAGGATCCTTGTCAAAAATAAAAAAATGTATACAAGCACTTTTTGATGAGTGCAAAATATCCAGGTCTTTGTGGTGGTTTGACATGGTAGTCTAATCTTGCGCAACTTGGGCAGATCATCGATGAAGGATACGACTTTTTTTACCAAGGTCTTCAAATAAACCAATGATAGTATAATTTTATATCATGAGAATAAATGAGTTGATGTAGAGCATAATAAAACACCATCTGATTACCAGTCATTGATGTATACTGTTAATAGATGTGAGTAGGCCCATTGATAATGATGATGGACTCCAAGGTACTTGAGTAAAAATTGACAAGTGTGAATAGATGTTTTGAATTTGAACACTTGTAGAATCAAACAATCATGGGTCGTTGTTGTATACCCACTGTCATTTGCGAAGAATCATGCCACTAATGAGTACTGCAAGATCTAAGGTACTCACTGGGGGTTTCTAGATCCACTTCTCAGATGATGATTTGGCGTAGATAGGAACCGATATGTCAGAAGGTGGGCCTTAATGCATCCCACATCGATTGACATGAAACTGAGATCAATAGGCTAATATAATTTGGTAGAGCTATGAGATACAACACTGTAGACTGACACAAGGAAGGCCGACATGATTGGCCAGGAATATTTGAGGAATGGTAGACACTGGTTTGACTTCCCTTGAACACATAACATGGTGCATAATGGACACTTGGAAACATAAGATTTGAGTAACAAACAATTCTGAAAGTGGTCAACTGTAGATGAATTAACGAAAGCTCGATTGATGACAGGAAGGATAACCTATCAGTGGAGATCTGCTAAGATTACTGGTATAACTTCCTAAGGAAAATGTAAATGGTGTACTAACAATGAATACAAAACTATGTGCCGTGTTCAAGGGTGACTATTACTTATTTTTGCCTTTATCTCAAATTATCACTATGACACGATTCAAGTTTCCCTTTTTTTTGTATTTTTGTATTTTATAATTTTTAGTGATTTTTCATGTTATTAGCTTGAAAAAGAATAAATAATGCTATAATACACAAGAGGGAACATGTGTTGCAAGGAAGTGTGCCTATGTTTCAAGAGCATGGGTTAGGCCAAGGAAAATGTATCTATGAAAAACATGGGCTAAGCTAGTTGTGCACACTCTTTCGGTTGTTCCCTCCATAGGTAGGCTATTCGAGGTAGGATTATGTGTCGACGGACGGTGAAATAGAACCAATTAACTATGGTTTTTCATCCAATACAGGATATTGGACAAGTAGGACAAAAGGATTGATGGTTTTACTTCATACTGATTCTTGTGAAAAATATCAACACCATGGATCGTGGTCTATCATTCAAATCCTAGATCAAATGGTTTGAACATGTCAATTCAACCAAAATCCTGTAAAAGTAACCATAAACCAACCATTTAGGAAACCAATAGGCTTCAATACATGCATTTAATATTTGAAATAATAAATATAAGTAGATGACTCATTTTTTTATCAGTCTTGTAGGAATCACCTCTTTCGTGGATGCATCTTAGAAGCAATGAACCATTTAATTGGTAATCTGTCGGTTGTAGATGAGTCTTCATGTTGGATCAGGAAGTTGAAATAGTTCAAAAGTGTTTTTTGAATTTTCCATATATTCGAATTGTTAGGAAAATTTTGAACCTTTTCTGTTTGAAGAAAAATATACAAAGGGAGAAAGCATTTATACTACTCTTTTTGGTGTGTGCAAAGTTACTGCAAAGATTGTTTTTAAACTTAAACACACTTTTTGGTTCATGATGTAAGCAGTTTTACTTTATACAAGGAATGTTACTTCAAAATTTTCTTATGCTTTGAAATATTTGTTTAATTATGGTGCCATGAATTCAAAATACATGTTTGCTTTATTAGAATGATGTATGACAAAGATGCCAATCAAGGATGTAGTTAGCTGAGGAATCAGCTAGACTATTTGAAATTCTAGGAACATGAATATATTCAATGAATTCAAAATGACGTTCTAGAAGACAAACTCGTAGAAACTTTCTAAACAGTATAGGATCGCAAACCTAATAATAACCATTTAATTGAGATACGACAAGTTGTGAGTCCAGTTTAACAGTTATTTGTTGGATGCCAAGGGTATTGGCCTCGACTAGAAGCTCAATGGTTGCGCTATAATCTGCAACATTATTGGTTTCACGTCCAAGAAAAGAGCCTCCCGAACTATGGAATTGATTGTCAGGAGTGAATATTACCCATGCGGTGGAAGCAATGCTATGAGAGCCACGGCTGGCGCCATTCGCATATCCCAATAAGTGAAAGTTTCCAATGACATCCTCCAAGTAAAGGTACCAAGAAAGATAAGTGTATGCACGAAATAACTATTGTACAATTTTTGTTTACATTTCATACAACATAATACAAAAAATTGTCACAAGGCCTCAGTTCCTACGCATAGTATTTCTTCAGATAGAGACCATTTCTGATCTTCAATAAGGGTTCCCCATCATAATTGACTAACTCATATGCACCTCTTTTCAATATTGTTTTGACGACAAGTGGGCCAAAACACTTAGGTACAAATTTCCCTTTTCCTATTTTATCATTGTCTTGGTCATAAACCAAAACCAAATCTCCTTTTGAAAAGACTCAAGGACAGGATACTTTGTCATATTGGGATTTGACTCATTTATTGTGTTCTTCTACTTTTAATGAGGACTCTTTGCTAGTTTCATCAAGAGAATGGAGGTGGAGGAGTTGTTCTTCTTCTGTAGAATTTTTAGGTAAGAGTTCGATAGCCAGTTTTAATGACAGGATTTCACATTCAATCGACAACACAACTTCTTCTCCATAAACCAACTGGAAAGGAGTGAAACCAGTCATTGTTTTATCTAAGGTATGGTAATCCCATAGATCATATAATAACATCATATGCAAGTTGGTTTTGTCTCTATTAACCATTCATTGCAACATGTTCTTCAAAACTTGTTGGTGGCTTCTACTTGACCATTGCATTGGGGATAATATGGTGAGAAAAAATCCTACCGCAATCCTAACTTGGTCGTAAGTTCATCCATAAAGGAATTCATAAAGTGGCTACCATTTTCTGTGATGATCTCTTTGGGTACATCTATTAATTTGTCACAGTGGTCTAGGGACTGAAAACACAGTCTCACAAAGAATTCAGACAATTAAGCATAAAATTGGAAAAATGGTGCTGCAATGGAAGTAGCAGCTTTGTATAATTAAAAGAATAATGAATAATACAATACAATGATCATGCAAGATGCATGAATTCCAAGACAATTTGAATTCCCAAGGAGGGCATTCAAATTGAATGAATGGGTGTAGCTTAACTAGCTATAAGCCACAGTAAACACACTAGTTAACCAACTGATCAAGTGTCAATTGACTCAACTGAGTCCTAACTGAAGTCGAAGTGTAATAAATGACTGATTCTAACTAAAAGTTGCTCAGACACATGTCATTTCATGCCAACCAACAAGTGGTAGTGCATCGATAACTCCAATGAACTCCGATGAGGTTAACTAAAGTCAAACTAGCCATCAGAGGTGGTTGGAGGCACCCCTGTTGACTCCAGTTCATTAAATATTAATTAAATAATCAATATAATGAAAGGAGGCACCTTCACCACTCAGATTTAACTGATTGTAACCATCAATTATCAATTAAGTGCATTTATGACACTCAGATCACCCCTGGAGTGCTCCAATTAGCCTCCTCGAATGAAGGAAAAGTATTAGTTGGCCTCCTTGAGTGAAGGTAGGCATGGGTGTGCTCATGCTGATGTCATACTGTGATCTTATGATGTCAATTAAGTCAATAAAATTTAGGATAATGGTTTAACTAGGCCAAATTGACCAAATTAAGTGTGCATGGTGGGTAAATGTCTCCAACAACCCACCTTAAGCTATACTTAGAGGAGTAGAAACATAAAGTCCATAAAAATGCTAGGGCCCCAGAAAAAAGGCCATAGGTCACCTGTACAATAATGTGACTAAAAACAATGCTCAAAAAAATCTAAGTGAGGAAAAGAGGGAAAAACTAGTGGGAAACCCCCCCCCCCTCAAGCTAAACATTGAAAGTAGTCTGATCACCTTGATGAACTCACACCCAACAGTGAATAGAGGTAAGTGAAATTATTTTCTAAAAATCTCTTGGTGAATATGTCTGCAATATACTCATTGTTAGGATTATTAATCCTCCCTTGTCCAAATTTGGTCATATGTCTAAATCGGGAGTCATGTCTAAATCGGGAGTCCATCCAGTCTATTTATAGTCATTAGTACCATTGGTTAAACTTGACCTAATTGGGGCACATGTTTCAGTTACCAAAGTGTGGGGAACACTAATTGAGGCTCACTGCCACTTATTGCACTTGATTGCATAAGTTTAGGAGTCTCCTAGATCAATCCCTACAATTTAGGAAGCAACTGGGAGTGCCAAAACCATCCAAGGTCAGTTCACTTCAGTTAATAACTAGTCAAGCCAAGTTAGGAGTCAGTTACATTCAGTTCTAGCTCTCTACATTCAGTTAAATAATGGTTTAATTAATTGCACACATGTGGGGCGTTTTTCTCAACTACCACAGTCAGTTAACCATTATTTAATACTAAATGTAACACTTGGTTGTGTTTTAGAACTCCGATTATGATTTAGACATGGACAGTTAACTATTGGGTCCTCTAATAGTGATTTAGACAATGTCTTGGTTACCTACAGTCAAGTAGAGTCATCAATTCGAACTTCCTCATGTGGATTCGAATTGCTTGTGGCTATTAAAGCCATTTTACATCATTGTAATTATTATCTGGATTACTTTTTTTATTAATGAAAGCATTCACAGCTGCAAGCCTTTTGCACTGTTTCATTCTTCAATGGCTGAGTAAATTGTGAGATCTTCTTTGTGAGTTGTGTGTTTGTCTATAGATCTATATGCTCAAATTTAACATGGTATCAGAGCCTTGACGGACAAGGCACTTCTCCTCCTCGGATCTCCTACTGGATCATTTTTTTTGTTTTGCAGGTACAACTTCGAAATGAATTCATTAGTTCCTCTTCTCACCCGATCCTCAAACTATTTTGAATGGGAAGTGAAGATGATTATATGTTTGAGAAGACAAAAAATCTTTTTGGTGTCTAATGGATTCGGTAGAAATTCTTTTGAGAGTGAAAATGACTGGCTAAATGCAAAGGATGCAGCTTTTGAAATAATGGAACTGGCTCTTTCTCCTAGCATGCGCTACCTCAGTAGATATATTAAAGATCCATAGGAACTCTGGACAAGATTGGATAGAAACTTTGGAATCACATGGAGCACATCCATCACCATAAGCATCCTTGATCCAAAAAGCTCGGCCTCCACTCTCTCTGATGAAGTTGTTCAAGATGAAGAAGAAGCATAAGCTTCTACACAGTCAATTCGAATTGAAGACAGTCTCCATGCAGTGACTCCTTCTCCTGATGCTCTGGAAGTTCATGAGATCTCTAATATCTCATCTTCTCATATTGCTAAAACATAAGAATACATTCGAATCTCTGATATTGAAGAAAAATTCTGCTTCACTTCCATGCAAACATTCACCGGTGATTTTCCTTTAAATTCTATGCAAAATTTACCAGTAATTGCTTTCGAAAGTGAAGAGAAATTTGATTTTTCTTCCTCTAATGTTGCTACTGGTGTGCAAATATGTGATACCTTGGATATTTTGGAAGAAATATCAGATTACCAGAGTGATCCATTCACTCCCCATGATCTAGTTTTTCCAGCAAATTCCTGCAGGATTGCATGCACCAAAATTCAGAATTTTGAAGAAGAAGAAAGCCGTGCATCCACCGTCTCGGTTAACCATTTATTTGAATCTGATATTAACCTTATTGGATCTGATATGATATTATTTAGATTTGATCTGATATTTCTTGGTTTAATATATCAAATTCATAATCTTTCAGTACCGCTTGTAGTTGTTCTCATCAATGGTGTGAAGAAACAAGTACCGCAAGTCTCCTACAAAACTACTGCTGGGGATTTGATTCCATTTCACAGTTTTGGATCTGTTTTGAACCTGTTTATATCTGATTTACTTTTTTATCTGACATTATTTGGTTCATATTTTAAAATTCAAAAGCATTCAGTCATGCTTGTAGCTGCTCTCACCAATTTTGGTGTGAAAAATCAAGTACCGCACTTTCTCTTTTGATGGGGATTTGGTGTTAGTTTCCTCATATGAGGTTGCTGATATTTTATTATTTGATTCATTATCTATTTGAGAAGCTATATCAGACTATGGAGCTCTAGCATTTGCTCTCAACAGTCCCAGTGCTTCTCTACCATTGATCACATGCTCATCTTCTCACAGAACTAGTAAAGAGGAAGATTTTTTGCATCCGCCTGTTCTTACCACTCATGGTTTGCTGTTCATGGCTGAAACATATCAGTTTCTTAAGTGTTCTTCACATTCTCTGAATTCTCAAGAACCTTTCCTCACTTTTCAGTTGACTTCAGTTGCTCTACATGGTTCCAATCTTCATCCGGCAGCTGTCTATATTTCTGATTTAGTTGAGCATATCATTCTTCTTCCAAAGAGGAAGATTCCTCCAAACATATTATGGAGAGGTTCACATGCTAGGCCCCAAGATACCTGTGCACAAAAGAACCAAATTGATCCTGATTCTACCTGCTTAATTAGAAGGTTTTTTTTTTTCCCATGTGATTTTTCCCCAAGCATGTTATTTTTGAGCAGTTACTTTACTTTACTTGATGTAATGGGTGACCTATGGTCTTAGTTACCAGGGCCCACAATTTTTCCAAGTTATCATTCAGGGGGGGTGTTAGGATTATTAATCCTCCCTTGTCCAAATTTGGTCATATGTCTAAATCGGGAGTCATGTCTAAATCGGGAGTCCATCCAGTCTATTTATAGTCATTAGTACCATTGGTTAAACTTGACCTAATTGGGGCACATGTTTCAGTTACCAAAGTGTGGGGAACACTAATTGAGGCTCACTTCCACTTATTGCACTTGATTGCATAAGTTTAGGAGTCTCCTATATCAATCCCTACAATTTAGGAAGCAACTGGGAGTGCCAAAACCATCCAAGGTCAGTTCACTTCAGTTAATGACTAGTCAAGCCAAGTTAGGAGTCAGTTACATTCAGTTCTAGCCCTCTACATTTAGTTAAATAATGGTTTAATTAATTGCACACATGTGGGGCGAATTTCTCACCTACCACAGTCAGTTAACCATTATTTAATACTAAATGTAACACTTGGTTGTGTTTTAGAACTCCGGTTATGATTTAGACAAGGACAGTTAACTACTGGGTCCTCCAATAGTGATTTAGACAATGTCTTGGTTACCTACAGTCAAGTAGAGTCATCAATTCGAACTTCCTCATGTGGATTCGAATTGCTTGTGGCTATTACAACCATTTTACATTATTGTAATTATTATCTGGATTACTTTTTTGATTAATGAAAGCATTCACAGCTGCAAGCCTTTTGCACTGTTTCATTCTTCAATGGCTGAGTAAATTGTGAGATCTTCTTTGTGAGTTGTGTGTTTGTCTATAGATCTATATGCTCAAATTTAACACTCATCAGTCAGGCAGTAATGCAGAATGATGGTCCTGTCATGCAATAACTCTCTGATGTAGTGCATATGTATCTCCACATACTTGGTCCTCTACCTAGTAACTGGATCTGTGGATATCTTAATAGCACTTTTATTGTCACAAAAGAGGACAGTGGATAAAGTACTATCAATATCAAACTCTAAAATAATGCCTTGCAACCAAAGAACTTGGATGCAAGCATTCACCGCTCCTCGGTACTCGGCCTCTGCTAAAGACAATGCTATGGCAGCTTGATTTTGCTAGACCAGAAAATGGGGCCACCACCAAACATGAAGACATATTTGGAAGTAGAATTCTAATCAATATAATCACTCACCCAATCAGAATCTGTGTAACCAACCAGCTCTAGCTTGGAGTCTGCAGCATAGTGAATGTCGTAGGTCCTGGTTCCCTGAATATACTGGAGGATCCTCTTGGCTGCCTTCCAATGAAGATTATGGGGCTACTACATGTATCTTGACACAACATTCATGGCATAAAATATATCAATCTGATAATGATTCAAGTACAACAAGCTACCAATCAGCTGTCGATAAATAGTGCAATCCATGGGAGGTGTGCTTTTCCTTCTTCAAGGCTGATCCCTGAAAGGAAAGGGAATGGAGCAGCCCTACATTCAGCAATTTTAAACTTGAATAAAAGGTATGATATGTGTTTGGACTGAGTGACCATTATCTCATCATAATTTTTCTCAATTTTGAGCCCCAAATATTGTTTTAAGAGCCCCAAATCGCTCATTTCAAATGCATTGTGGAGAGCAGTTTTGATGACTGAAATAGAAGCAAATGTGCTACCTATGATCAGTAAGTCATCAACATATAAAATAATAATAATCAAATTACCATCAGACTACTATATATACACATTTGTATCTGATTTACACCTTTGGAATTTTTGCGACATAAGGAAGGCATCCATCTTGGAA
The DNA here is from genome assembly GCA_001517045.1 of Pseudotsuga menziesii. Classification (NCBI taxonomy): domain Eukaryota; kingdom Viridiplantae; phylum Streptophyta; class Pinopsida; order Pinales; family Pinaceae; genus Pseudotsuga; species Pseudotsuga menziesii. Next base: position 44,055 of record LPNX011055439.1, on the reverse strand, counting down.
TACCACTCTCTTGGGGCTTGTTTTAACCCATATAGTGACTTCTTTAGCTTGCAAACCAAAGATGGATCAGAAATGTATCCCTTGGGATGCTTCATGTATATCTCCTCATGAATATCTCAATGTATAAAGGAATACTTAACATCCATATGATGCACTTCCCAGTGCTTAGATGCAGAAATTGCCAAAACTAGGTGGATGGACTCCATTTTTGCAAGTGGTGCAAAAGTCTCATGGTAGTCCACACCTTGGACCTTGGAGAAACCTTTTTCTACTAGCCTTGCCTTATATTTTCAGGTGCTTCCATAAGTAGAAACCTTAGTCCAAAACACCCACTTGCATTGAACCAATTTCCTCCCCGGAGGAAGAGAAACTAGCTCCCAAGTAGTGTTTTTCTAAAGATAATTCATCTCTTCATCCATGGCAAATTTCCATCTCGGATCCTTCCGAGAATGGTAGTAAGATGTAGGTTATGAAATTATCATCAAATAAAAATATTTTTACAGAAAATAATTAGGACAAGAGAGTGCAATACCTTCTCTTTGGAAATCGGACCGGGTTCTCCTTGGTTCATCCAGATTTCCAATGTTATCTCCTACGGCGGAGAGTGTCTGTCAGGCCCAAGTTGGGAGATGATTTTGTACTTCAGGTTTTGATTCAACATCTGATGTTTTCTATACACTGATATAAAAAATCAGAGGATACAAATCAGGGTCATCACCCCCAACTACATCATCCAAATATTCAATAGAATAGGAAGGAAATTCAACAGTTTTCTCCTTCACTAGTTCTACCTCGTGAAGAGGCTCATCGAACTTGACACTCCTTTCAATGATGATATGTTTTGTTTTGATATCTATAAGATTGAAACCTTTTGATTCATTAGGGTATCTGATAAACATACATTCTATGCTTTGCAATTGCAAAGCCCTCCTTTTATCAAGTGGAATTCGGGACCATGCAGTGGACCCAAACACCTGCAGATTCGACACATCCGTCTTGTGTTCGAAGTATGCTTCGAAAGGGGTATTCCATTTCATGGATGAGTGTGGAAATCTATTCTGAATATATGCTACAGCATGCATGGATTCATCCCACAAATTTGCAGCCAACTTCTTTGATTCCAACATACAGGTGGTCATCTCCTTGAGAGACCGGTTCTTCCTCTCTGCTACACCGTTCTGCTGGGGAGTGTAGGGAACTGAATGCTGGACCTGAATACCACTTTGGGAGCATATATGAAGTAACTCATTACTGAAATACTCTTTTCCATTATCATATCTCAATATATTGATCTTTTGGCCAGATGCATTCTCAATCAAGGCCTTCAATTCAGTGAATTTTTCCAAGACTTCCGACTTCTTTTTGATAAGAAAGACCCATGTGTATCTAGAAAAGTCATCAATGAAAGTTAGAACATACCTTGATCCATTCATGGATGTGATAGGCCTGGGACCACTGATATCAGAATGTATCAGTCCCAAGATGCATGATGCTTGACTTTCCTTCCCCCAATCGAACTTATGCTCAGGGTGCTTTCCAACAATACAGTCCTTGCAAATTCCAGTGGTAGCTTTGATGACTGGGAGGCCTTCAACCATAGAATTGTTCTATAATTGTTGCAAGTATTTGAATTTTAGATTTCTGAACCTCTCATGCCATAGTCTAATAACTTCATTTCCATGATTCAGCAATGCGGTGGGCTTTGCATCTGCCACAAAATGGGAGAACTCATAGGATTTTGCATGATGGTTTGCAAGGCCTTTTGCTACAAGTTTTCCGGATGCAAGTTCTGTGATCTCTACATCATCTAGGATAAAGGAGAATATCTTGGGCATTCCTGTATGTGTCATTTGATAATCACTTAGGAGTTTTGATGCAAGATATGGTACATACAGAACATTGGAAAAATAACCATGCTCAATATCTACAGTACCTTGTCCTTCGGATATGATTATGGAGTCATCTCCCATGTGGATGGGAATGGGTTTTTTGGTCTCCAAATATGAGAATGCATCTCTTTCAGCCATCATGTGGTTTGAAGCTCCAGAATCTATCAAGAGTGCTTTGAACTTTGAAGTGCTTGCCATGAGGGCATGACCTCTTTCATGTTGTGGTTCCCGATCTTGCTGATCTATCCTCCAAAAGATTTCTGTAAGATTGATGTGATTTCTCTCAAGGAGAGAGGTAGCTTCATCAAGTTTATTTTTCATTCAGGCATGTTCAGGATGTAATCCTTTCCCACAGTATGAACACTTGACTTTTTCCTTTCCATGATGCCCTTTTCCTTTGTTCTTCTTTTAGCCAGAAGGCTCTTCATGCTGCTGGTTTTCAACTGTAGGCTTAGGATCTTCGAATTTGGTTTTTGGGTTCTTCTGTTACTTTCCTTTACCCTTCAGATCTTTGGGCCCTGAGACATGGAGGGCTTGATCATGGTAGGATCTGATGATCCCCATCTAGACAAGCTTATAATGTTCTCTTGTTAGGGACTCAATGAAGGCATTGAGAGAAGGCATCTTCCATCCAGGGGTTGTGAGCTTTCCCACACGGAAAGTAGAGACAAACACCAAATAATCAGCCCCAATTTTGGAGAGTATGGTGAGGATGAGCTGATCATCCTCCTTCTCCACCTTAAATTGCTTCAATAGTAAGATAATGTGCTTGAACTTTATGAAAAAATAATTTAAGGTCTTGCAATTGGAAGGATGGAGAGACATCAACTCATTTTCAAGCTGGTATACTCTCAAATCATCCTGTTTTCCATATAGGGTTTCCAATTTGCTCTAGATTTCCTTTGGAGTCTTCAATCCCGAGAGATGGAAAAGAAGATCCCAGGAAACAGAGAGGCATAAGAATCTGAATGCTTCATTTTTCTTGATCAAGAATCTAGCTTTGTTTGTCACAGAAGCAGGCTCTTCTTTAGTGTCCATAGTGACCCTATAGAGTCCTCTGGCATGTAGCAGGATCTCCATGTATCCTTTCCATGAGTGGAAATTGAATGGAGTTAAGAGTTCTACGAAAGAAGGCATGCGAAATGGCTGGAGCGATTTATTTTCACTTATTAAAACCTACAAATCACAACAAAAGGGGCACCGTAAGGTCGAACAACATGCACATTTTAGGCTTTCATCACACCCAGCATAGTTGATCAAGAAAGCTTGATCAACAATTCCTTTACTTGGGGTATTAAGTGGTAAGCCTTGGCTTCTGGTGCAGTGCTGGAATTTTAAGCTTTAGCTCAATTTTTCATGCAAGATCTATCAAAAACCTTGTTTTTGAGAGATCTGAGCTCTATCCCTCCATGAGCTCTAATACCATATTAATTTGTCAAAGTGGTCTAGGGACTGAAAACAGAGTCTCACAAAGAATTCAGACAATTAAGCATAAAATTGGCAAAATGGTGTTGTAATATCAAAAGAGTAATGAATAATACAATACAATGATCATGCAAGATGCATGAATGCTAAGACAATTCGAATTCCCAAGGATGTAATTTGAATTGAATGAATGGTTGTAGCTTAACTGTTTGTAAGCCACATTAAACACACTAGTTAACCAACTGATCAAGTGCCGATTGACTCAACTGAGTCCTAACTGAAGTCGGAGTGCAATAAATGAGTGAGTCTAACTAAAAGTAGCTTAAACACATGTCACTACATGCCAACGAACAAGTGGTAGCACATCAATAACTCCAATGAACCCCTATGAGGTTAACTAAAGTCAAACTGACCATCAGAGGTGGTTGGAAGCGCCCGTGTTAACTCCAGTTCATTAAATATTAATTAAATAATCAATATAATGAAAGGAGGCGCCTTCACCACTTAGATTTAACTGATTTTAACCATCGGTTATCAATTAAGTGCATTTATGACACTCGATCGCCCCCGGAGTGCTCCAGTTAGCCTCCCTGAATGAAGGAGAAGGCTTAGTTGGCCTCGTTGACTAAAGGTAGGCGTGGGTGTGCTCATGTTGATGTCATATAGTGCTCCTCTGATGTCAATTAAGTCAATAAAACTTAGGATAGTGGTTTAACTAGGACAGATTGACCAAATTAAGTGTGCATGGTGGGTAAATGTCTCCAACAACATCAAACCTAGTTATCACATGCTTGAATAAGAAACATGTTGCAGTTTTTTTCGTGCTGTCGAATGTAGGCACTGCCTCAACCCACTTTGTAAAGTAGTCCACTGCTACTATGATGTAGTGGTGTCCATTAGATGAAGGTGGGTTTATTTTCATATAATCAATGGCCCATTTTGAAAATGGGCCCATCGTTACTACAGGGTGTAACAGAGCGGGATGTACACGCATTTTTCTTGTATAAATTTGGCAAGGATGACACTTTTTAACGACATTGATGCAATCTTTGAATATTGTGGGCCAAAAGTATCTTGCACACAATATTGTCTAGGTGGTTCCCACCCAGAAAGATGACCTCCACATGCTCCTGCATGGAAATTATTTAATACCTGCTCAACTTATTCATGGACTAAACAACGTCTTAGAACTAGGTATATTCCTCTATGATATAAAGTATCCCTAATGATGAGGTATCTTCATGCCTGGTATCAAATGCAACATTGTTCAATGATAGAGAATTGAGCATCTATATTTTGGGTTTGGATATATGTAAATAATGTTCCATACCAAGGATCAGTAGTGGAAATGAGAAATAAATGTTCATCTTCCCAAGACTCTTCTATTTTTTGTTCTTTATTGTCGGGTAACTCAAACACTAGTTCTACAAATGTTAAAGACTTCTTGGCTTTAGCGTTTACGAATTCAAGATCAAATTATTGAAAAATTACTATCCATTTGAAATAATTCCCCCCTATGATTCGATGGGACAAAATGTGTTTCATGGGTTTCATTTCAGCCACTATAGTCATTTTTCTTGGAATTATATAGTTTCTAGGTATTTGGGCAGCATGAACTGTTGTCAAGGCTAGCTTCTCTACCTGGGAATAATTGAATTTGGGGCCAGCTAGGCCTTTAATAAGATAATATATGACATGTTCTCGATATGAATCATCCTCTTAGACCAAAATCATCCCTAAAGTGGTTTCAGTTGCCGCCAAATATAGCAGAAAATATCTAGTATAGTCCGAGGGACTAAGCACTAGGGTTGACACGAGGGATTGTTTCATTGCATCAAACGAGCGTCGAGTTTGTTCATCCCATATTAACAATGCATATTTTTTAAGAGATGCATGAAACCTTTAGAAATTTCAGCATAAGTAACAATAAATCTTCTCAAGAATGTTGCTTTTCCTTGTAGGCTTTGAAGCTGTCTAATTGTTTTTGGGGAAGGTAATTGCAATATTGCCTCAACCTTAAGGGAATCTACCCATATCCCATATTTGGATACAATGAAACCATGTAATCTCCCAGAGTCCATGCAAAATATACATTTATTTGGATTCAATCTAATGTTATATTGTTGAAATCGAAGGAAAACAACACGTAAATGTGCACAATGTTCAGCTCGTCTCCTAGAATTGGTTGTCAAGTCATTGAGATAAATATTGATGATTTTATTAATATCATGAAAAGCATATGACATGTATCTTTGAAAAGTATCCCCACCATTTTTAAGGCCAAAAGGATTTTTTTGATACGCAAAAGCGCCCCATGGGAAAATGAAAGTCATTTTGTGTTGGTCTTCTTTCTTAATTTGAACTTGGCTATAATTATCTAATCCATCCATAAATGAATAGATTTTGTTACTGACACACTCGTCTATAATATTATCAATAAAGGGTGTGGGATAATTATCTTTCAGGAAAGCCAAAATTAAATCCCTAAAGTCAGTACAGACTCATATTGTCCCTTGGTTTTTCATTCAATGTAATAGGATTGGATACCCATTAAATCAACGATACATCGTAAATGAAGCCAGCTTTCAACTACTTTTGTACCTCTTCTTTGATGGAAATGTATTTCTTAGGATTCATTGGACGTAATTTTTGTCATACATGTTTGGCATTTGGATAGGTTTTTATCTCATGTTCGACAATGCTAGGATCAATTCCTCGCATTTCCTCATATGACCAAGAGAAAACATCACGAAACTCTTTAAATAAAGCAGTATATTGTGTGATTTCTTTCAGAGAGAAATTGGCACCTATATTGATATTCTCGACAATGCCATCTTTGATGGATATGTTGATAGGAATGGTTTTTTAAATATTTTCCAAATTTCCTTTTGAAAGCACATTGTGTGTTTGGATAGGGCATTGGTACCTTTCCATGTCATCATCAAGGTAAAAATTCTCATGTTTGACTTCTAAGGAATCCAGTTTAGAAATAAATGATGATCTATGATGCATGTATTCCCATGGTTGTTGTTAGGATATTTAGACACTTAGAAGTTAGTTAAGATCAACTTGTGTAATATATTTTTTAGGTAAAGTGTGTTTCTTTAGTATGCATTTGTAAATATTCTAATCCGACGGTTATGATATGCTCTAGACATAAAGTGATCCGACGGTCATGATATGCTCTACACATAAAGTGATCCGACAATTCAACTTCTCTTAGATCATACCTACCATTGATTCGTGGCTTAACAATCGATTGTTCCATGATCTCTATTTAAAGAGCATGGAGGATCCTTGGCTAGTTGGTCGATTATGAGAAGCTCATGTAACTTTCTTTCTTTTTCATAATAAATTGCTCCATGTAGCTATTTGGCTGGGGCCATGGACTGTTTCCCTCTTGAGGGTTTTAACCACATGACAAACATTGGTGTGTTGATTTGTGATCTATTTGTGTGAAGAGGTTGTTCAAGGTGTTCAGTATTTTTGGAGTACCCTATGTACCCGAACATGGTATCAAAGCGTTTATGAAGAGCCGCTTTTGGTTTTGATCAAGATCTGGAACCGATGTTGCCAAAAAATTGAAAGGGTTTCTGGTTCTGATTTTTTTGTGCATTTGTGGCCTATGGGAGCTGTTCCATTGTGTCCGGAGCGCTGTTTCCATTGGGAAATAGTCTTTATTTCATAAAAAACTATTTTCGTTTGTTCCAGAAACACCCATTTCGGCAAATCTGAAGGTATAATGTTACAGTGACGGATTTGTTTTTTTAAATCTCTCATATTTTATTAGTTTTATTATTAGATATTTACCATTTTAGTCTCAGACTGTTGCCTTCCCTAGCTACATATTCTCTTTTCCGTGCACCTTGCGCAATCACGGTGAATCAGAAACAGTAAGAGAAAGTTTTTTTCTTGTCTTCTCGGCTACGTATGCTCTTTGTCATGCACCTTGTGCGATCACGGAAGATAAGAAACATCGAGAAAACTTGAAGACGTAGAATTTTCAGGTAAGCTAACCAAAATCTAACCCCATTGTGTGGAAAAATTTGTTTTTGTTTTTGTTTTTTTCTTTTCTTTGTGATTTGTAGAAAAAAAAGGCAAGCACGGAGAACGAGAGAGAAGAGTAAAAAAAAAAAGCCCATTTTCTCTTTCCATTCTTTTACGTACCTTTTAAACTTAGCTCACTTGGTCCAAAGTTGCTTTATTCCTTAATAGGTCTTGAGTTCAAGTCTTATTAAGCTACTTTTTAGTGCATGCAATTTCTATTTTCAAGTTACTTTATTGTAAAAGTGCATCTCACTTAAATAAAATAAAATAAGAAGTGAGTCACTTAAATCTTTTAATTTATTGCTACACTATTTAAAGTAACATTATTGTAAAAGTGAACATCACTTATTCTACAAAAGTGATTTACTTAAAAGCAATTTTATTGTAAAGTGATTGTCAAAAGTTGATCTTGGGAAGAGGGGGGTTCTTGTTTTAGTTGGTCAAGTTAATATCTGCCACGTCACTATTGGGGACATCTTCAACATTTTTTTTTATCAAGCATAACTTCATCATCCAGAATCAGTTCTCAGTGCCGTTTTTTTTAAATTGCATATTTTTTTGAGCTCTTTGCATCCAGACAGTTAGTTTTTATTCTTTCAGTCATTATTTTACAGTATGACCTCCCCTTGTGATATTATACTTACAAGTTCTAACTATTTCTCATGGAAATATTGTATGGAGGATGTTCTGTGAAGTAGGGACTTTTCAGGATAACCTCAGGGAAAGAAACAGAACCCACTGATGATGATAAGAAAATTAAATGGGAAAATAGCTGTGATGAAGCTCGTGGATTGATTGGGATGTCAATCTCTATTGATTTGTGATTCCACATATCTGGAATTGATGAACCTGATATAGCTTGGAAAAAATTGGAATCTGTGTTTGGTAAACACAATGAAATTCGGGGTCATCAACTTGAGAATGAGTTGATTTCCTTGAATCCAAATGATTTTTCATGCATTCAAGACTATTTATCTAAGTATAAAACTCTTAGACTCTTATGTGCAGAATACAAGATTAAGAAAGAAGACAAACAATGTATTTATCATATTCTTTCCAAACTTGGACCTGCATACTCTATTTTTGTATCTACATTGTACTCCATGAAATAATCCTTGACTGCAACTAGCTACCAAGAGCCTATTCTTGAATCCTTTTGTGATTCCTTAATTAGAGAGCAAGATAAGCTCATTCATCTTGGAATAATTAACAATGCAGATACATCTAGGAAATCCTTATTGTCCCAACATAAAGAAAAGTCCAAGCCTCTCAAGAAACATAATTTTTGCAATAATAAGCCACACAACAAGGGTCCCAAACCCTCTCAGTCAGCTCCTTCTTTAAAAAATGACAAAGGATTCAAGCCAAAAGGAAATAAGACTGATCGTCATTGCAATTTTTGTGGGAAAGATAATCAAGATGAATCTAAGTGTTTCAAGAAGATGGCATCCTTGGAAGCAACAATGAAGAAGCACCACATCAGCCTAGATTCGTCTTCAGAATCTACCTCTCATGGACATGCACTTTGTGCTTCTGGTTACTCTTATACTACATCTTCTTCTTCTACTTCCAATGAATGGTTCATTGATTCTGGAGCATCTTATCATATGGCTAAGGATCAAGCCATATTTTCTACTATGCATGAATGTAACACCAAGCAAATATTTGTTGGTGATGATAGATATCTAAGTGTTGTAGGATCTGGAATAGTTTCAGTAGAAAATGGTCATTTCAGTGATGTACTATGTGTTCCAAAAATTTCTTGCAATTTGTTATCAGTCTATCAAATTACTCATTCAGGTGAAGGTAAAACTGTGACCTTTACACCTCACCAAGTTGTAATCAAGGATTTTAAAAATCCTCAAAATGTACTTGCTACTGGAGCTGTTGATGATATTACCAGGTTGTACAAATTTAACAACTTTGGGTCATCACCTTTTCCTTTAGTTTTTTTGTTCATAGTGATAACTTGAGCAAACTTTGGCATGAGCGATTTGGTCACTTAAATTATCACTCATTGCAACAACTATGTAAATACAATATGGTGATTGGTCTTTCGATGGTATCTTGTAAAGATGGTGTTTGTTCCGGTTGTGTACTCGAAAAAAATCATCAAGACAGTTTTGACAAACATGCCTCTTGGCACGCCTCGGTTCCCTTGGATCTTGTGCATAGTGACTTGTGTGGCCCTCTTCCACCTGCATCCTTTTCTGGTTTCAAATAATTCTTAACTTTCATTGATGACTACTCCAGACGCACTTGGGTTTATTTCCTAAAACTTAAGAGCGAAGTATTTAACATGTTCTTGGCCTACAAGGCCCTTGTTGAAAAACAATCTGGTCATCAAATTATTAAGTTAAGATATGACAATGGAGGAGAATATGTTAACAACAAGTTCGCTACTTTTTGCACTGAAAAAATAATCCAACAACAACACACTGTTCCATATACACCACAACAAAACGATGTAGTTGAACGGAAGAACCGCACTTTAAAAGAAATGGCTAATTGTATGATCCAATCTAAGGGACTAAGTATTCAATATTGGGCTAAGGCCATAAATTGTGCAAATTACATAGTTAATCGCACACCCACTAAGGTTTTACAAGGTATAACACTGGAAGAAGCATGGAGTAAAATTAAACCAGATGTAAGTCACTTTCGTGTGTTTGGTTGTGAAGCATCAACTCACATTCCGGATGAAAAATGGAAAGCATTGCAGCCTAAAAGTGAAAAGTGCATCTTTGTTGGATATTTTTAAGATGTAAAAGGCTATAAACTTCTTTATCCCCATTCAAATGATATAATCATTAGAAGAGATGTTAAATTTGATGAAAATCTCTTGGCCTACGAGCCTAACTTGGCGGGTGTGCCCTCTTTGGCCTACGAGCCTGATTCTGCGATTGTGACTTCTTCTTCTTCTTCTTCTTCCAACTTCATTTATAGGTTTCCAAATACAGTTTCTAATGATGACAGTGAGGATGAAAATCCACCTCCACTTGCTCATGTTCCTCCAATTGCACCAGCACCAATGCTTCCTCGATGGGTCTGTTCAACATGTGAAGCAACTGGTGATCTTGTCGGTGATCCTAGAGATCAACGTCAAACATATTCTCAGTTTCAGCAAACCTCTTCTCTTTTGGCTCAAGTTTCCGAGAATCATGATCCGAAAACTTTTGCAGAAGCTTCAGGAAATCCAGATTGGATTGCAGCTATGGATGAAGAATATCGTTCCTTAATGGCGAACGATACTTGGGATCTTGTTCCTCTTCCAAAAGGAAGAAACCTTGTCAGATGTAAATGGATCTACAGAACTAAGTATGCATCAAATGGAAATGTTAAAAGACTTAAGGAAAGGTTAGTTGCCAAAGGTTTTTCCCAAGTTGAATGGATTGACTACAATGAAACCTTTGCTCCCATCGCAAAAATGAATTCCATCCACCTTGTTCTTTCCCTTGTAGCCTTACATAACTGAGAATTCCATCAAATGGATGTCAAGTCTACCTTTTTACATGGTGATTTAGAGGAGGAAATTTACATGGAACAACCTCCTGGATATGTTCAGGATAACTCTAGCCTTGTCTGTCTCCTTAAGAAATCCTTATATGGCCTTAAGCAAGCTCCTAGAGCTTGGTATGCCAAAATGGATAGCTTTCTCCTTGACACTGGTTTTTCTAGATGCCATTCTGACCCCAATGTCTATACCAAGAAAGTAGGAAACAATCTCATCATACTTGTTCTTTATGTTGATGATCTTATCCTTACTGGTAGTGACCCTAAACTTATAACCCATGTGAAATCCAGTATTAAGTAGAATTTTGAAATGTCAGACTTAGGACATTTGCATTATTTTCTTCGTCTCCAAGTCTTGCAAACCAAAGAAGGAATCTTTCTTTCCCAGTATAAGTATGCTTGTGACCTTCTTCGTCGCTTCCACATGGAAGATTGTAAACCAACCCCTTCTCCCTTCCAGTCTGGAGTCAAACTTTCTTCCACTTGTACTTCCCCTGAAGTAGATGCCACCTTGTATCATCAGCTTGTTGGTAGTCTTTTATACTTGACTCATTTCCATTCTGACCTTTCCTTTGTTGTTGTTCATGTTGCCCGTTATATGCAAACTCCTCATGAAAGTCACTAAAAAGCAGCAAAAAGAATACTTCGATATATTCGAGGTACATTCAGTTTTGGATTCATTACAGTACAGGGGGGAAACCTTTGTTGGTTGGTTTCACTGATTTAGATTGGGCTGGTGATCCTAATGATCAAAAGTCTACTGTAGGTTATGTTTTTAGTATGGGATCAATACCTGTCACTTGGGCTTGTAATAAACAATAAGCTCTTGCTCTTTCTTTAGTAGAAGTAGAATATCGAGACATAATTAATGCCAGTCAGGAATATTTATGGCTTCGGTAGATCCTTTAAGAGTTTGGATTCGAGCAGCACCAACCTACTCCATTTTGGTGCAACAATAAAAGTGTCATCAAACTTGCCAAATATCCAGTTCTACATCAACGCATCAAACACATTGAGATACACATGCACTTCATCAAAAATCTTGTTCATGATCGTGTTCTTGAAATGCTCTATTTCCCTACAGATGATCAAGTTGCAGACATCTTCACCAAGTCTCTTACAGAAGCGAAGTTTTCTAAAATTCAATCTATGTTAGGAGTTTAGGAATGTGTCCTTAAGGGGGGATAGGCTCTAATGCCTCCTTCCTTGTCCTAATAGTGTCACTTTTGTAAATCCTTCAATCCTATCCCAATTTGTTCTTAAGGGGGTATGTTAGGATATTTAGACACTTAGGAGTTAGTTAAGATCAACTTGTGTAATATATCCATTAGGTAAAGTGTGTTTCTTTAGTATGCATTAGTATGAATTTGTAAATATTCTAATCCGACGGTCACGATATGCTCTAGACATAAAGTGATCTGACGGTTCAACTTCTCTTAGATCACACCTACCATTGATCCATGGCTTAACACATAATTGGTCCATGATCTCTATTTAAAGAGCATGGAGGGTCCTTGGCTAGTTGATAGAATATGAGAAGCTCATGTAACTTTCTTTCTTTTGCATAATAAATTTCTCCAAGTAGCTATTTGGCTGGGGCCGTGGACTATTTTCCTCTCAATGGTTTTAACCACGTGACAAACATCGGTGTGTTAATATGTGATCTATTTGTGTGAAACGGTTGCTCAAGGTGTTCGGTATTTTTGGAGTATTGTAGGAGGAGCAAGTTGATAAGTCGACTTAAGCGATAGCCAATTTAGTCATTCAGCTGACTAAGTCGGTCGGCCGACTAAACTAGATATTAGGTCGGCCACCTAAGGTCGTGTCGGTTCACCGAACCGACAGGTAGTTATTTTGCAACTTTTTTTGTAATCATATATATTAGGCTGTTGAGCAAGATGAGAACTCAGTTCAGTTCTCTGTGTTGTATGGACTCATTCATGTAATATAATCTGTTAATTCACCTACTTGTTCTTATCTCTTGTCTCTGTTATATATGTATGTTTTAGTATGTATTATTGGTAACCTTATGTGATTTGTGAGATTACAACATTGGTTCCATTGCCGGTAATACATGTCTGAAATGTATGCAAATAGATGATATCAGAGTAGGAGATTAAGGACTGGTGGGAACGTAAAGTTGCAAATTATTTGTAGAATTATGCACGAAGGAATAGATTAAAAATCGCACAGGCAAAAGCAAGATTATTTACATAAACACATGAGAAGTTTGTAGAGTCAGTGCCCCAACTTCTGAAGAAACTCCTGGATGAAAAAGCCGGAAGGGACTAACGACCAACAGTTGCTGGAAAAACTAATCCGAGGAGGTATAACAAACTTGTCGGAGTGGTTCAAGAAAATCGTCGACGACTTCTGTGAGGAGCAAGCAGTAGAAGACAAAACTTCGGTGGAAACTGTCAAGGAGAAATTTTACACAGACCTCACCGAGCAATTTCTGTGCTCCTTACCAACCTTGCTATTCAAATTCCTGATCGAGAAGGGAGTAGGACATATTGTTGAACCTCATCCATCACTTCACGAACTGCCATCAAACTCTAACTGGGCGAAAAAGCAAAAGAAGTGGAAAAAATTCATTGCAGAAAGGGAGTGGGAATACTTCCTAAGCAAGTAGATCTAACTATTTGGGCTTTCTAAAAGCGTTGGGTAGGCTATGGGGGGGGGGTATCTCGTCATATGTTGAGATAAAGTGGAGTGGATTCTAGTCGACTAGAAGCAGATACCATTCACCAGTAATGAGAAGTCGACCAAAAGGGAAATCAAGAGAATAGTATCACACAACAGTATGTCATACATTCATAAAATAGAGAGGGAAGAGAGACAACAAAGGAGAGAAGTAAGAAGAGAAAGAGTCTTAGCACTGCATAGAGGAAGGAGTCCTAGGGCGATCGACCAGGAAGGGAATCCACCAAAGTCGGGTCATGACCGACATGAAGAAGGCGTGGAAGAAGAGCCGTCCCCTATGGAGGAATAATTGTGGATATAGCAGCCAGAAGCTCTCCAATTAAGAGCTCCCCATGAAGGAACAACCCTCTCTCCATTGAATCCGCGTACTCGAATGCAAACTATTATCGAAGAGGACCTCCAACTACGAGCTAGTGACTTTGGTATATGGAGTCGACTAGATGACAAAACACCTCATTATCCATCGACCAGAGGAAGGAAATTGGGTTAACTTTCAAGCGGTACCCTCCAACCGAAGTATCCACTTACTCTTACCGACACATGAAGGAGCACCCCCCCTGCCAAATACAACTTTGGAAGACACAGAACATTCAGAACTATGAACAAATAGTTGCAGTGGGCCATCGACAGATGAATTCGACATCAACCGATTGCCGATCGAAGAAGACTCGACAACCGATGGGAACAAAATTTTCGTTGACCATAGTCCCGCAGAGATGAATAAACCAATAACCCCACCACCCCCACCCCCACCTCCACCACCGCCACCTCCTGAGAGTAGTGATAGTGATTCCGACATGGATCACGGGTTAGCACACATTCCTCTATATGAAGGGGATGAGGACCCCAGATGACACTGGTTCATCTGTGAGTCGACTTGGGAGGCCAACCAAGTTACGGACGAAGACAGATAAATGGCACAGTTCATCGGTGCCTTGAGGAAAAGGGCGTTGACTTGGTATATGACCTTTTCAGAAAGAAAACCTAGAGAAACCAAAGCTGAGATCAAAGTGCAATTTCTATCATTTTTCAAAATCCAGATGCCAAACACTTGGCAGAAAAAAAACTAAAAACAACATCGCAAATTGTACACCAGGATTCCTTGCCGTTCTTCATGTTGAACGGGCAATATTTTGTCGAGTGGCCCCCATGCTCCTGGCAAATGTCACAAAAAGATTTTTTCTGTACGAATCAAACGTCCTATCGGTTGTATTCCTGTCGACAGTTGTCTTTGGAATGTCCGGCCGTCGAGCACTTGGTGCACCAAATATCCTGATTCTTGAGGTTTAACTCCTTTAAAGACTTCTGTACACTCTCCAGTTGTTCTTCAAATCTGTGATCAGTTGAGTATGCTGGTATGTATGGTGCAACCTTCATAGCTAAGATCCACTTCTCTTTGTACTCATTCCTTCTGGTGCATGTCCATATTCCAAGAACTAAGCTATTTCTTCTAATTCTGCTAGGACAGCTTCTATCCGAAATAAATGTGCATCAGGTAAGTCATCTTCGACTCCTATCGGCTCTTCTCCTGTGTCGATTCAGGATAAATGGTCGGGACCGACATTTAACTTGCCTGGTCTAACAACAACTTTGAATTCAAATTCTTGGAATAATAGTAGCCATCGACAAATCCTTCCATGATGTAGTGGTTTATTGACGAGATACTTAAGTGCCAGATGGTCTGTATAGAATATAAATGGGTTAGCTAGAATATAATGTCGATATTTTTGTAGTGCAAAGACCATTCCTAGTGCTTCTCTTTCTGTTGTCGAATAGTTTCTCTTTCTGTTGTAAACTATAGGATAATCCATTCCATCATCTCCTGGTTGAGTTAAGATTGCTCCTATTTCTAGGCCCTATGCATCAATATGAACATGGAATTTGATCGACCAGTTTGGAAACCTTAGGATTGGTGCTTCGACTAGTTTTCTTTTTAATTTTTTGAATGATATGTGGCACTCCTCTGTCCAATTGAATTCTTTATCTTCTCTTAATAGTTCATCAAGTGGATAGGTCATATCTAAATAATATCTTATGAATTTTTTGTAATAGCTTGTGTGGCCAAGTAGCACCCTAACTTGTTTTGGGTTTACTAGTGGTTTTAGGTCAAGGATAATTTTGATCTTTGCAAAGTCAACCTTAATACCTTCCTTACAGACAATGTTCCCTAATAATATCCCTATGGGGGTCACAAATATGCATTTCTTGATGTTTAGGGATAGTTGAATTTGTCAACATCTCTCCAACATAATCCTGAGCCATTTGCAATGATCCTTTAACATGGAGTATATTGTCCAATAATCAAAGTATACTGCCATGGTATTGTAAATAAATTCCTGAAATGTTTTGACAACAATCCTAGAGAATACTACAGGTGCATTTTTTAATCCAAAAGGCATAACCTTGTAAGCAAATGAGCCAAATTCACACACAAAGGTTGTCTTCTTCTGGTCTTCTTTAGCTATTGGCACTTGGTTATAACCTGAGAATCCATCTGTAAATGAGTAGCATTCATGTCCTGCAACCTCATTTAAGATTTCATCTGCATAAGGAGTTGGAAATGGGTCTGTCAGTGCCACTTTATTTATCTCTCTGAAGTCGACAAAAATTATTAGTTTGGCCGAATCATGTTTCTTAGGCTGTACAACCATTGGACTTGCCCATTCTGATTGGTCAATAGGGTAGATGATGCATGCTGCAAGCATGTTATCAATTTCCTTTTTGACTATCTTTTTGTATTTGTGAGCTAGTTTATATGGCCTTTTCTTCACAGGTCGAACGTCAGGTTTAGTATCAATCTTCATTTCTCCCATTTCGTGGACTAAGCCTTTGAGGTCTTTATAATCTCTAGAAAATACATCTTGGAACTCTTTTAATAAGTTCACTATCTCCGTGGTCTGCTCTTCACTCTAGTAGTCACCAATCTTTGCCATTTTCGGTTGATCATCATTTGAGATGTCGAATTCCCTAGTTTTGACTTTAACATCTAGCCATTCTGGTGCTTTGGCTTCATTGATTGGTCGACTTCCTTCCTTAAACTGTGAGAATGTGGTAGGGAAGTTAGTTGCAGTCATTCTGTCAGTATCTTGTTTGTCAGTTGTTTCCACTTTAAGGATCGTACAAATAGGTTTGGTAGTTTCGACATGGTTTGATTTCCATCTAAAGCTTTTCCCTTCTGTATTTTCATTTTCTAGCTGTACTCTTGTCAACTGTGGTTTTTTCCTCGTTTGTATATTGTTTCATTTCATTGTCTGTCGGCTATATTTTAAGGGTGTGTTTTCGGTTGGCTAGATAAATTCTTTAATCTATTTTGCTGTTTCGACCAAGTTTTCATTTTGTGGTATAAAGTTGAAATCTTTAATGAAATTTTCCCTGAGTTCATGCCATAAGAATGTTTCACCTCTAGCTTCTTCCATTTTATACCATTTGTTTGGTAAGTTGATAAGGGTTGATGGGAATAGGTGTGGCCATGCACGTTCATCTTTGTATCCAAGTCTTCTCCATTCTTTTTCACATGTTTTAATATGAGCTTCTGGGTTCTGTCCTTGAGTGAATATGGGTATCTGAGCTTGTTTGGTTAAATTCTTTCCTCCAAATCTTTCGACAAAGTAAGTCGAAGCTGTTGTCTAGGTCTGTAGTCTTGTCTAATGGGTATCCCACCATCGAGCAACTTGTCCTGTAAAAGTTTCCACTAGGCATTGAAGTCGGCCATGTTCACCAATATTTTTGGAAACTTGTTCTACATGCATGACTGGTGATTCTCTTTCCTTGTATCTTGGTATTTGTGTAGTATTTACATTGGTAGGTTGTAAGGTAGGGTATTCCCTAATTTTCTTCTCAAAGATTTTTGGGACAATGGACACTATGGAGCACTGTTGGGTGGGATTTTTCTGCACTTTTTGAATAGTCCAACACCCTCTTGCTTGTGTTTCATAGTTCTCGATCTCCCAATCATATAATTTTGTACCTCCCTATTTCTTCGGGACGAAAAAAAATTTTGTTCGTGGGGGAGATGTAGGAGGAGAAAGTCGATAAGTCAACTTAAATGATAGCCGACTTAGTTGTTTAGCCGACTAAGTCAGTTGGCCAACTAAACTAGAGATTAGGTCGGCCACCTAAGGTCGTGTCAGTTCACTGAACTGATAGGTAGTTATTTTGTAACTATTTTTGTAATCATATATATTAGGCTATTGAGCCAAATGAGAACTCAGTTCAGTTCTCTGTGTTGTATGGACTCATTCATGTAATATAATCTGTTAATTCACCTACTTGTTCTTATCTCTTGTCTCTGTTATATATGTATGTTTTAGTATGTATTATTGGTAACCTTATGTGATCTGTGAGATTACAACAAGTACCCTGTGTACTCGAACAATCATTTTGAGATATTCATGACTTCCATGATAGCCTCATTAGATGAAAAGGTTTGATCTAAGATGTCATGAATGTTGTGAGTGTTGATAGCCCATACAGGTGATGTAAACGGATCATATTCTTCCAATGGAGAAGGATTTTGATCTGAGTCTGCTGAAGCATTTTGAATTACTTGATTTGATATTTCTATAGAATAAAGTGGTGTAATACAGCTAGTTTCATCAAATATTTATGAATGTATTTCCTTTCCTTTAATAGTTTGAACCTAGATGTTCGCTACCGTAGTTCCATCTGATGAAGTGGAACCCATCGTCGTATTGGATTTGGTAAAAATGGTTAATGGAAAGTGAACTTCTAATGCGATGGTGAAAACTGGAGCAGTTTCAAGGGTAGATATTGGTGGAGGGTTTGTGAAGTTTCCCATGAGGGAAGAGTCTTTGAACATCCCAAGTCCCACATCTTGAATCACTACTTTTGAATTCTCCACAAAAGGAACATTTGAGTGGATACTGATTTCAGGTGTGCAGTAATCTAACTAATTGATCGTAATGATATTCTCTTGATAGGGGAACCAAACTACTCAGAATACCGAAGACACTATTGCTTTCATTGCATGTATCCAACTACGTCCCAGTAATAGATTGTAATCTATGGGTGTATCCACTACCTCAACATCAACTTGAACTATTTTTCCTCCTAATTCAATTGGGAAAGTCGTAATGAGTCCATGAGGTGGGAACGAGTGTCCATAAAATTATTTAAGGATTTTATTGGATGATTTCAAAGTGGGTGACCCTAAGCCTTTCCAAAATCCTAAATACATGACACAAGTGGAGGCTCCTTCATCTATAATAGTTTATAAAATGTTCATCCCATGTGACAACACTTTGATCTGAAAACCGACATGTGATCAAAGCCTACTTGTTATTTGTTTTAAATCAAAGGTGATCAAACCAGTATCATTTGGTTTGACTGTGCCAAATAAAGACAACAATGCTTTTCTTTGAGTTGGACAACTTTGTAATACCTCCAAGGCCGACATGGCACACACAAGGTTCTTGAGCTAAGTCCTCCATTATACTATAGTTTTGAGCTTCTCTTGCATTAGGATAATGTTTTGATTTACTTAGCACCCCTTTTGGGGGTCTAGGCACTATGTCAATGGTTGGTTTCTTGATAGTGAGAGAGCCATTTGGTTTTGATCCCGATGAGTCTAAAACACTAGGTGGTGTGTCATAGGAATGATTCCTTGTTTGAATATTGACCTCATGATTGTTGGGACTCAGAAATTTCACTTTTTAATCCACTTTATCTTCCACTATTCCTCACATTTCATCGTCCCATTAACATTTTATCATACCATTTCCATATATATATGTGGGTTTCACCTTATTATTTCCACTTTATTTTATTTTTAGTATTATAAGTGAATTTATGATTAAATATTAGAAAATTAACATGTTTTTCACTAATATCTCAAAGTATGGATGAGATTTGTAATATGTAGGAATATGTGAAGGATTAATTCAAAGAAAAGACTTCACGTATATCTCCTCCACCATTTCAAGGAGATAGTTATGCAAAGAATATTCCAAGTAGAATATCATGGAGATTTCATTGAGAGACATGTGGAGAATTTGTGAGAGATATGTGGAGGATTTGAAGGAATCATATCTTGTAATAATAGGAAAGTAGTTGAGTGAATAGTGGATCTCTCATTATGAGATGGTTATTTCCTTCATGTATAAAAGAGAGTGCTCTCTCTTCATTTCAAAAATCTTAAATCCTAGAATATCTTAGAGAATAGTAGATTGTAGAAGTTAGTCTTGACTTTGTAATATGGAGAAGGGAATTCTTAGCTTTTGTTCATAATATTGGTTTGATGCTTTCATGATTTCTGATTGATTCTTGTGATGTGATTTAAGATTGCTTTATGCACTACTACATTTCGATCCAAAATCCAACGAAAAAATCCGACGGCGCGTGGATTTCTCTTTTTAAACTTACCAAAAATCACAAGGAATTTTTTTTTTTTGTAAATGTGGCCACATGCGTCACTTAAGCGATGGATATTCTCATAACCGTCAGTTAAGCGATGGCGCCTTCCCAAAAATGAAAAACATTGTTGAATTGACCTCACCTTAAGAGCCTCATAACCGCCTCATAACCGTCGGTTAAGCGACGACGCCTTCCCAAAAATGGAAGAGACATTGTTGAATTGACCTCACCTTAAGAGCCTCATTGCTTTGGTTATTATGTGTAGACTCCAGCAGGTTTTATTCGTGGGTTCAAGCCTCTGGGCGCCAGATGATGTGTGTGTTCAATTAGCCTCGAGCCTCATTGTTGAATCTGTTAATCAATTCTCAGTCTTTACACTTGGCAATGAATAATTTTTCATTTCTTTATTTGATTTGAATACCTTTGATGAAATAGGTATCGTCCTGTCTCTGGATTAGAAACTATTTTCTCAGAACCGCAAATTTTGCAAGGCCAATTGTGTCTGTTTAGGGTTTTTTCGAACTAGGTTAAATTGGGTTTTATGTTTAATTTGTCACGTTCAATTAGGTTTGCAGAGAATGCTGGTAAATATGGTATGCCATCTGATCGAGAGTTAGACGGGCACGGGTTCTCTAAAATCAGAAATTTGGGGATTGTTTGATATCTTTTTAAAAAGAAATTCCCAATCGAAGGTTCCGAATTGTATCATGATAGATATGGGCCCTCTGAGATGTTCAAGGTTTCTAAAGATATTGATCATGTTTATGCTTACTATTACCCCAGTTCTTGCATCTGGGCACCAGATGATTTTTCTTTTAGAAGAAGAGGAAGTGAAAGAAGTTGCCCAGGGAGAATCAGGGGAAGAAGATGAGAACTCATTGGAATCAGGGGTTATAAACAAGGACTCAGATGAATGGGATGAGTTCGGGCATATGGAGGACAGTTCAGTGGATGAGCTTGATCCCATATCATGGAGAAATATTTTGGACGAAACTCTGAGCCGGGAGAATATTTCATCAAATGAGGAGGGGTTGTATGTATCTGGTGTTAATAAAATGATGTTTGCGGTTAGCGAAGGTGAACCGGAACTCATGAAGGAAGCCATATCAGATCTTCATCTTGCTGCAGATGGTGGTTATGGGCATGCCCAATCCACACTGGGGTTTTTGTTTGAGATCGGAAGTGGGGTTGAGCAGAGTGATGCAAAGGCTTTTTTGTATCATCATTTTGCTGCAGAAGGTAGAAAATTTCAGTCTACGATGGCACTAGCCTATACCTATTATCGCCAACAGGTAAACTGTAAAACTCATTTTCTTCGTCCAATTTCAATATTAGTCCTTTAGGCTTTGTTGAATGGAACATTGATATGGCTGTAAAAATCTTAAAGAATTGTTTCCCCGTGGAAAACGGGCGAAGATCCCCGGATGTTTCAAACAACAACCTCTCGTAATGTAATTATTTAATTTGTCAAGCATGGGCAGAATGAAAAATGTTTTCACTCACATTTGATGGGAACATCCCAAACAGGATTCTCATATGGCCTTTCTTTTTTCCACAGATGTATGAGAAATCCATTAAGCTTTATGCAGAACTTGCATCTGTTGCGGTGGCTAGATTTTTTAGTTTCAAAGAACCACCTTTGGTTGAGCCAGTTCGTATCAATGATGGAGCTGAAGAGAACAAAGAAGCATTGAGGAAGTCACGTGGTGAGGAAGATGACGATTTCCAAATTATTGAATATCAGGCCCAGAAAGGGAGTGTAATGTCAATGTATAGAATTGGTATATTTTATTACTTTGGTTTGAGAGGGGTTCACCGTGACCATAGGAAAGCATTGTCATGGTTTCTTAAAGCGGTTGAAAAGGGAGACACAAATTCGATGGAATTTCTTCGAGAAATTTATGCACGAGGTTCTGTAGTTGAAAGAAATTTTACGAAGGCACTAGAGTGGACCTTGTTGTAGAGAGAGGACCTTGGGGATCCTTGTTAAGATGGGCATTAGAGTCTTACTTGAAAGGCCAAACTGCTAGAGCTTTGCTTTTGTACTCAAGAGTTGCTGAACTTGGATATGAGGTTGCACAGAGTAATGCTGCATGGATACTTGACGAGTTTGGAGAATATGATATATGCATAGGAAAGTCAGGTTTCTGCAGTGATGTTGAACGACATCAACGCGCACACACCCTTTGGAGGCATGCATCAGAGCAGGGTAATGAGAATGCAACACTTTTAATTAGGGATGCCTATTATTATGGCAGGGTGAGTTTCTCTTTTCTCAAGGGACCTCAATATGAATGCCAAATCAATTTGTATAGGTCTTGAGAGTTGCTCTTGACTTTCTGTTCTTTCCTTGCAGGGCACTGACAGAGATTTTGAGCGTGCTGCGGAGGCTTACATGCATGCTCATTCGCAGTCAAATGCTCAGGTTATGTTCAATCTTGGATACATGCATGAACATGGAGAGGGCCTTCCTTTTGATTTGCACTTGGAAAAATGATATTATGATCAAGCTCTAGAGACCGACCGGGCTGCGAAGTTTCCTGTGATGCTTGCACTTCTGAGTGTATGGATTAGAAAGAACTATGGCGGCAGTTGTCTGGTAAGCTTTATTATTGATTTTTTTTGGTCTACTTCATACTCATCAATTAGCTCACATAAATGTGATGATACGTTTGAGTGATGGATATTGCTCATAGGTTATTTGTTTGGGAAACAATGTTGTCCAGCTAATGATGTGAAACAATTTTTATATGGATGGTATTTTTATGTGAACGTTGAATCTGAATAGGTTGTGTGAACTCTGCAGGTGACACTAATTGATTCTCTCCCTGACATGCTTCCCAAATTAGGAAAATGGTTAAAGAAGACCCTTATTGATGATGGCAATGTGACTTTAGTTACACTGTTTTCCTGCCTTTTGACAGTCTTGTATCTTTGTGATAGACAAAGGCGAATGGCTTCTCAAGTAGTTCATCTGCCTCAAGTAGATAATAATTGATAATCATGACTCTCAAGTCAGTCTGGTCTAATTCAATGTTCTGTTATATTTGAACACTTTGCTTTGAATCATTGGTGGGCATATTGTTTTTTCTTGTACATGGGGTGGAATGGATTTGCTGTAGCTGATGAGGTATATGTTGTAGAATCATTGGGGTCATATGACTGTCACATAGTTTGAGATCATATAGGAGGGCCATGTGAAGTAATTGCTAAGAAAACACTTAGTTTTTTGGATGGAAGATGTTTCCCCTTTTTTTTGGATAAAATGCTTCCTTATATAAACGTTGACATTTTTTTAAATTTAACATTTGCAAGCTGCTTTCGGACTTGGATAAAATAAGAAAATTGACTCTGGGGTTCCTCTTCAAATGAAGGCAAGAAATCGTCATTAAAAGTAGCACAACTTGAGTGCAAGGATCTAATCACATAATAGAATGAAATAAATTTTTAGGCTATTCAGCTTCTTAGCATGTTTCTTGAATCATTTGGCTAATATTTGTTTTTTTCAACAATTTAAATTTGAAGAAAATATTGGTTTGGGATGATTATGATATTACTAGTTCAAAATGCTTTGAAGTTGTGTCAGCTTCAGGTTTGGCTGGACCAATGCCTCATAAGAGTTATTATGTTAAAGCACATGTACAAAAGGCACATGCAATACATAGAGACATAGATTCCCAAAGAGAGAATGTTTTATCATTGATAGATATGGATAGTACTAGGTACAGCCAAAACAACGGTCACAATTAGTGGCGAAATGAAGATGATTGGTAATTTAATAATTAGTTTCATCTCAGCTTTGATAATTCTATGTTGGCTTCACTAAAATATGAGTTTCTTCGCTTTTAATAGAAGTTGAGGCAAAGGTAACTATACAGGTTACTTTAATATATTTATTAAATTAAAAGAGATTTCAGTAAAGGTTTAATGATTATTTATGGGTACTATTAGAAATATACCATTCAAAATAGAATTAATCACCTGAATTTACTTGAAAAGTGCATATTTTCGAGATTTTTCAAAATTAAACCATGGTAATTCAAAGCTTTATTCTCATAAGAATGTGAGAATGAAGCACCAAACCAGTGCTTTGTCTTTCCATCCACTAAATCTCATGTTGTTGGAGCTCCGATATAGGGTTTTGTTCTTTCATATTCATAGGGTTTATAGCAATTTATATCAATGCTTTGTGACATATTTGGCATTGTTTCATTTGGCCCTAATTAGCTTTATAGTTGATTTATTGGTCTCAAAACAACAATAGTGAGGTACAAAATTTATATTTAATATGAGCTTTGGACGATAATTGGCGTTGTAATTTTGTTCTTATAATTTTTGAAAGCTCTCCAAGGAAGCTTAGGAATATAGATATTTCATCTTTTCAAAAGTAGGTTCTGGGATTTTAGTTTTGCAAGAGCATTTCAGTGTCTGCATATTGAATCGTATGCCCTTTTCCTAGAATCAACCATCAGAGACTGAAACGATAAAACTTGAGGTTGGCTTAATTTCAGAGGCCTTCCATAGACTTTGTTTTGATGGGGTCTCAAAAAGAAAACCATACTCGAAGGGTGGTGGGATTTATGGGTTATTGTGGTTAGGTATGATGAATATTGAATGAAAACCCAGTGTTAACTTACTGGTTCTTAGTGTTATGATCGAAATAAAATGATCGAATGAAGATTATGCTTCACTCCTAAAACTCAAATGAAAGAGGTACTGCTTGCTCATAACATAGAGAGCTGTTTACTAATCTCCTTATTTTGAATAAAACCACTTATTAGGGAGAGTTTAAAGGAGCACTCGTAGCATCCTTTAGGAATTATGTTCATAAAACAAAAAATATTGGAAGGTTACTTGGATGATGATTGGAATGTGTACGAGAAGATGTTTAAAGATCACATAGCCATGTTGCGGATGATGCTTTAATACTGCAGATAGTTACAAATATCTTGAAACCTTAAAATGTGTGTATTTTACACACCTTTTTGCACGTTGTTGGGTCACATAGTATGAAAGGATGGAGTACTACTAGACCCTGTGAAGATTGTTGTGATTGTCAATCTAACTTCCCCCACTAGTATTCAAATGTTGCACTCCACTTTGGATCACACGGGGTACTGCAGGAGGTTCATCCACAACTATGCCTCTATCCACATAACTAATGGAGAAATTGTTGAAGAAGTCAAAATCTTTTCACTTAACTGCATAATGGGAAAATTCATTCATCATATTAAAGAAGAAGCTGGTCAGTCCCCTATTTTAGTATTCCCTAATTGGTCTATGAAGTTTCATGTACATGTCTATGCCTCAAACATTATTGTAGGTGTGGTCCTTCCACAACCAGGATAAGGCTATCTATATGTATCACCCCAGATTTTTCTAGCAGAAATTGGTCACGGGCCAAGCACAACTACACAACGATAGAACATGAAGGGTTGTATATGGTTTATACATTACTTTCTAGGTTCTTTCTTGCCTTCCTAACGTCAAGCAAGGAATGGACACTTCAAATTCTTCACAGATTAGTAAAAAATCAAGTACTTGGTTAATAAGCATGTTTTAGAAAGAAGAATCTCTAGATGGTAACACTACTGTTCCAAGAGTTTAGTTTTCAGGTTATAGAGAAGCCAGATAAAATCATGTGGGTCTTGGTCACTTATCAAGGATTGAATCTACTAAATAAGGTGGTGCAGTGGATGATTACATTAAATAATGCAAAGGAGTATGTGGAGAGTGGCTGTGTGTGCCAGAGGATTCTCAAATGGTCAAGAAGGAATGAGTTTACCTTGCACCCAGTTCAGGCACTTCAACCATTTGGAAAATGGGTTTTTCAATTTGTAAGACACATTAACTGACCAGCCAGGAATTCTGGAGCACAATATATAATTACTACAGTTGTATATCTCATCAGATGGGTAGAAGCCAGACCTACTAAATCTTTCTCCACCAATACTGTAGCATGTTTCATTTTTGAACATACCATTAACAGGTTTGGCTGGCCTAAGTGTTTTACTAGTGATTATGGCTGCCACTTTATTTCAAAGTACCATGATTTAAAAGCTCACCCAGGAATTCATAGTCCAACATCAAAAGAGTAGTCTATATAATCCATGATAAAATGGAACAATGGAAGATGGCTCACCTGACCTAATAAGGGTGAGGAATCCTTTAATCAAATTGAAGAACATGGGTTGACCAGGGTATGTTCAGCGAACTGTGATGATTTGGATGAGAGGATTCTGGTAGTATTCTAGGCTTACAGAACTAGAACTAATAACTTAACCAAGTAGACTCACTTTTGGTTAGTATATGGATGAGATGCTGTGATCCCAGCATAATTTTTAGTTCCTAGTCTGCTTATTTATTATGTTACAGTATGTCTGAGGAGTCACTCACGGAACAGATAACAGAACTGATGTAGCTGGATTAAGCCTACGTTTGTTTTAGTCAATTTCCATCAAAAAGTCAAAAAGGCCAGGAAGACGGCATGGCACGATTTAAACATAAAGAAAAAAACATTTCCCAAGGGATATATGGTATTTTATGATAGCAAGTACCTGAAGGAGCCAGGAAAATGACATATGCATTGGTGGAATTTTTTCATGAACTTGAGTAGTTGATGATCTTGTTTGTGGCTTCTCTGTGTTCTTATATGTGAACTTTCCTTGCCTCCCAACAGTAACTCAACCTTAATAGGTCTATGGACCTTTCCCAGCCTCCTTGTTTTGTTCGGGGTGTGAGGTAGGGGCTTGGGATTCTTTGCCTCTGCCCTTGCTTCTTCAACCTACCCTTTTGACTCCCATGCATGTTTTCTGTTCTTCAGAAAATGTCTGAGGACCTTCCATTGTGAAACTCTTGGTAGATTGATACATGAAATGGATGGTTCTGACAGGAGACAAGGGAGATAACCCATAAATTCCTTGATTCAATTGAATTATAGCCGAACATAGACATTCTTTCCCTACCTTCCAACATGGTTACAGTTGTCAGGCTACAGGAAACATTGCTCCCTTGAATGATGGACACTTCCCTTCGTAATGATTTCCCCTCCTTGGGCTGTCTTGATACAATCTGAGCATTTAAATTGTTTTGAAATACAAAACTCTACTACCTCTAATCATCATTAACAGGTGGCCATAAATGGTTTAAATCACCATTATGGCACTGTTCAGCTACTTTCAAATCCTCTCTGACCTGGCTCCCAAACTCTTTGCCGGCATGGCTGTTTGTCACCAAAGCCCAGCTTCCCTTAAGGGTGGTTTATAGCTTGTGGCCATCAGTACCCAATTTCAAGCACGGTTTTAGTTGTGAGCCAATCTTTGTTCAACCTTCATTTTCTTGGCATTAAGGTAATGGGTAGGTTCATGATGCCTCTTCAAAAGTTTGTTTGTAATATGCTGCACTCTGAATCAGACATCAAATTTTTTGTTTAACAATAGTTCTTTAGTGTCTTTCCTCAAGTTTGTTTTTGAAGTTGGACATGGTTTCTGTAGAGCTGTTAATTGGATTGATTTAATTGATACGTGACTAGCACCTACTGTCTGGATCAAAATGTTGTAGACTGGGATTCTAGATTAAACTCACATTGTGCCTAAGAATACAAGTGAATGCAAACACCGAAAAATGTAGTGTCAACAGAGATATAGTGAATAAAATATGTTGTGACAAATGCAACCTATATTAAGTTACGGGTCATGGAATTTTGAAATAGTCTGCCAAAATATTTGGCATCCTGCTTCCTCATAATAAACCAGACTTTACAAGTGAATTTGGATATTTAATATATCACAATAAAAAAGAGTAATGAATGTCAGGAACACTTTGCTGTGGCATTGTTCCAAGAGAATTCTAGTCAGAAATCCAGTGAAATGGTCTCTTGGAAATTTTTGAGCAAAATAATGAAAACATGGAAATCAAGGTGTTTGACCTATTGAGATTATGTTGATGAACTATGTATGTTGAATGTTTATAGTATATACCTCCTAGCATATTTAGGTGCTGTGGTAGCTCTATGGGAATTGTCCAGATGAAAGTTAGGAAACTGTTACAAAAAACATTATGGGTCCATATGACTTGTCACTTCTATAAAAGCCCAATTAAATTGTAACAAATTTTCTGTAAAAGCCAAAAATTCCAAAGTACAACAATGCATATGAGTGTGCTTTTTTGAAAGCAACTTTTGGGTTTATCCCTATCTTGTTCATTTCTCAACAGAATGAAATCCTAACTAGGTTCTGCCCTTGTAAATTTCAGCTTCCAATGTTGATGACATTTTGGATTATTGTAATTGTGTGTTTTTATTCTGGTTTACTATTAAATAATTCTAAGAATAGGTCCTATATTTTGGTTTTTTAGTGGACTTGTATATTCTCCAATTGTATTGATTTGTTCCATCAAACAGATATACAAAAATGTGAATTTGTTATTGCTCTCTTTTATGTTTGATATTTTTTGATGGTAATGTTTGGGATGTGCAGGTTGGGTTTGGTAGCAACCATCAAGGTATCTATCTACATTCTTTCCTTTTGAACATTTCATTTGATAAGTAAATAGTGCTGCAAAAATTCAACTGTACTGGTGTATAATATTTGAATCAGGTGTGTTCTCACTTATTCAACTTTTGGAGAAGGGAATAATGTCTATGTTAAATATTAATTAATTGTTGTTTGTTTTCTATTATAAGTGAAATTTAATTATGTTTTATATTGGCATGGGGGAAGAATCACTTGATATTTGTGCTAGTAGTATTTGATTTGAATTTTTCTTGATAGATTATCTTGTGTCTAGAGGAAGCACTGTTCATGCTATTGAAATGCCTAATATGTAAGAATAGTAAGGATTGGTTTTGTATTTAAAATAGCATAAATATGACTAATATTATTCTAGATTTTTTTTTCTTTCATGAAGCTTTGTTGATCGTAAAAAATCTAGACATTAATGAGATATAATTCGTTTGATTGGCAGTCTAGAAACAAGGATTGATTTTTCATTCAAAAGAGAATCATGACTAGTTTTGTTGAGATGTTTTTATTTTTTATTTTGATTTATATCCAGTTGCTTTGACACACTACTGTCTTTCAATTTCCTAAGAAATCTAGGTAACCATGAGACAACATGGTGGGGACACAACATTCCTTACTTAAAATTTTATGGGGAATAGTGAGTGGAATAAAAATCAAGCCCACATCAGATCAGGATGCGATAACTAAATCTGAAAAATATGGAGCTCCCTCCCAATGAGTATGAAACTTTGTTAGTTATTGAACTGAGCCTATGGTAAAACATTTAAAAAATGTAAAAGGTGCCTAACTTTTATGGAATAAGTTGAAAATATATTTGTAATGATTGATGCTTTTATATAATGTATTTATAGAATGCACTCTGCCATAATGGGCTAAGGACCATGCTGGACCGTCCCTGTTGAAGCTCTCCTAGAATCCAAGTTAAATGGATCACTGTTGGAAGAGAGACACTAATTTATGTGCTTCTGTGTGCTTTCAAATAGAAAAAATGTGGCAACAAAATGGAATATTTGCAAGACAGAACTCATCCTATTCTCCCCAAGTTATTCTCAGGCCAACATCTAATTCAAAAACTGTTTTTGACCATTCCATTGCAGACACTTTGACAAGACAAGAGGCATTGGAGGATGATAGATGACCTATGTCTTCTATTCCACAGGCTAGCTTATGATGTTTATTCCTTTGGTTAAATCAGGAATTTACTACATATCAAATTCATGCCAGGGTGATTACATGTATTTGTTGATTTTTGCAGCTTCTCTGGGTCAACCTTATCATGGACACTCTTGGAGCTCTTGCATTGGCAATTGAACCCACAACTGAGAACCTAATGCACCGGCCTCCTTGTTATTTCGACGATAACCCCTTTGGCTATCCTCCTTTTGTTGGTTTTCCTAACTTGAAGCTAACCATGCCCAACATATGTAAATTGACATTATAGTAAAATTGAGTAGAATTGCAAATAAGTAATATTGCTTTTTATTCCTTCACTGAAATTGATCAGAATTCTAGTGTAGCTTAGATTTAATGGGGCACCATTTAGTAATTTATGATTCATTTTGTTAATTATAAATTTATACCACTCTGGAAAGCTCGTCCATTAGCCTATGCAACACAACAGTCTAATATGTATTCAATGGTTTGTCTCCAATGGTTAGTACAAAGATGGGTGATGAAGCAATGCTATGGTTCTCTCATCTTTGCTCAGCTTTAGAACCCATGTTTCTGCTGTCAGAGTTCACTGCTACAAGCATTCTATTGTTTACTCAGGAATTTAAACTAAATATAATCGGTGAGGAATTGACAGAGTAATAACTTCTTCCACGATAAGCTTATGATAATATTTGTATTTTTTTTTAAAGCAATTATAGCCGTCGGTTAAACGACGACTGTAAGTGATTTTAAAAAAAAAATTCAGTAAGTGTCGCTTAAGCGACAGTTTTTTTGGCTAAGCGTCTCTCAACCGACGGTTTTCTTTGGTGAACCGACGGTTAAGCGACGCTTAGCCAAAAAAAACCATCTCTTAAGCGACGCTTAGCCAAAAAAAACTGTCTCTTAAGCGACGCTTATTGAATTTTAAAAAAAAAAATCACCAAAACCGTCGGTTAAGCGATGCTTAGCCAAAAAACCATCGCTTAAGCGACACTTATTGAATTTAAAAAAAAAAAATCACTTACAATTATCGCTTAACCGACGCATAACTGACGATTTACATTTAACCGACGGTAAACTGACCTGTTGCTTAATCGACGAATTGGAAAGATGTCGGATAACCGAAGCAAATCCACCGACGCTTAAAAAAAATCATAGTGTCGTACATGCGACAGGGAAGTGTCAAAAATACGACAATACAGCCGTCGGATTTTTGGTCGAAATGTAGTAGTGATGGTTAATGTGAGCTCACATGTGTTGTCTTGTTGCTCTTCATATGTTGTCTTTCTTTTATGCAATTTACTTTTAGCCGTGTGTTTCATCTTCCTGCATTAGATTAGCAATTGTGTGTTTCAGCTTAAGGGGGGTTAGATTAGATTAGTCTTAGTTTCACGGGGGGTTAGATTAGCTTAATTTCGCTTCAGTCCTACATATACTTTGCATGTGCTTCATAAGCTTACGAACCTCCGATTGAAAAATTAAATGGCTGAGCAATTACTATAACGGAATTAAAACGACATTAATTTGGCCCAACATTTTAACGTCATTGCCGAGGAAGCACGATGTATTGAAGTGTATATTTCAATTCCTGCAAGTGTGGTAGTGTAGATTTCAGTTCTTGCAAGTGTGGTAGTGTAAATTTCAATTTTTGCAAGAGTGTTTAATTTCCGCAACTCTGAAGAGTTATTTATTTTTTAGAGTGCTTTTTTTACATAAATGGTTTGTTTTTATTTAATATTTTCAAATTTCAGTTTTGGGTGCTGTAAGAATCCATTTTTCAACATGGTTTAAGAATGAGTATAAGTCTGGAACTACTCACTCATGCCTTGGCAAAAGCTGGATTTTCCTCTTCCCAGGAAGAGGAGGTCTTGGCAGCAATAAGAGATTTAACTACTCCTATAGAATCAAACGAGGAATCGTCATCCGAAAACTCTTGCGCATGTGAAGGTGAACAAGTATTTGAACAAGAGATCGATGAAGACAAACATGAGTTTGATGGAGACGAAGAGGAGTTAGAGCATGAGCATGAGGAGAGGCAAGCCTATGAAAGCCTTATTGAGCAATGGTTCCAAGTAAGTACTTAATTAGATAAATTTTGTTTTTGTATTTATTTAGTTAAATCACAGCCACAACAATTAACTTCGTTCATCTTTGTATATTTCCATTTTTCATTCACGAAATTGAAAGATAATATATTCCTATTACTGCTGCGTGAATGGCTACATTGGCTATTTGACTACACGTAACCGATTTCTAAATCTCAATTAGCATAGAGTAGGTAGGATTTGATTTTCACTTTTTGATTTCAATTAGAATAAGTATGCTCTCCTCTGCACTTCATGTGATCACGAGGATCAGAAAGTAGGATGAATAAATTGATTTCAGGAAGAATTCTTATTGTTGATGGATGAAAAACAAAATTTCTTCCTAATCTATTTTCTGTCTGCAATTTGTTCCATTTGCTCACAGTTTTTTTTTTAAATTTTCTTTTAATAAATTGAAAAATAAATTTCCATTTGCTCAAAATTTTATTTTTCTTTTAATAAATTTGCAAAATAAATTTTTAAAGTTATTTTATTTTTGTGAAAAGATAAAAAGAAAAAAAAATTGGGCACAGCTAAAACAGTCGCTGAAACAACCGCTAAGATAGGTTCTCCAAAATGAAACAAGCTATAGCTAAAACACATAAGATGAAACATACTTTTTTTCAGCTGAAACACATAAGATGAAACACGTTTTTTTAGCTGAAACACATAAGCTGTAACAGCTGTAGCCAAAATACATAAGCTGAAACATATAAGTTGTAACAACTGTAGCTGAAACACATAAGATGAAACATGCTTCTTCAGTTGAAACACATAAGTTGTAACAGCTGTAACTGAGACTATGTGTTGAAACTATGTCATACCGAAACTATGCCGCGCCTGTAATCAATTGAACTGTGTCTTCTGGTTTTAACTTTTCCTTTGATTTATTTCTGATTTGAGTTGCGACCTCACCAATTCGTGTATCTTCATACTCTATCCACTTTTTGGTTTTGCATGCTAAACCTGCAATTAAAATAAAAATAATAATAATAAAAAAAAATTATATATAATGCATGCATTTCTCCGCAACCTGCAATAAATAATAAGATGGAAATTGTGAAAGATAAAACTCCCCAAAATGAATAAATTCATGGTCTGTAATGATGCTTCATTTTCATATTCCAACCTCAACTTAAATCCTGAAACAACAATAAAAATAATAAGAAAATCCTTAGCTGTTTCATAGAAGTCTTCCCTTTGGTCTTTTCCTGGATCGATGATAACTCAAATGCCGGTAATGTCAGGCTGCAACACCATGAACGAGTAAGGGATAGGATATGGTTCCAAATTTTGTACGCTCATAATTGACCAAATCTCACTTATTTCTAATGATAAGGAACGTTATTCATTTTTGGATTCTTTTTGCTATAAAAAGGAAATTGAACGAGAATTTTCAGAAGTTACTAAATCCAAAATATATTCGATTACAAACTGCTTTACGCTTTTCTTTTCTTTTCAATCCTTGTTTTGCTAGAAGATCTCATAAATTTCGGAAGCCAACAATAGGGCGCTGAGACTTGATAACATCATTTTGGGATTTGTTCATCTTGAATGCAAGTTTTAAATCTTGGGCACGCGAGATCTATTTGGATGCGTTCTTTCCCCATCAACAGGAAGAAAATTTTCCATCATCTATAGGCACGTTTATTAGAGTGGGACTTCATATATTTCATGATGTTTTGAAATTAAATGATTGTTGTCATTTTTTTCTTATGTGTAATGAAGACTGATATTCTGGCTGCACGATCAAAAATTTGAGAGTAAGTGGCATTGAGAATCATCCCGTTAGCATGTCTTGACAGGCATGGTGGAAAATAAGATTGAGTTGGGTGAATGAATATACATGAACCAGACAACTTGTTTTTTTTTCTTTGCTTTTTCCGTCAATTAACACTCACTTGCAGATAGTCAACTTCAGGTGCAATTTATGAGCAAACAGTGATGAATTTCAAAAATCAAGCACATGGGTTTTGTGCAGAAG
Organism: Pseudotsuga menziesii; assembly: GCA_001517045.1. NCBI lineage: Eukaryota > Viridiplantae > Streptophyta > Pinopsida > Pinales > Pinaceae > Pseudotsuga > Pseudotsuga menziesii. Next base: position 10,364 of record LPNX011055439.1, on the reverse strand, counting down.
GGTCTCATTTAGTTAATTCATAGTGGTTTTTGAAAATTGTACTTGTTTTGAGAGAAGTTTGCATTTATCTTAATGTGAAAAAGCCATGTTTCGGGATGGCCGGTTTTCCAACGTAGCAAATATTTGGTTCTGCACTATGAGGTTTAATTAATGAGGATATTTTCATCATGAAGTCCATTTAGTGGAGAGGATTGGGATATATGTTTTTGAAAGATTTTGTATCAACAAATATGGTGTATCCCAAGTGAACGAGTAGTTGAAGGAAAAACATAACCAGCAGTTCTAAGAACAACACCAAGAGCACTTTCAGCAGCATAATCAGAGCACTACAAATAGCAACAGTTCAAATGGTTTTGCATGGGAAGCTTTCCTTGGTTGATATTGCTGGCAGTGAAAGAGCTTCAGAGACTAATAATGTTGGACAAAATCTCAAAGATGGAGAAAATATCAATCGCTCTCTACTTGCTTTAGTAAACTTCATTAATGCAATCTTAAAAATCGTTGCTTTTATCACTAAGCGTCCCCCTTGTTAAGTCGCCAATTCGATCAATGACCGGGCCCTTTAAAAGATAGCTAGGAATTTGTTCTAATTCAGACGATACCTGGAAATTCATTAATGTCATTTGTATACACTCTCTCTATCATTGCAGATTCCAGTTATTTGAAAATCTAAAGCTTGGTTTTAAATATTTGCTCTCATATATTTTATTATGGCATCAGTTGTGCTCTTAAAAACAATGAAAGGTGTTTTCATCCTTGTGTCATCATCGATTGCTAAGATTTTTAGGGTGGGATGATGGTAGGAATATAACAGATGACACATCTCGAGATCCATTCTTCCATTCTCTACTGCCAGCATCCCCCATTCTGTTCTAAGAAATAAAATATCAGTGGCTGCAGTCATGATGCCCCTTTTGAACCAAGTATCAACTAGCAGAGAGATGAGCTGATAATGAACCCATTAAGAGGGCCGAGACAATAAAAAAATTTCATCTTAACATTTTTTTTGCAGGAAGCATGTTTTTATGCAGATCTAGGTTTGTGTTTACTTCCAGGTTGCTATTTGTGTCTATGCACGATGAAAAATAAAGAGGAAAGCTCAAAATAATGCAGGAGCAGATCGATACTTATGGGAAGGTATGCATGTATTTTATGTTAACGACGGTTTATGCAGGATCTAATGGATGTTGTAGCTGGTTGTTGTAGCCTGATATTTAATTTTAAAATCTATAAAAGTGCACAATAAACCAATTTTCTCACAGCGTAGTGAGTTGCAGCTCCATCTAAAACAGAAAGGAATTGAATAAATCTGCAACAAATGGCCTGCAAATGGTTGTTACAGCCTTAACCAAAAAAATGCATTGCACATACAACACCTTGATTCGCGTCTCGATTTGCGGGCAGATGGAAAATAATCTTGAAACTCCGAGACATGGGGTTTGTGTGTAACAACCTCATTTACCTCAATCTCTAGGAAATCGCCAAACAAAGCCACGGTTTGCGATATACAACTGGTTCTTCGCGAGGGTATTTTCCAGATTTACTATTGTGGACGGTTCCAAGCAGCTGAAACAGTAAAATCCATTGGTGTGACAATAAAGGCTGAACATAGTTCTATAAGGGATGAATATAGTTTTGTGAGGGCTGAACATAGTTATGTGAAGGCTGAACATAGTTTTGTGAAGGATGAACATAGTTATGTGAAGGCTGAACATAGTTTTGTGAAGGCTGAACAAAGGCTGAACAAAGCTCGGAAAAAGGGCTAAATAAAGAAAAGGCTAAACATAGTTTTGTGAAGGTTGAACATAGTTTTGTGAAGGCTGAACAAAGCTCAGAAAAAGGGCTGAATAAAGAAAAGGTTGAACAAAGCATCAATTGAAAATATTATAATCGTAGAAGCAATTGGACCGGTCTTAACACCATAAAAAGGAGGAAGGTGAGAAGCAAATCGATATGGGGTAGCTATCGGTGGTTGTTGTAGCTAGCTAGGTTGTTACAACTATGATTGGTAACTTTGACAATAATCGGATGAAACCAGCACGGGAAACATATAATTTTCTTTGTAGCTTATGTACTTCTTTCTGCATGATATGTTTTCTTTTACGAACTTCTCACAATTTTTATGCTAGGTTGCATGAGGACATTCAACCAGATCAGTTGGGGAGGGAGAACTATATTCAATACATATTCACTAACAAGTTTTCATGCAGGATTTTGTACTAAAGTTTTTTTTCAGGTTTCAGAGACAGCCACATTTTGTTGCTGAAGAGACTTTTCAAAGAAACACAAAATTTTTAAGAAACATGCTTTGATAGATAGCCTGAAGGAGCTGTTACTCATGACGGTTGCTGATAAACATCATAACGTTGGTTGTTACACAGAAACCATCCATAAACGCATTTGTGTCATGATTTTTTATCCATATTTCACCTTCAGAGCACCTTCACCATCCATGTCTTGAAGTCCACTTTCCATCACTTTATCTGTCATGACTTCACACATGCCTATATTTCTGAATTGCATACATCCCTTTATCTTTTTCAGTTCATTTTTCCATTCCAATTTCCCTTCTAAATAAAACCAACTCCCTTTCCATGACTAGATAGCCTTGCCATATCCACTACTTGACTACGATATCTTTTCACTTATAGTCCTACCAATATTTTTATACCAACTCATGTTGACTGATGTGGGATTCCTTAAGGCCCACCTTTCAACAAGTCTTGCCCCATCAACCTCGGCACCTCATCTGAGATATAGACTAGATTTCATTTTGAGTACCTGGAGGCTTGCATGCCTTAATGGAAAGTTCTCTCACTAAAAATCATGGGAATTCATCAATGTCCCTTGATCGTCAGATCTTGCAAGTGGCTCGACATCAACACATCTATTCACACTTTGCAAGGTGTACTTGGGTACCTTGGTACTCATTGACATTATTGGTGAGTTGCCTCACATTGGTTAATGACATTCATCAATGGCCAGTAATCCAATGATTTCTCTTCATGCTCGACCTCAACACATTTATTCGCATGACTAGAATTGTACCATCGGGTTTTGTAGCGGGTGAAGACTATACATTCTTTCTCATGACTGCATCAACAGTTGCAAAAACATGACTTCAAATCTATGAGTGTACCACAGTTTCACTTTCTGCCTTCCACATTTTCCATTATTTATCAGCAACAGTTCTTATTCCTCCACTTCACATTATAGTAGTTCCAGCAGTTACAACTGCAGCATCATTTACAATTACATTTTTATCCTACAACCATGACATATTTTCCATTATTTATCAGTAGCAGTTTAGATTCCTCCACTTCACATTATAGCAGTTCCAGTAGTTACAGTTGCAACATCATTTACAGTTACATTTTTATCCTGCAGCCATGACATATTTTCCATGATTTGGTAGCAACAGTTCTGATTCCTTCACTGCCCATGATCCAACAGTTACAACCGCTGTAGCAGTGACACATTCCATGATCCAGTGGCATCAACTACATTCCTATTGCATATTTCATCTACTTTTGGGTAAGTGGGGGTATGTTGTTTTCTAAACTTTAATCATGCAATTCCTTACATGCTAGAAATTAATAATTTGGAAAATTCCCTCACCATTTCTTTCACATCCCATGCTAGGTTGCATGAGGACATGCAACCACATTAGTTGGGGAGGGGGAACTATATTCAATACATACTCACTACTATCATTCCATTCTTTTCACCACCATCACCCATTTTCATCTCATTTACCATTCACGAGCATTTCTTTTCCGACAAATCCTCTATTACACTATGCTTCATACACGTTGATATACATATTGGCATGATTCATAAAGATAAAGAAAACGCTTTCTTATGCACAATGATGCTTTCTATGCACATTAATAGCTTATCATTTTTAGTGAGTGTATGGTTAAATTATTATGCAGCTAGAAAACAAATGATGAAATGAATGTTGTTAACACAAGAACCAACATTCTTTACATTCATGGTTGTCACACAAGAACCAACCATAAGGAAAATGTCAGTTGTTACTCATGCATTTCACATCATGAAATGGATGTTGTTAACACAAGAACCAACATTCTTTATATTCATGGTTTTCACACAAGAACGAACCATAAGGAAATGTCAATTGTTACTCATGTATTTCACACCCCGGAAATATTCATTGTTAAAAGACACCATCAATCAAAGCCAAAGTTTAGATGCCAAAATCTCTTGAGAAGATCCATACACTATTGCATGAGGACATGCAACAAATTCAGTTGGGGAGTATGTTGGGACTCAGAAATGTCACTTTTTCATCCACTTTATCTTCCACTATTCCTCACATTTCATCGTCCCATTAACCTTTTATCATACCATTTCCATACATATATGTGGGTTTCACCTTATTATTTCCACTTTATTTATTTTTAGTATTATAAGTGAATTTATGATTAAATATTAGAAAATTAACATGTTTTTCACTAATATCTCAAAGTATGGATGAGCTTTGTGATATGTAGGAATATGTGAAGGAATAATTCAAATAAAATACTTCACATATATCTCCTCCACCATTTCAAGGAGATAGTTATGCAAAGAATATTCCAAGTAGAAGATCACGGAGATTTGGTTGAGAGACATGTGGAGAATTTGTGAGAGATATGTGGAGGATTTGAAGGGATCATATCTTGTAATAATAGGAAAGTAGTTGAGTGAATAGTGGATCTCTCATTATGAGATGGTTATTTCCTTCATGTATAAAAGAGAGTGCTCTCTCTTCATTTCAAGAATATTAAATCCTAGATTATCTTAGAATATATTAGTTCTTAGATTATCTTAGAGAATAGTAGATTGTAGAAGTTAGTCTTGACTTTGTAATATGGAGAAGGTAATTCTTAGCTTTTGTTCATAATCTTGGTTTGATTCTTTCATGATTTTTGATTGATTCTTGTGATGTGATTTAAGATTGTTTTTGTGGTTAATGTGAGCTCACATGTGTTGTCTTGTTGCTCTTCATATGTTGTCTTTCTTTTATGAAATTTAATTTCAGCCATGTGTTTCATCTTCCTGCATTAGATTAGCAATTGTGTGTTTCAGCTTAAGGGGGTTAGATTAGATTAGTCTTAGTTTCACAGGGGGTTAGATTAGCTTAATTTCGCTTCAGTCCTGCATATACTTTGCATGTGCTTCGTAAGCCTATGAACCTATGATTGACAAATTAAATGGCTGGGCGATTACTACAACGAAATTAAAACGACATTAATTCGGCCCAACAATGATCTAGTCCAAATATGTTGGCAATGGGTGGATTTCCCCCTTGCAGAGGGTTTGCTTGGTTACCTCCTTGAGGAAGGTTTGCTTGGTTTCCCCCTTATGGGGGTGTTGGAGTTGCAACAACCATTTTTTGTTGTTGTGGAAAATGTTGAGTCAACACAATAGGTTGTTGTTTTCCATTGCGTTGAGACAACATTTGATGAATGTCATCCATATGAAGGCATAGGTGAGTAGGATGATCTCTTTGAAATTTTTTGCAAGGATACTTGTTTTTCTGTTTCTCCTAATTTCCTTTTGGTTGAGTATTCATTCTAGGTGCATCTCTTGTCCCAACATTAACATTTAGCTTTTTCTTTTGTTTCTTCTTTTTTCCTTTTTGGTCCGTGGCTTGGACCATGAGAATTTCCAAAGTTTGGGTAGGATTTGCAGGTTGTTGGTTTTCCTAGCTAGCTGTGGGTTGAGAATTTTGAACCGACATGGCCCTTGACATAGCTACATATTTGGAAATATTAGGAAATAGTGACTGTGCAAACCAATATTCTAAGAATTGATCTGGTATTTCTGCTTTAATAAGCCTTCGACATCTCCTCCACTCATGTATATGATTAGAGATGTGAGTAGAAGTGTATTTACTAAGAGAAGTCAACAGTTCAGTACCCGTATCATAGCGAATAGGTAATTGAAAATGTGTCAAAAATCCCATGGCTAAAGATGAAAAATATGTTAATGTATTACATGGAATTTCAATGTACCATTATGCAGCAGTTCCCATGAGGGTCTGCTGAAACAAAATCAACCTGATACTATCATCGACTAGGGAATTGGATGAACACCATAACTCAAATGTCATCACGTGATTTGATGGATCGTCCCCTGGTCATCCATCAAACTTGGGGTATGTTTGAAGGAATTTTAGTTGGCATGGTTGGCCATCCATTCATATGTAGAACAAGATCATTAGTCAGTTGGGATAAATATAGTAGATTTAATGTGGCTAGAAATGGTGATCTGATAGGTGCCTTCATAGGTGTTTTATATGTGGGTGGAACTTGATAGTTCCATTGACCTGGGGTATGATTTATGTTCCATGGTGGATTGCCTCCTTCAATAGAAGGACCCCCAAAATATTGGTTATTCCCAAGAGTTTTCCCATTCCATTGTGGGATGGAATTCAAAGGTGAAATACCTCCTTGTGGATTTGGGATCCAACAAGGTTGATAGTTTTCTAGGATTTGACCATTCCAAGGATATTTTCCTTGTAATTGAGAAGTATTACAATGTGGTTTTACCCCCTATTTATGCCAGAAATTGTTTCCAGACTACAAGAAAACAAGCCAACATAATCTCAAATGTCTCAATAAAACAAAACAAGGTTTTTAGGGTTTTTCAAGGTTTTCTGGTTGTGAAGTTTGATGACAAGAGGGAACGCATTCATAACCCAAATAAAAACTAAATCACAAGCATATAAAAAATGAGATGCATAACATAATAACCATGTATCCAACAGAAAACAACACTGAAGTTCATCCACAAATGGCAAGCACTACAAGCATAAAAACTTTAAACCAACAATGAAATTACCACTTGAGTAGCTAAAACAAGCTATAAATGAAGCCAGAGAACAAACTAAAGGGTAAATGGAGCATATATTTCATAATCAGTATTTCAAATACACATAAGAGTTAGTTACTTAGCTTATGGACAAGTCTGGAGACCTCCTCTTGCCAGCCAAAAAATAGAACCCTTAGTCCTGTTTGTGACATACATTAATATTATCCTTCAAAATTCGGTTAAAGACTAAACCCTAACTGCTTTTTAGCTTACTCATCAAAATAATTCTATCAAAATAATAATTACAAAAATGAAATATCCTTCAAAACATAACTAATAACTGATTGTGTTAACAAGCTTCATAGATCTTTAGGTACCTCTGCTAACAAGTCTATCCCTTCTAGGGCTTGGACCTTTCTTCTAGCCTTCAGTTGCTTTGCTTCCACCTCTACAATATTTCTAGCGAGTTCTTCATTTTGCTGCTGTAGATCTTTTATCATTTGTTTTAACATTGTAAATTGAGACTCTGTATTTCTTTTCCTTTTTAATGCCTCTTTTGAGACTGCAATCAGCTCTTGATAGTGGCTATTCACCTCATCCAGATCCTATCTGAGTCTTCTATTGGCCATAACCAAACCATCATTTGTCTCCTACATATATTCCACCTGATCTTTATGCTATTTTACAGCTCTCTATAAATTCTCTTTTTCTGAATCAAATTCTTTATTTCTTGCTATACTTTGCATCTCATTGGGAAGCAATGGAATGTTTAGTCTCCTATATATTTCTTCATCTTTTGGCAGCAATTTTGTAGGAGTTTCAGGAGAACTTAGGTTTTCTTTAGTCTCATCTTCACAGGGAACATTTTCATCGACCATCAGCTTCTTTTCTGAGTGTGAAACCTCTATCTTACCTTCTTGTTGTTCCTGCAACATTTGACTCCGTATCTCTAAAAATATATCAGACAGTTTGGTCTTAGTAAGGGAAGATTCTTTTTCTGATTTCATTGGCCTTTTTCCTTTACTGTCACCCCTATCAACATCCAATTTTTCATCAGAGGAGGAGTCATCTATCACAGTTACTTCTTCTTTATTCAATTTAGGCTTTAGCAATTTCTTCATATTCAGCCTGAGCTTGTTTCTAGGTCTAGTCTTTGGTCTCCACCCAGGAGCAAGTTCCCCTAACATTTTGAAAGTTTTTCCCTGATGGGTGACTGAGGCAAATTCAATGACTTTTAGCTTCTTTCTCTTTGGTACTACTACCTCATCTTCCTGACTATGAAATTCCTTTTTAGTGCCAACTTTAGTTTCATCAATAACATGAAGTTTATCCTCCTCAAACAGGCATGTCTCATCCTCTGACAAGACTGTGATTGGACTTTGTTTTTGGGCTTTACTATCCTCTTCATCACTTGAAAATTTCTCTGCAAGTACAATATTTTTAGCAACAAATGTCTCTGTTGGTACATCATCCTGAACAGGCTTGGTCTCCTTATTATCAGACTCCAAATCTTTACTCTCAATGTCATTTAAATGTTGTTTAGACTCACAATCTTCTTTTGCAGGCTTTGCAACCTCCTCCAATTTAATACTGTCTTCATCTTTAACCTTTATCTTCTGTCTTAACTTTATGATCAAAGCATGTCCTTTATCAGCTTGTTTTCTATTAGAATGTCCTTCTTGAATATTCTGAAACCCTGACCAAAAGAGGAAATATTCCCAAGTTTTTCCTTTACTCTGCAAAACACTGTTTATAATGAGTTTGATAAGCCCATGGTGAAAAATGGACTGACTAGTATAATTTTGGTGTTCTTTGACTCTGCAAGACATCTTCTGTAGGCTCTTTAGAAAGAAGAAGGGTGGGTTCATCTTTGACTCATTACTGAGGTGTTGAAGAAACCTGAAATGGTATTTAAAAATGAAGGCATAACTTCCTTCACATGTAATATAAATTTGTAAAACCTTAATAGGTTCTACCCATTTAGGCCTAAAGTTATGGATGGGTACACCCTTACCCCAATCTGGAACTATACCAGGCAGTAGGTACCTTTGTGCATTAAAAGTGAATGGAACTTTATTAAACCATAGCTCTCCCTCATTTTTAACTCCTGTTGCCTCAGCTACCAACTATTTGGTCAATTTGAATTTCAAAGTATCAAAAGATATAGTTTCTTTGTCATAGCACTGAGAAAAATTATGGGAGACCTCTGCATTGTATCCATCAATTTTCTTGAAAAATATCAACCATCCTGCATTTTCAAATATCTCAGCACATTCTGGGAATTCATCTATCCAACTGAAATCAGTGGGATCAGCCCTATTAGTTTTTCCACTCTTCTTCATTTTCACTATGGTTTGTAGCACCTGTCAATAATCTCACAATCTATTTATCTTCAAATTCGCACTGTTTTGGCAGTCTATTTATCTTCAAACTCTCACAGTCTGCCCTATCACCAGTTTAGGAAATGTTTTGTACCAAGTTTCAGCAATTTGACCTAATCACAGATTCAGGTACCTCCAATAGTTCTGCTCTAAACTTTACTAACTTAAATGATGAATACTTAGATATATTGATTAATATCTCATCATTCAAAGTCTATTAAGTAAGCAAATTCATGTATTTCCTTAGAATTTTTGACATTATAGGATTTATAAAAAAAACCCCAAATTTAATAAACCCTATCAAATGTCACGTGGGGTACCTGCTCAAAAGCTTAATACAAGCACTGGAAGTCGATCCCTTGAAAGGTTAGGTGTCAAATTGCACGTTCCAGCTGTCTTCAACTATCTAGATCACTTCGAATTGTCACCGCTAGGAAGCCCTAATTCTTCCTTCAACTGTCAAAACTCCGATTTCTCAGCAATATGTCTCCACCATGACTTTCAATGCCTTTGTATTCTTCAGCTTAGGAACATATTCCCGAAAATTCTTCCTCGTTCCTGTCAAAACCCCAAAATTTCGAAAAATTTTAAACTTTTAAAAATAGCATAAATATATGTTAATACAATCGTTAAACACAGATTAGCTAATGCTATTAATTTTGTAACTGTATGATCTTTATTTTGTTTTGAATACTAGATGAGTTTCTCGTCAGTTTTCTGAATGTTTTCTGTTTGCAACAGCAAGGGGATATGCTACGTTAAACTGGGCTTACTTAGCTGCTAAGCTAACGCACACAGTTTTCCTTTCTCTTACAAATATTTAGGTAAAGTTTTGGGATTGCTGCTAACAGATCATTTTAAAGTAATAAAATCATATGCTGTTACCAAGTTCATTCAGTAAAGAACTATAAAAATATATCGCATGTTAGCCAGACTATTCAGCTTCCTACAGGTAAATCTTTCCTTATTTTACTTTTGATAAGAAGAATATTCGATGAGAAATGGTTTAAAGACACTAGAGAAAAATAGATCGCCATTTCCATTTACATCTTTGAACTTTTCAGTTGAATAAACATTCAGAAATAAAGATGGTAGTTTTTACATGAATTTCTTGTCCAACTATTACCTACAATCTCTTGCAATACTAGTACTAGATAAAAG
>LPNX011055438.1:477350-482950 GCA_001517045.1 Pseudotsuga menziesii | reverse complement strand
ACAATAAGGCTTAGTTCCCAATAATGTTGTTGTGCATGTGCAAGTATTGGCATGATCTCATGTGTTTGTAGTTGACTCTCGAGCCTAACTTGCATGATTTCTCACCAAACCCTAGTTGGACATCTCATACCTTGTCTTATTCTAGTTGGAGCATGCACAACTTGCTGACGCATGAAAAACTAGTTGGTGCATGTGCAAGTGTTGGTGATCTCATGTGTTTGTAGTTGACTCTGCTAACTTGCATAATTCCTCACCAAACCCTAGTTGGACATCTATGATCGTGTCCTGGCCCTAGTTGGAGCATGCAAGTATTGGCGATCATGTGTTTGTAGTTCACTATCCTAACTTGCATGATTACGCACCAAACCCTAGTTGGTTGTATCTCATGTACCTTGTCTTGACCCTAGTTGGAGCATGCCACAATAATGTTTAGTTCCCAATAATGTTGTTGTGCATGTGCAAGTATTGGCACGATCTCATGTGTTTGTAGTTAACTCTCGAGCCTAACTTGCATGATTGCTCACCAAACCCTAGTTGGACATGTCTCATACCTTGTCTTGACCCTAGTTGGAGCATGCACAACATGGTGACCCATGAAAAAACTAGTTGGTGCATGTGGAAGTATTGGTGATCTCATGTCTTTGTAGTTGACTCTCCTAACTTGCATGATTGCTCACCAAACCCTAGTTGGAAATATCATACCTTGTCTTGACCCCAGTTGGAGCATGCACAACTTGGTGACCCATGAAAAACTAGTAGGTGCATGTGCAAGTATTGGTGATCTCATTTGTTTGTAGTTGACTCTCCTAACTTGCATGATTGATCACCACACCCTAGTTGGACATCTATGACCTTGTCTTCACCCTAGTTGGAGCATGCAGGGTTTGGTGATCATGTGTTTTTGAGTTCACACTCTCCTAACTTGCATGATTATGCACCAAACCCTAGTTGGATGTATCTCATACCTTGTCTTGACCCTAGTTGGAGCATGCCACAATAAGGTTTAGTTCCCAATAATGTTGTTGTGCATGTGCAAGTATTGGCACGATCAAATGTGTTTGTAGTTGACTCTCGAGCCTAACTTGCATGATTACTCACCAAACCCTAGTTGGACATCTCATACCTTGTCTTGACCCTAGTTGGAGCATGCACAAATTGGTGACTTATGAAAAACTAGTTGGTGCATGTGCAAGTATTGGTGATCTCATGTGTTTGTAGTTGACTCTCCTAACTTGCACGATTGCTCACCAAACCCTAGTTGGACATGTATGACCTTGTATTGACCCTAGTTGGACCATGCAGTGTTTGTAGTTCACTAGATCCTAACCTGCATGATTACACACCAAACCCTAGTTGGATGTATCTCATGTACCTTGTCTTGACCCTAGTTGGAGCATGCCACAATAATGTTTAGTTCCCAATAATGTTGTTGTGAATGTGCAACTATTGGCACGATCTCATGTGTTTGTAGTTGACTCTCGAGTCTAACTTGCACAATTGCTCACCAAAGCCTAGCTGGACATGTCTCATACCTTGTCTTGACCCTAGTTGGAGCATACACAACTTGGTGACTCACGAAAAACTAGTTGGTGCATATGCAAGTATTGGTGATCTCATGTGTTTGTAGTTGACTCTCCTAACTTGCATGATTGCTCACCAAACCCTAGTTGGACATCTATGACCTTGTCTTGACCCTAGTTGGAGCATGCAACTATTGATGATCATGTGTTTGTAGTTCCCTCTCCTAACTTGCATGATTACGCACCAAACCCTAGTTGGATGTATCTCATGTACCTTGTCTTGACCCTAGTTGGAGCATGCCATAATAAGGCTTAGTTCCCAATAATGTTGTTGTGCATGTGCAAGTATTGGCACGATCTCATGTTTTTGTAGTTGAATCTTTAGCATAACTTGCATGATTGCTCACCAAAACCTAGTTGGACATCTCATACCTTGTCTTGACCCTAGTTGGAGCATGCACAACTTGCTGACCCATGAAAAACTAGTTGGTGCATGTGCAAGTATTGGTGATCTCATGTGTTTGTAGTTGACTCTCCTAACTTGCATGATTGCTCACAAACCCTAGTTGGACATCTATGACCGTGTCTTGACCCTAGTTGGAGCATGCAAGTGTTGGTGATCATGTGTTTGTAGTTCACTCTCCTAACTTGCATGATTACGCACCAAACCCTAGTTGGTTGTATCTCATGTACCTTGTCTTGACCCTAGTGGAGCATGCCACAATAATGTTTAGTTCCCAATAATGTTGTTGTGCATGTGCAAGTATTGGCACGATCTCATGTGTTTGTAGTTAACTATCGATCCTAACTTGCATGATTTCTCACCAAACCCTAGTTGGACATGTCTCATACCTTGTCTTGACCCTAGTTGGAGCATTAACAACTTGGTGACCCATGAAAAAACTAGTTGGTGCATGTGCAAGTATTGGTGATCTCATGTGTTTGTAGTTGACTCTCCTAACTTGCATGATTGCTCACCAAACCCTAGTTGGACATCTATGACCTTGTATTGACCCTAGTTGGAGCATGCAAGTATTGGTGATCTTGTGTTTGTAGTTCACTCTCCTAACTTTCATGATTACACACCAAACCCTAGTTGGATGTATCTCATGTACCTTGTCTTGACCCTAGTTGGAGCATGCCACAATAATGTTTAGTTCCCAATAATGCTGTTGTGCATGTGCAAGTATTGGCACGATCTCATGTGTTTGTAGTTGACTCTCGAGCCTAACTTGCATGATTGCTCACTAGACCCTAGTTGGACATGTCTCATACCGTGTCTTGACCCTAGTTGGAGCATGCACAACTTGGTGACGCATGAAAAAACTAGTTGGTGCATGTGCAAGTATTGGCACGATCTCATGTGTTTGTAGTTGACTCTCGAGCCTAACTTGCATGATTGTTCACCAGACCCTAGTTGGACATGTCTCATACCGTGACTTGACCCTAGTTGGAGCATGCACAACTTGGTGACGCATGAAAAAACTAGTTGGTGCATGTGCAAGTATTGGTGATCTCATGTGTTTGTAGTTGACTCTCCTAACTTGCATGATTGCTCACCAAACCCTAGTTGGACATCTATGACCTTGTCTTGACCCTAGTTGAAGCATGCAAGTATTGGTGATCTTGTGTTTGTAGTTCACTCTCCTAACTTGCATGATTACACACCAAACCCTAGTTGGATGTATGTCATGTACCTTGTCTTGACCCTAGTTGGAGCATGCAACAATAATGTTTAGTTCCCAATAATGTTGTTGTGCATGTGCAAGTATTGGCACGATCTCATGTGTTTGTAGTTGACTCTCGAGTCTAACTTGCACAATTTCTCACCAAAGCCTAGCTGGACATGTCTGATACCTTGTCTTGACCCTAGTTGGAGCATGCACAACTTGGTGACTCATGAAAAACTAGTTGGTGCATATGCAAGTATTGGTGATCTCATGTGTTTGTAGTTGACTCTCCTAACTTGCATGATTGCTCACCAAACCCTAGTTGGACATCTCATACCTTGTCTTGACCCTAGTTGGAGCATGCACAACTTGCTGACCCATGAAAAACTAGTTGGTGCATGTGCAAGTATTGGTGATCTCATGTGTTTGTAGTTGACTCTCCTAACTTGCATGATTGCTCACCAAACCCTAGTTGGACATCTCATACCTTGTCTTGACCCTAGTTGGAGCATGCACAACTTGCTGACCCATGAAAAACTAGTTGGTGCATGTGCAAGTATTGGTGATCTCATGTGTTTGTAGTTGACTCTCCTAACTTGCATGATTGCTCACCAAACGCTAGTTGGACATCTATGACCGTGTCTTGACCCTAGTTGTGGCATGCAAGTATTGGTGATCATGTGTTTGTAGTTCACTCTCCTAACTTGCATGATTACGCACCAAACCCTAGTTGGTTGTACCTCATGTACCTTGTCTTGACCCTAGTTGGAGCATGCCACAATAATGTTGTTGTGCATGTGCAAGTATTGGCACGATCTCATGTGTTTGTAGTTAACTCTCGATCCTAACTTGCATGATTGCTCACCAAACCCTAGTTGGACATGTCTCATACCTTGTCTTGACCCTAGTTGGAGCATGCACAACTTGGTGACCCATGAAAAAACTAGTTGGTGCATGTGCAAGTATTGGTGATCTCATGTGTTTGTAGTTGACTCTCCTAACTTGCATGATTGCTCACCAAACCCTAGTTGGACATCTATGACCTTGTATTGACCCTAGTTGGAGCATGCAAGTATTGGTGATCTTGTGTTTGTAGTTCACTCTCCTAACTTGCATGATTACACACCAAACCCTAGTTGGATGTATCTCATGTACCTTGTCTTGACCCTAGTTGGAGCATGCCACAATAATGTTTAGTTCCCAATAATGTTGTTGTGCATGTGCAAGTATTGGCACGATCTCATGTGTTTGTAGTTGAATCTCGAGCCTAACTTGCATGATTGCTCACGAGACCCTAGTTGGACATGTCTCATACCTTGTCTTGACCCTAGTTGGAGCATGCACAGCTTGGTGACGCATGAAAAAACTAGTTGGTGCATGTGCAAGTATTGGTGATCTCATGTGTTTGTAGTTGACTCTCCTAACTTGCATGATTGCTCACCAAACCCTACTTGGACATCTATGACCTTGTCTTGACCCTAGTTGGAGCATGCAAGTATTGGTGATTATGTGTTTGTAGTTCACTCTCCTAACTTACGCACCAAACCCTAGTTGGACATCTCATACCTTGTCTTGACCCTAGTTGGAGCATGCACAACTTGGTGACTCATGAAACCCTAGTTGGTGCATGTGCAAGTATTGGTGATCTCAAGTGTTTGTAGTTGACTCTCCTAAAATAAATGTACTAAAGAGTAGCACTATTTGCACTCCAATTAGGTCTTGTTTAACAGCATGACAATTTATAGTGAGATCCTAGTGAACAAAAACCTAGAGAGTTTTTACAGCACCATTCAAAGCACATTTTATCAAGAGCATTGAGGCCATTAATTATCCAAAGTTGTGCACGTTCCAATGCCAGCTCCAACTTTATACTTACTAACATGCATATATATATCATTTACAAAAATAAGATGCCCTGTAATACTAAAATTCGGATCACTTTGATATGCACCATCAAGGAAACCCATGACTTTTATATGTAAGCTACCATGGGAAAATAATTCTAGATATACATGTGTGTTTAGTGACCTTTTTGAGACATGTGTGTTTAGTGTTTAGTTGGTGCATGAAAGTATCAAGGTGTTCATGTGTTTGTAGATGCAAGTATTGGTGACTCTCGGGTAACTTGCATGATTGCTCACCAAACCCCAGGTTGACATCTGAAGTATTGGTTCTCATGTGTTTCTAATTCACTAGATCATAACTTGCATAATTGCTCTCCAAACCCTAGTTGGACATAAAATAACTTGTCTTTACCCTAGTTGGAGCATGCAAGTATTGGTGACTCATGAAAGCCTAGTAGGTGCATTCAGGGTGATGGTGATCATGTGTTTCTAGTTGCCTCTCCTAATTAAATGTATATATATATATATATATTAAACTAAAAACATCAAGAAATGTAAATTTCAAC
>LPNX011055438.1:467350-472350 GCA_001517045.1 Pseudotsuga menziesii | reverse complement strand
AAGGAGTCCATGATTGTGCATCAGCCCAAAAGGCATTTATCATACTGAGAATATCGTAGGTGGAGGGTGAAATTTAAAACCTTCTAGTTGGTTCAAGGTGCAACAACATTAAAATTTATTTTATTTTAATTATGTTAAGTATTGGACAACAAAAATATAGTATAAAAATTTCAAAGATGGAGGGGATGAAACGAGAATATTAAGGATACAAGCATGGTACAAGTTTTAGCATCTTTAATTGCTACTTTTATGGCCTTAATTTTTATGAAGTGTTTCACTTCTCTTTGAATAGGTTAAAAGAATCTTTATGAAACACAATTTATAAAATTGAAAAGATAATAGTGATGATGTTTAAGGACAATTATCAATGACCATGCAAATAAATAGTTTGTATTTATTATAGAGAAATAAATTCATGAAAAACTAGAGGTTTCTTAGGTGGCATCTACACAACTAAAAAAAATTACAAGCCATGTTTTCAAATCAATAAATAGAGGTTGCTTAGGTGGCATCTACACAACTAAAAAAAATTACAAGCCATGGTTTGAAATATAGATCTATTTTATGCCTATAATGGCGTTAGTTTGTTATAGTTCACGTTAGTTTGAATTTGTATTTCTCTCATGGTATTTATGGGTAATTTGATTATGGGAATCATTTATTTTGTAGTCTTGATTAATGGATCTACATCTATTTTCTTTAAGAAATGAGTAGGACTAAATTAGTTTTTTTCTCCATCCTCAAGATAGAGGTTGAAGGTTGGGTAGAGTTGTAAATTTTTTCCTTGGAAATGGTTCAATTAAATCCATTAAACATGTATAGAATTGTACCTAACATACTTACTCTTGATGGATTATGTGATTTTATCGATGACAACTATCATACATAAGTTGTAGTATATACAGAATTTATTTATTTATATTTCAAATCTATATGTTTGGGGTTAATGAAACTAATTGTCTATATACTTGAGCAACCCCACAGAAGAACAAGAGGATATGATTTCTATAATTGTGTATTTCAATAGAATTCCTTTCAACAAATGTTTTAAGTACTTGTGTTTTGTGCTAAAATCAAATCATTACAAGTTCATAGATTAGACACTATATAAAAAGATAGATAAATTAATTTATCATTTATGTGATAGATAGTATCTACTCGAGGAAGGATTAGACTTGTGAAATCTATACTTTGACATATTGTAGTTTACTTACATTCTTTAGTCTACAACCTAGTCACTATGATATAAAAAAGATTAGGAAAATAAAATTTTAAGTCCTTGTGATAGCTAAAAGCATATAATGATTGATTAGCCTTGGTAAAGTAGAAATAAGTTTGTTTTCCATGAAATGTTGGAGGTTATGGCCTCAAGTATATACACCATTTTTGTAAATCGTTGGTTTCCAACAGTCTTTAGCATTTGGAAAACTATTGAGTATTTAGCAATTAACAAACCATTAAATTGTATGCCACAAGGTAACTCCCAATATTTATGTCAAACCCTTGTCTTATGAGGAACGGATTAGAACTCTATTGAAATAAATTGCAAATGTTTATATCATATGCAAATCCTTACTATTATATTTTCCTTTAATCACAAGTGGCTAGTTTTAAAGATTGGATATATGAGAGAAAATTCAAATCATACTAAGATTATTAGATTAGTTGTGGAGGATGTATCAACTTCCCGAACCTACACTAATATATTTCATAGGGAGTAGGTTTTATCTCTCATTGATTATGATAATTTAAATATCATTTTCATGGGAATCAAGAAATAGAATATGAGAAGTGTTACGTATAGTACGAAATGATGAAAATATCTATAATGATTATATTAAAAAATTTAGGTAATGTTCTACTAATTTAAGAGAAGAAGAGGACGTCTTAGTGCGGTAAAAAAAATATTGTGATATAGACCTAGCTATGATAATAAAGAATGGAGAGACTTAGGAATGGAAGTGGAAGGCTCTCTCTAAGGTTAAGTCACATATGCAAACAAAACAATAATATATGTGTGATTATCTATAACGGAATGTAAATTTTTTATGTTAAATGCAGTTTTATGTATAATTCTAAATTATATTTTTTCTCACGAAGGAAGGAGGGAGAAACAATAAATATGGAACGAGGAGAAATAATAAATATTTTATTAAATAAGTGAATATATGAAAACAATGTATGGGTATCTTCAATACCATTACTATATTTAGAAAGATCCTAATGAGAGTATATATTACATTACACGTCTCTATCATAAATTACTTTGAAGGTACTTCATTAAAGAACCACACAGATTTAACTTTAGTGTCTTCGTGGGTTAATGGGAAGGACGAGAAATAATAAATATTTCATTAATTAAGTGAATATCTGAAAACAATGTATGGGTATCTTCATTACCATTACTATATTTAGAAAGATCCTAATGAGAGTATATATTACATTACATGTCTCTATCATAAATTACTTTGAAGGTACTTCATTGAAGAACCACACAGATTTAACTTTAGTGGCTTCATGGGTTAATGGGTATGTAGAAAGGAAATTTTATTTTATACTGTAGAAATATTCCTTATTCAAACGTTCCACAAGATTATGTACCATTACTAGGGTATTTTATATACCAAGAATGGAAATCCACTAAGTAAAACAAGTGGAATAAGCAACAAAGTTGCTTAGTACCTGCCTCCTAAAAAGTAGATAGCCCTGATATCACTCTAAGCCCTATATAACCCTTTATGTTTTCATGAATGATTTTTGATAAAAAAAAAATGCACTCAACTATAATTATTTAATTATTTAAAACTTTCATACTAATTTAATTATTTAAAACTTTTATATTAAAAAAATTAACATAATATTTATTTTATATTTAATAAAAACTAAAAACTTAAAAAATTGTAATTATATATTTTATGTTAGATAATTATTTTAGTTTTCACTAAATACAACCAATATATACTAAATATTAAAAAAAACTTAGAGGTCTATCATTATATTTTATATAATAATATTGTATTAAACTAATTATGTTAATTATTTTATTTGTTTAATATTAAAAAAAATAAAGTCAAAATCAATTTTTAAATAAAATATCATCATAAATTATTATTATATTAAAATATGTATTTCTATACAAAGACAAAATTTTATACTTGAAAAAATTGTTTTTAAATAAAAGTCAAAGTTTTAAACCAATAATCTTGTTCAAAATAACCAATAAAATAAGAACCATAAATATAGTTAGAAACAACTATATTATTAAGATAGTATTTGAATTATTAATATTTACCTAATTCTTAATTTAATATCATTATGATTAAATCAATTAAGATTAGATCAATTGAAGTTAAGTTAATAGTTGTCAAATCATTGAAGATAAACACCACGTTAAAGTGGTGATTGGATTTTAAATTGGATTTAATCAAATAGTTGTATCTAATAATCAAATAGTTGTACATAATCATGATTGGAGTTTCAATTACCAAATTGAAAGACCTGTGCATTTTCACCTATGCATTTTCATCTACCGAGGATGAGACAAGTGTACTATCGATATTGATTTTATCGCAATGATTCAAAATTGGAAATAAACAATTATAAAAAAATGAATATAAAAAATAATTGGTAGCTAGGTCATGAATGGAATGGATAATTGGTCATGAATGGATAACCAAGAGTTCATGGAAGATCATTGCACTGAAGAGGTACATTCTACAACCAGTAGGAGAGAGATGTGTAAATCCTTCGGTGCTCATCCTACATTGTGTTTTTAATAAAAAGTAAAAAATATTAAGAAAAATAACTTGTGGGCTTAAATTAAATTTAAATTATTTAGAATTACATATATATAAAACAACATAAATTAGATAAAGTAAAACCATAAAAATTAGATTACATGTTTCCACTTTCAAAAAGGGTTTGTACCTTCAGAGATTTGATCTTTCTTTGTGCTTGGTAGATCCTCTCTATGCTGGTAGTTGGTAAATGGATTGCAGTAAGAATGTGGGTGATAACATGTAGCTACCCATGGATAAGTCACACTTTAACCCATTTAACTCTAAGAATATGAAGAAATAATAATGAAATTCAAAATGTCTTCTATTACATAATTATTTCTTTAACCATTTAATCTCCATGAAGTAATCCACAAACTATGCAAATATAAAAGTTGTATCATCAATGATTATTATTGAATCTAATTGATTAAAAAACATATATAGTAATCACATCCTAGGTAGTCAACTACAACTCTTACCTGCACGAGGATTGCAGGCCACCGCGAAATCAATCCATAGTCGATAGAGAACAAGAAAACACAATTATTTGAGATTAAAGTTCTACACTGTGCTACTTTGCAGTTTTCTATATTAACCGCTGGCAGGATTCGACTGCATACCTCTACTGCTTTGCCCAGTTTTTGCAATTATAGGCAGAGCAGTACGCCTCAAAGCATGCGACGATCAAAATTATCACTGCAGCTATCAGAGTGAGGAATTTCCACAAGTTTTGACATGCCTGGGTTCCTAGCTATTTTAACTTTAACGTGAATATTGATTTTGTCCTCAAGTAAGGTTATTTGGAGATGTCAAATGCATAAGGTATATGCAAAACTATGATTTATTAACATTAACTTGAAGCATATTATATTTTCTTACTTTGAAGTTTAGATTACTTTGAATAAAAGGGTTCCAAGTTTTTAGTAAAATCACATTCATTTCTAATTGGTATTTAAGTTTGGTTTTAGTGGCATGACCTTTGGTCAAATTCAAATCAATCTCATCTAACATAAATGCAAGCTCCAAATATTTCCAAAGAACAAAATACACTTCTTTATTTTTTAATTACCTAAAAGGTAGAGACTAAGCTACTCACAACCCTTGTATTTAATTGTAATATTTTCATGGTTTTTTTCAAAGAAAAATGCATATATATCATTCTACCATAAAACAAAAAACACCCCCTTTAAGAGTTCCAAGCACATTGTATATATATATATA
>LPNX011055438.1:352281-467287 GCA_001517045.1 Pseudotsuga menziesii | reverse complement strand
TATATAATCAAGTACTTTTTCTATCCAAGAGTGAAAAACTAAATTTAAGCTTAAGCTTATAACATTTATCCTCTCTAATACCCACTCATTAAAAATAATTTATTTCTCAAAAAGTTTATATTTAATTATAAATAAATATAAAATTATTTATTTATTTTTCACCGATTAAAAATCTATATTTAACCATAAGAAACTGAAGTTGTTAACTAAGAATCTATTAACTTTTCCTATAATTAAAAAAACTTTTAATGCAAATAAAATAAATTATCAACAAACCACTTACTTATTTTGTACTTAAAAAAAACCTCAATTAATTTTTTTTTTATTCAACCAATAAATATTTCCAAAATTGAAACATATAATATGCACTTAAAATACTTAAATTTGATATTAAAATATAATAAATAACAATTCAATACATAAAAATAATATAAATATGAATTATTTTATAAACTCCTACCATATTTAAATTTTGAAAACATTAACCCAATAATATAACATTTGTACTTTCAAATTAAAATAATATAAAATTTATAATATACAATAATTTAAAATATATAATATATATAAAATTTTATTATTAAATCACATATTTATAAAGAAAATAAACCATTGTGATAAAATAGCACATTTATTAAAACAAAACCTTTCATTATATTTTCTTGAAAATCACTTTTAAAAATGCATTGAAACACTTTTATTTAAATTTAAAAATTAATATACGACTCATCAACCATTCAATAAGAAAGCAAAAAATGTCAACCCAACTTGGTTGCAATAAGGCATCATTAATAATAAAATAACATTGTCACAGTTGGTCTTCATTGGCAAAAAATAATTTGAAATAAAATAAGTCTTCTTTTCTTTCACTCCACTCACAAAGGAATTGTGTAAATGCTTTGATCGATCCGAAAAGTTGTTTGAGAGTCATAATAAAGTAGGAACGTGTTTCGATTCATTCGAACATCCGGAAAATCAGAAATTACAACATATTAAATCTCGACAGTCTTTACCGGTCTAGAGCTTGGAAAAATACTCAAGATAAATCCTTCTCTTGCAAGGCATTAACACGTCCAATATTTCCCAAAGCAGAACTTCAACGCTACGCGGTCCACATCGGTCCGTCGTCTGTCACGATATGACACAAATTTTCCAAATTGATTCACAGAAATCTTTATCAAATCTCTACAAACGTCCTCTAATTTGGAGTGGACGCTGCTTTTCAAGAATATTGGAGTTGATTCCACTGTCAAAGTAAGGGTGAATCGAAGCCAGTCATTCAGGCTTTGCCGATTTGGAGGAGGCTCTTTGGCACGGGAGGCAGAAATATAACCTCAACTTCGTATATTATTTTACAGCAGGTGCCGCGGTATCGAATGGCATGGAATGCCTTCAAGTATTGCTCGAGGTTGCAGATGTTGGGGTCTTTTATGATTTTGCTTGTGGTGGCCATTATCGGTGTCACCTATTATGCAGTTATTATTTCAACTTACGGTCCTCAACTCTTGCGCGGCGGGTCTGACGGGATTGTAGCGTTCTTTATCGTTATTGTCTTCCATATACTGTTCCATAGGCTAGAAACATCTCCGTCACTTTGGAGGTGGTTGCAAATAATTCCGCGTTCTCTCAACAGTTTCACATCTTCTATCCCATCGATCATACCGTTCATGAAATCGGTATATTGCCTGAAAACAAGAGAACCGGGCGCTGCAGAAGCTTCAAATGCCACCAGATTCCTCAGAATCACCTCTGTGTTGCTGTCCAACTTTAATTGAGGAAGGTAAAGCGTGGCGGTTTTATCATCAAATTGTATTGTGCTGAGGTTGCCATGAGTAGGAAAGAATTTGACTCCAGCCGAGTACAATTCAACTATAGATGGAATAGCGAGTTGGCCTGGGGCGGGCGGTATGATCTCAAAAGATGGTTCCTCCCCAATTTATCTTGCATCTTTATTGACTAGAACAGCCAAGATTCTCTTGAACATACTCAGAACAAGAACCAAGGGTAACTTCATCACAAATTGTGCAGGCCTTCGTTTAAGTGCTCGCCTAAGCAACTCCGTCAGAAATCGAACTGGGCCGACGTTAACAGACGAGAGAACTTTTCGTAGGAAACTGCAAGCTTCTGAAATGATTGACTAATCCACTGGATCAGGTGCATTGTTTCCTTCCTGCCTTGAAATTGGTGTAATGGTGGACATGTCCACCCGGTAACAACCACCGTTTTCTGCAGATTTGCTGTGTGGGGGAGAAAAATAATTTGCCCGAGGTCTGAAAAAAACCAAAACAGCTAGGTACCACATGGGAATTTTTATTTTTTTAATTTTATTATTATGACATCATCTTGCCACATGTCAACTCAAATCCAGATAACAAATCCCAAAGTTTACATCATCTTCTATCCACCAATCAGTTGTTTACAAAAATAGTTTTTTAACAAAATAAAAAAAAATATTTTACAAATCCCTAAGTCATACTTTGCAAAACAGATTTTAATTCTTTAAACCTGCCTCAAAAGACACCAAATTCAAAAGAGTTTGACTTGCAATCGATTACAATATACCTGCTGAGGCAGGTATAATAACATTCATAAATTGTCTTTAGAATCTTGATAGCATACTTCCCTTGTTTACAGAAAGTACCTAATGAGCATATAATGCCCTTCATGTAAGCTTCATGGAATAAATTTCTTTCACACCATGAATTATTCCAAAATTCATGTAAAGATAAACTCATATGCATATGTGAACAACACGAGTAGATTAGATCTATGAAGAAACCAAAGATATAAATTGATATGCTTAAATATTAAAACAACTCAGCATGTGTGACAACACATTTCGCATTGGCCCTATAATACCAATATCATGACGCACTCAAAATTATTTTTTTTCAGAGGAAAAAATACCAGATCCTGTTATTCTATTGAATCAAAGATCATCATATACATTCAGTCATAGAGACATTCTTCAAGAATAGATTCAACAATGGGGTTTCTTCTTAGCTCAAAGGCGAGTCCCCGTCATCAAACCATGGGAATAAAGTCACAAGCCTGTTGTATTGCAGGCTTTTATCATCACTCCTATATAGACAGATCACATTTATTCATTTTTCAGAAATGGACAGAAGCAACATAAATCATGAGCATAAGAAGAAGACTGAGGGTCTCTTCATAGGATTGCTAAGATCCCATTTAATGACAACTAATTATGTGCTAATAAAAAGGTGGCTAATGCCGAGCACAAGCTAATATAACTGAAAATTACCATGATCAATAATCTTGTCATTCAGAGATTCCTTGAAATTCCCAAATCCTGAATCAAGAGAGAGTGTGTTTTTAGAGAGACTGTCAGCTATCTGGTTATGCTCATGATATATGTGTTTCATGATCATTTCCAGAAAGTTAAGCAGTAATTCTCTAATATCATCACATCAATGACTCAAATGGGGTAATTTCAGGGTGCCCTTTCCTGTAGCCCATGATATGATGACAAGGGAATCGCCATATATAGAGTGTAGAGGAATTCCCATAATATTTGAAATAGAGAGAAGAGCCCATAATGCCATCAGCTCAAATTTAGTGTTAGTACTACTGCCACAACCCATGGGCAAATTAATACTGTAAGAGCTGCTCAAATATAATATGAAGCTTTCCCCCCCGATGTTCTTAGTGGCTACACCATCAAAATAACCACAAGGATAAGAAATCATTGGAGGAAAACCAATGAATCTGTATTTAATCTTCTTTACAGGAACTGTAAATGTATGATAGAGCATCTCAATTTGGAGAAAGACCAAAGAGATAGATGGAGTATTTCCTTCAAATATACATCTATTTCGGTGTTTCTAGATTGACCAAAAGGTGAACATGGGAAGATATAGCTTGGGGTAGTCAATAGAATGAGAACGAACCCAATTTTCAAGATACAAATACATAGAAGCTTTGTTTAAGGATCGGGAGTCAAAGTACTCAAATACAACTTTGAAGGTGCTCTTTGTAAAATGACAATCCATAAACAGATGCTCGGTCGTTTCCTCATCTTTCTTGCATAACAAACAAAAACTAGGTCCCTGGATAGCGCATTTATTGAGATGATCCCAAGTTAACACTTTGTTATTTAAGAGGAGATAGATAAAGCATCGAATTTTTTCAGGAATATTAAATTTCCAAAGAATCTAGTGAACATAAGATGTATCAGGATATGGTTCCAAATAGTGATCCACAATACACTCATATGCCATTGCCGTAGTTAAATATCCTAAGTAATTCTTGAAAGACCAGAGAAGACTATCTGGATTAGACTTGAGTCTTATCCTTCCATACTCCAGCCCCTTAACATATTCATTCCAAATGAGGTGCCATTCTCCACCCAGATCCATATCCGATGCAGAGAACCAGTAGGTCTGGGCTTCCACAGAGTAATTTCTAGCTTGTGCCAGAGATATTATACCATAATATTCCAGATAGTCACGGAGATCCTGTGGCAGAGTGAAACAAGAACCCATACCTGTGATCGGGTCCAAGCCCACCCTTATGCTCTCACCATTCCCCACCATCCGAGTTAAGCCACTGCCAAACCAAGAAATAGTGCTAATGAAGCCTTTCCATATAACAGAGACACCTATGGTAGAGAATTCCTTGCTGCGAATCCATGACAGAACAATATTCTTCTTTAAATATTTCACTGATAATAGCTTAAACCAAAGACCATTTCCATAGAGAGCAAGCCAAAAATATTTAATCCTTAAGGAAATGATGAACCATTCAATATTTTTGATACACCATCCCCCTTGAGAAATGGGCTTAGATAAAGACATCCAATCAACAAGTTGGTATTTTTTCTTTTTCCCCATAGAGCCCCAAAGGAAGGAAAAAATCATACTTTTAAGTGTCCCAAGTATGGATTTCGGTATGGGGACTAACGCCATCCAGTACACCGATAAGCTGGTTAGAACTTCTCTAATAAGAACCAGTCTCCCCCCCATAGAAAGAAGCCTGAAAGTCTAATGCGAAATCTTGTTTTCGAACTTTTTGATGAGCCAAAGCTAGTCTTTAACATTGTATCCCAAGGGTTTAATAAAAATACCCAAGATAATTGAACCCCGAAGTAATGTGCTGGGTCTTGAAGGGAAAGGAGCGCGTGATTCTGTTAATTGACCCATCATCAACATTGTTGTACAGGAAACATGACTTCTCTAATTTTATGAACATGCCTGATGCTTCACAAAAGGTATCCAATAATACTTTGAATGCTATCCATTCTTCACAAGTGCCAAAGCCGAAAAGAATCACATCGTCTACAAAAAGAAGGTGTGTAATGGATAGTTGTTGTGAGATTTTGATCCCTTTAACCAGACCATGTCTGCGAGCATCTTCAATACGAAGGCTGAGTCCTTCAATGACAAGGATAAAAATGAGAGGAGAAAGTGGACATCCTTTCCTGATGCCATGTGAGGCCGTAAAGAAATGCGAGGGGGAGCCATTGATAAGCAGGGCAAAATTAACCGAGGTTATGCATCCCATTATCCAGTTGACTCCTTCCAGAAGCATACCAATTTGCAGAAGAATAAGCCTAATATAGGACCAGTTAATTCTGTCAAAGGCTTTAGTGAGATCAAGCTTGAGGATAAGGGCACTTTTGTTTCTGGATTTGACAGAGTGTAGGATTTCTTGGGTTATGGCTAAAGGCTCAGAGATCTGGCAATTTTTGAGGAACCCAAACTACTGAGGAGAAATAAATTTGTTAAGGAAGGGCTTAAGACGTTGCGCAGCAACCTTGGCAATCGGCTTGTATATCAAGTTGCAGAGAGAGATAGGTCGAAAATTGGCAAAGGATGATGGTTTCTATTTTTTAGGAATGAGAGTGATAAAATTCGAGTTAAGTGAGGGTAAAACCATCTCGGACTGATGAGAATCTTCCACCAAATTCACAAGTTCTTCCCCCAGAAGGTCAAAAAAGGCTAAAAATAACTCTACAAGGAAACTGTCGGGCCCAAGATTTTTGTCTTTATTGAAAGACTTGAGATCCCTTTCAACTTCCACTAATGATACCTTGGAAGTAAAGGAAGACCGCTCCTCATGAGAAATATAAGAAGGGAAAAGACTGATGATTTTGATCTGAGTAGAAATAGTGGTTAGGTTATCATCACAGAAAATATTTTTAAATTATCTAACTCCCAGATCCTTCAATCCCTGGTCATGTTCCACCATCGTGCCCTCCTCGTCCTCCAAACCCCATATCGTATTATCATTTTTCCTGGCAGTAGCCACAAAATGGAAAATTTTTGTATTGGCATCACCTAATGTTGTCCAGATCATTCTGCTTTTAAGTTTGGCTGAGAGGATCTCATGATCCCTCAGCTTTTTTAAATCCGATTGAAGATCCTTTAGTTTAGAAAGAGTCACAGAAGAGAAAATACTTGTAGAGGAGGAAGAAAGAATATTATGTATCTCTGACTCAATAAAAAGACTCTTATCTTTCATCTCGAGGGTCTTATGACGAGTCCAATCTTTAATTTTCACTTTCATGTGTCTGAGCTTCATTGAGAAAGAATACATTCCAGAATAGGAGGATTCATGGGGGAGGAGAGGCCACTCTTTCTTAATAATATTGAAAAAATAGTCAAATGCAAGCCATGAGTGGTTGAATTTGAAGGGAAAGACACAAGGTGATGAGGACTCCCTCCATTCTAGGATAACCAAAAAATGGTCAGATATAGCCGATGGAAAAGCCCATACCCTGTGCCAAGGTAGGTGGTCAATCATGCTAGAGAAAAGCAAGAACCTATCAAGTCTTTTGCTTATACCATCATCGCTCGAGTGGTCGTTGCACCAGGTTGGTCCTACAAAATCAGGAGCAATGTAAAGAAGCTGATGAGAGGTGAACATGTGAGTGAAAAAGGGCCAAGAGGATCTGGGCGTGCCTTTTTCCCCCATAATTTGGAGTAGTTTAAAGTGAGATTAATATCTCCCGCTAAAACAAAATTAGGTTGGTTGAGTAAACCCCCTTGCACAACCAAATCCCAGAAGGTTTCCTAATTAGTATAAGGCCCATAACAATTGAGAAGGGAGAGATTCAAAGAAGAACCTCAGACATGTGCTTTCAGAAGAATCCCAGCAACAGTTCTGAAAGCTTTGATCTTGAAACAAAGAGGGTTCCAAGATGCAAGTAAACCCCCAAAGAGGCCTGTGGATCTTAAAGCACAATATTCCCATCCTCGACGCAGCTTAGAGAAAGCCAAAAGAGCTGGGTGTGAGCTGGTCATAGTTTCTTGTAAGAGAATTAAATCAGGAGATAAAGAGACAAAGAGGTTCTGGAGGCTTTTATGCTTAGCCAAGCCTCCAAGGCCACGGACGTTAAAGGAGAGGATACTCATTAACAGCCCGATGACACGGGTGTCTTTGCTCTAAGGGCCCAAGGGGAGGAAGGTTTTAAATTACGTGCAGTATTCTTGAACCTTGTAGATATTGGAGTATAATGGAGGGGTAAAGGAAAGGAATCAGATGAAGAAGGAGGATCTTTCTTGTTTTTTCTCCGAATCGTCACATTCTAAAAGCAAATAGAGTCCAAAGGGAGGACTGAGGGAGATTGGGGAGTTTTATCAGAAAAATTTTCTAGAGAAGTTTGTAATGATGGATCAGCAAAAGAGGGAGAGGTAACCGGAATACGGGGAGGGGATGGAGCAAATGTTGGTCTAGAACCAGGTAAAGGGGGGAAATCAGATTCCATGAATAAATAAGGCATCATAGGGTAGAGTGGAGACGGAGGCTGCGACTCGGATAGTGGAAGCGGAACAGAAGGTGGGTGATCTTTTGGCAAGGTGGGCAACATAGAGGGAAGAAGTATCTCCTCAATGGAGGGAATAGGAGTCAATACAGGTGAAGAGTTAGGTTCCAGAGACTCAGAGTTTCCTGCAAAACCAGAGGAGTGGCCCGAGGTGGTAACAGAATCTAAAAGCAAGAGTTATTGCTCAGAAGCACCCTCAAATAAAGAGCAGGCCTGAGAAAGCATACCTTTTGAAGGCTCATCCCCGATAGTGACCAATGTAATTGGAGAGGGAGGTGGTGCTCGATCTGGTGAGAGTGGAGAGGAAATATGTGAGGCAATCCCCTTTCTGATCTCCGGACAGGTCCTTCGAAGATGGACTACAGCTCTGCACCTACTGCATCGGTAGGGCACATTGAGGTAGTCGAGCCGTTGCTTGATAATCCTTTCAAGGCATAAAATTTCAATCTCGGTCAGGATTCCTATAGTTAAATCCATTTCAACTAGGATCTTGGCCATCTGTTTGTCATATGTATGTAATAAATCATCTTCAACAGCAACGAATCACCCAATGGTATTTCCAATACCCTCCATTACCTCGTGATTCCACAATGGAAGAGGAAGACCAGGTAGAAGGACCCACAAATGTCATTTCCTGACACGTTCTCTTAGTGGATCAAAGTGAATATGCCAGCGGTCCAGCACTAATGAGCCCTCTCGAATGCACCATAATGAGTTTAAAACAGACAATGCATGGGGCTCTTCCAAAAACACAATAACAATCCAACCTCTGGTTAACAGACTGGTCGAGGGAGTATATGAGAATATAGGTTTCCAATTTTCTGTGGCACAAATGTGCCACTTGTTCTTTCCCATCTGAATATACTCTAGTCTACCAATAAGGGCTCATGAGCATAACGCCTCTACCCTGTCCATGAAAATTTCCCTTTCGAGAACAAATCGTAGTTTGCCCTCTCGAACTTTGAGTGCCTTTGCATTTCGGCGACGATGGTTACGAGACAGAGAAGGTAGAGGGCCCCCTTCCATCTCTAATCCAGACCCTAGAGATGGCCTCGACAAATTAGAGCGAAGTCCAACAATCCCTAAATCAGCCAACAACCACGAAAAGGGATAACTCCTTTACAAAAAAAGAAAGACAGAAAAGGGTTCCTAAAATAGGAAAAACCATGAGAAAACAAAGTATGAGTCAACCCATCATGATGAGCCCGTGACAAAAGGAAGCCGATAAGAAATTCCTAAAGTGACAAAAGAAACCCCAATAAGCCGACAAGGAGACTGGTAAGGACACTTGCAATCACTAAGAGGACAGCAGGAACACAAACTCCCTAAAAACCTGGAATGTACTTGCCAACCTCTCACACCGAAGAAAAATCCTCAACAATGTGAATGACCTTATTTTGATAGAATCATTTAGCAAAAACCCTATCATTGTACTCTCTAATGTTCTCATCTTCTTTCAACTTGGAAGAAATTTTTGATACCACAATAAGTTTATAACTAATTTCAAAAACTCATACCCCTCCATAATGGACTTCCAACATATTTTATTGGCACGTGAATCAAAGCTAGAAGGTTTTGTTACTAGAGTGCCACTATTATGCACCCACGACACATAATTCTCACACTAAACAAGTAGTCTTTAAAGGTCTCCTCATACACATCTAGAAAAAGTTGAAGGACAATATCGATGATAATATTTGATTGTGCACTACTAATTCTCAAACGAAACTATACACAACAAAAATTTGTGATTTAAGAAATTGAAAGAAGATTCTTTCTCAATGACTTTACAAACAAAACATGATTCAATTGAAGAACATCCCTTGAAGGAATGCAAAAGAGATGGATCTCATTTTAAAAATTGTATAAGTGTCATAATCAGCCAAATCTATTTGTGTTCATTTGTCTTGTTTATTTGTCTTTCAAAAATTCATATATATATATATATATCAATGCTTTATTATTTCCATACCACCCAACACTAGAAAAATCAAGTTTATGTGTGTGTGTGTGTGTCTATGTAATGTTTTCTAGAATCTTGTTGACTTGTAGAAGTGGGCTTTCATCTAAGAAACTATGGGCCAAGGGAATATATGGTGTCAAAATCACCTTAGGATCTCATTTTCCATGGGAAACACCAACTCTAAACTAGTTGGATTTTGGTTGTCTCCTCCCAACTAGACCACCCCTAAGAGGAATTGAACTTGAGTCACCCTGTTGGCAAGAACCAATCCTTAACCAAATTAGGTATAAAGAATATATATATATATATATATATATATATATATATATATATTCTCAAGGTTGGGTGCTAACTCGTCCACTCTACCTAAAATCTGTACATCTTTTGTTAATTACTTGTGTTTCTATTTTCCCTTCCATTTATTTTTATTTGGATATTAATTTACATACTATCCCTTCTCATGGAACCTAATCACATCATATGACTCAAATATTTCTTACCATGGTTAGAATAACATGTTCTTCATCCTTATCCAAATCAAGCATATCAACCACTATAATCACTAGAGTGACATAATTATCATTGCATAGTCTACCATAGTTATTAATCCCCTATGTCTAACATATATTTAAACATACTCCAACCATTGGAGCATTAAGAGCATTAAAACCAAAACCAACCATAGGTCCAAATTGGCACTCTTGGGCATTACACAATACTTGATCCACTAAATAATTAAGGAAATCACACCCACAATGTATCATAGGTCCAAATTTTTGCATTTTCGGCATAGAACCAAAATCCAAATTCTAGAGTGTAATATCCTGAATTTTGACCTAACACTTATGGACATAAGCCATGTTGCGTATGATCTTACTTTGTTGTTTTATTTGGTATATTGGGCCTAAGACCCCACTGCACATGAGAATGATGATTTCTTTGATATATTGGGTGTAAGCCAATTGCCTATGTTTTATAAAAATGAGTTCATGTGTTGGTCGTGGACCCTGAAGCACGTAATTGATGAGATGTTTGTGTTGTGTGAGAAGCTTTGGAGCACATGAGTATGTGATGTTTTTTGTTGACCGAGAAGCTCTGGAACACATGAGTATTTAATGGTTGCGTTGAGTGAGAGGCTCTGGAGCACATGAGTATTTTAAATGTTTGTGTTGAGCGAGAAGCTCTGAAACACATGAAAAGATAAAATTTGGAAGTGTTGGGCATAAGCCCTAGAGCCTTCCAAGTTGATGTTGACCATAAGCTATGGAACATAAGATCCTTGTCCATTATATTCCTAGGTGTATCCGTAGCTATATCCTAGGTGTATCCTACATCCTAGCATTAGTGTTGAGTGAGGAGCTTTGGAATTGCACTAAGTTGTAACTCCCTACTTTTTTAGCATTGATTATGGGCTCTTGACAAACACTAGGAGTTACTGAAAAATTAATATGTTGAGTAAAAAATACTCTCATAAAACATTGATCTCATCTTACTTATTTGTAAGTGATTAAATGGAATTTCCAATTTCTGTATCTCATCAAAGTACTAAATAAATACCATGTTATATGAAGGAATCCAACATGCAAGAACGTTTAGAGTTTCCTAACATAGTTTACCTAACCCCTACCTGAACACGTTAATGAAGAAAGTGATTAAGCTAAAAGAAAGGTGTCAAATGATTAGGGATCATGCTATATGATACCTAAAGTTAAAATGTTAACAAATGGTATATATATATATATAATTGATACATGACATGTATAAAAGAATAAGCATAGTAATAATAATAGTAACTATAAGTAATAATGAAAGGATCCATGTGTTATTATTATTACTAATAATAAATTAAATACTAAAACACATACAAGAGTCAAAGTAGGAACTAGTCAAAAGTTCCTAAGTTAAATTTAAATAAATATTAAATTTACTTAAACTAAATAAAAAGGGTTATTTCAAGAAATCCAATGATTTTTTATTTAACTGCCCCTTTTCCTGAAAACTATGTCTATAAAAACCCAAGCCAACAAGAGGCTTAGGGGACAATTTGATTACTCCATAATTCTACCTGATGATAGTCAAGAGAGTTATTGGAGAACATTTTTCATAAGAGGAAAAAGGAAACTGATACAGAACCTGATATCCCAGATAGGGAAGCCGTACCTTAGGAGCTCTAAGCTACCTGCATGTTTGAAACAACTCGGGGGGATTCAGATTGAAACCAGGAATGGTTCTGGGTCATGGTTGGGTGGAAGGTGGTAGTTCCCAAGTTATTCATTTATCTGAACAGAGGTCAGATCTGCCTATGTACTTGTTAATAGTGCGTATTTGAGTGCGTAGGATTTTCAACCATTAAAAAGCTTCAACTTCTAGGTATGAGGTTCTTGATTTTCCCTTGCAATTTACACATGTTTTCTTATTAAATGAGGAGATTAAATTATGAATTAATAATTAGTATTTGTCTGCTATAGCTAGTTTATTTTATCTACTCAACCATGATATTCTAGTTAGAAATATATCTTATTTATATTCGTAATGAAAGACTATCACCTTTAGTTTTATTAGTAGGATGATTTAGTCTTTGTTATTTTCTTCATTTTATTTCATCATTTACAGGTTAACCTCAGTCTTCTTTGACAAAGGCATTTCTTTAAACAAACTCTATATTTTTAAGTGAGTTAGATTCCTATTTATTATTTCAAGTTCAAAGCATAGAAATAATTTCAGAGATTTTGTACCGAAATATTATTAACCCTAACTCATGAACCTTATCAACCAAAGAACTATTGAAAAAATAACTTTATAGTTTTTCTCTGCTGGAATATTTCATATTGCTAGTAGGCTTGTATTAATTATAACCATCGAAACTATTACCTATAGCCTTAAAATATAACTTAAATATAACTTAAAATATGATAAATTACATCAATTCTATTACATAAATTCTATGCATAAAAATATAACTTAAATATCATGGCTGAAACTTTATATATTATAACAAAACATAAGATAAACAGAATTAATCTATTTTAAAACCTACCAAATAACATAAATAAACCCTAAACAATAATCATACTATCTATGTAACACCCCGGTTTTGACCCCATGGTATTAAATTGCATATGATGTAAATATTGTATTAAATCATGGTGTGGAGCTCAAGGAAAATGCCCCACCATGGATTTAGTGTCTGATGTATCGACAATTAAAATCGATGCCGATGGTTTATGTGCTATCTAGGAACAATGTGTTTGAGACACCATGTCAAATGCTACCTTAATAAAAATACCACGACTAGATACACATCCCAACGTTAAAGAGATGGGGGCATAGTTTCACAAGGAATAGGGAGGGGGAATTATTCAAACCTTTGATCCTATGGGAAAAATGCCAAATGTCAAAGGGAAAACCCATCAAGTTTTCAACCACCCTTTTGTCTTTTATGCCCAATCATCTAAAATTGGTGAAGGAAGTTATTTCCTTGGGATGGGAAAGGTGTGGTGGTCAAATTCGAATTTGGGGAGTTACCCATTTTTGGAAAACGTTTTATTGGCTTCTTGGGAAAGTAAATGTTGGGAAATACCTTCCCAATCCATTATTCACCCATGTGCTTGCTTCCTCATGTATCTAGAGATAGCCGGGGCATTCTCCCAAATGTTTTTGTTGTTTCCTTCATTTTTCCCATGGATGGGAATTTGATTTGGGAAATGCTCGGTGGCTGAGATCCATCATCATCATCATAATCATCATCATCTTCATCATAATCATCATCATCTATAATCATCATCATATTCATCATCATCATAACCATTGTCATCATAGCCATAGTCATCGTGATCATCATCATCATCATCAATGTCATCATCGTGATCATCATCATGTTGTTGCTGCAACATCTACCCAAAAATTTTTTGTCTTTGTATTTTTAGGATACCTTTGAAAAGTCTTAGTTTTCTCCTTAAAATGCTTTGAATTGGGTTTTCATCCTTTACATTTTTCTTCCCATCATTAAGTGTTCCATAGAGTCATTTTTCCACTAAGGAAAAAAGTGATTTTCGATCTGCTGGAGCGGGTGTTTCCCTAAGTTCAAGCCGCTACAGTGGATTCTTTTGTGACTTCGATCTGTTACAAAGGGTCATTTTTCCTTTGTGAGCTGCTATGGCAGGCACACTCTTTGTTTCAACTCCGCCGTAGGGGAAGGATTTTCATGATCGGGCCGCTATAGCTCGTGTTATTCTTTTTGTGCGCCGATGTCCATTTACTCCCGCTGCGGGAGAGAGCTTTGCAAGTCACACCCGCAACACTGGAAAAATTCATGGGTCGTCTTTTGATTTGGTCTCTAGGAGATGCTATGACGGAAGCTTCTTCTAGTTTGACCCGCTATGAAGGGTAGTTATGCAAATTTGTTGCGTGGGTAGTTTTCGATGCGAGCCGCTACGACGGAGGCATTTTCTTATTAACATCCGATTATGGTAGGCCCCGTCATTGCAGAAGCTTTTTTTATCTTGGAGCCGTTGTTGTAGATGCATCTATTTGTTTTCTTCGATATAATTTGTATGGCCAAGCCGCAGAGCGATAGTGGATGAAACGTGAACTTGTGAGCCAACAGTAGCGGGTGGATGAGTAAGATTTAGCCGTTGTATTGGGGATGTTCCCTTGATGAATTATGTTTTCTAGCACAAAGATTTTTATACTAACGGGGTTAGGGGGATCACACGTGAAATTATTAATGATGAATTAAATCCCTAAAAATCCTTTTTTTATTTTCCAAACGCGATTTTTTTTTTACATTACAGAGTGATTGAGCAGGGTAAAAATATGCTAAGTGTTTTTTCTGTTGTAGCTTCACATACAGTTAGTGGTGAGACATCGTGGACCTCACAATGTGTGATGCTTCTAGGTTTCTTTGACTGTGCATAGCCTCCGGCATGCGAGGTAAGGTTTTTCATTCTCCTTTTCTTTAAGTTGGTTGGTGGTTGGGTGTGTGTTGATGTAATTGTAACTTCAGAATGTATTCACCCGTAGCTCTTATGTATTGTACCCTGATGTTTATTCCGGGATGTGTGTGTAATGTAATTGAGTCATGTCATACCCCAAATTTTATTCCGAGAAGTTTCTATAATATAAACAAGTCATGTCAAGTCATTATGGGTAACCCTCCTATTGGTCAAGGGTTAAAGTCCCTGCATTTGTGGGTCCCTAGGGTTATGAAACTATCCTAGAGAACTTGACCCTAGGTAAGTGATTGTAAGTAGGGATAATAGTCCCCACCATTTTGTTAAGGATAACCCTCTTTGTTGGTAGGAGGAGGCAAAGTCCCCACAAGCTGTGCGGCACTAGGGTTATTAGACACTCCTAGAGATGTCGGCTCTAGTAAGTAATTGTTAAGTGAGGTCGACATGTTGGAGTGGGTTTCAAGTGAATGAAAGAATATAAATAGAGAGTGAGCCTCTCTATTTATCACACACACATACACACACACTCATTGCAGCACATGAGTGAGAGAGGAGAAGTTATCTCAAGTGAGAGAGAGAGACAGAAGCTATGGAGATCATTTTTATGTTTTCGGGTTTTACTGCTGCCATTGGTGCTCATTCTATCTCTGAGGAAGTTCTGGGGTTTTCTCCTTTATGGTTTCCCAGACGAAAATTCTTTGTGTCTCTTGTCTCTTGTGTTTTATTGCTGTGCATGTTATTCTCTCAGTTAAAGATCCTAAGATCATAATGCTAAGCTTGAATGATAAAAATCTAACATGGTATCAGAGCTAACCTGAGAAGAAGACATTATACAGCTAAAAAAGCTATGAATTCTTAATTTTTGGGTCTCTCTCCATAATCCACCAGCAAAAGTATGCTAGGCTGACTCTCCATTAAAGGGCGCATCTTTCTGTCGAAGCCGAATTCGAGCATTTTAAGTTTTGGTGTGGAAAATTAGGGATTTCTATAGAAGAGGAATTTTTGAGTGAGCCCAGCATATGATTTCTCTCCTAATCAAAATAGAATTTTAGAGACCTAGATCAAGTTTTTTGGTTGGGTATAACTCTGGGAAAGTCAAACCCTAGTTTGACCCCGAGTTGAAAAACCCTAAATACTAAAACTGATAAGTTTTGGTACATTCACTAAATATAGGGATTCTCGAAGGTTCAGGAGCTGAAAATTGCAGAGGCCAAAGAAACAATCCTGTTTTATATGCTGTCCAAATTTCATCCTCCGATTCACTATATTTTGGGAGATATGATCCCTCCACGTTAGGGTTCTAGCCTCTTCCAAGATTCATCCCTAAACAAGACACCTGGGGAGAATAGCTATATCTTGGGCTACAAATTTCAAAATGAAATTTCTAAAGATGTTATAGGATGAGTACAGACTTTAAATTCTGTGGTCCAAGTTTCGGACTCAGAAGATGAAATAGTGACACATGGAAATCAGTACAACTGCGTTGCTCTGAATAGTCCTGTAACAGGTCACCTTGGGAAAATGATCATAAGCCCCAATTGTTGAAACCAATACTGATGAAACCTATGGTGTTTGAACAAGTACATGTGAGGCTACCTTAGTGAAAAGTTTCAAACATGGAGGAGCATTATTTTGGGAGATACCACAGAAACAGTAACATGCATTTCTAGAGAAGAAATTAGAAAACTACGGCTTCCTATTCTAGGAGCTTCCCTCCACTGTTTTCATAAAAGAAGTACATTGGACAACTCAAATTGAAGATATCTATCTTTCTATCCAATCAGATCTGAAAGATTCCAACTTTTCAAAATTAGGGTTTCTCTGAAAAACCCTAGATTAATGAGCTCCGGAACCAGGATGGACACCTCAAATCAGTAAGATCTAATCTTTTGCTATTTTCATTTCAGGTTCTCATTTCACATTGATCTATCACATCAGCTTGATGACAATCTTGGTGAAGTTAACAATTCCAAACATGGAATTATATGATCTCTCTGAAGAAAATGGATTGGAAACCTACATGAGTAGAGAGGTTCCAGTTTCAGAGGGAGATGAGGCTCAAAGCCTTACACAAGAAGAACTTGGTCAAGCCCAAGAAGATCATTGTTGATTCAATCATGAATTACCTTATACCACAAGTGTCTTCCCTAAATACACTGACGATGTTTGATTCCTTAACCAAGCTATTTGAAGGGAAGAACATAAATCAAAATATGACTTTGAGAAAATAGGTGAAGAATGTGAAGATCCAGAATGTAGAGACCATACAGTCATACTTTACGGGGGTCTCTCAAATAAGAGAACAACTTGAAGCGGTAAAAGAAGAAGTGGAGAATGTAGAAGTGGTGATAACCACGTTGAATGGTCTCCCAGGATCATGGGATTCATTCATTCAAGGAATGTGTGCTAGAAGGAAGTGATTACTTTTAGTAGACTCTGGGAAGAAGAAGAAGCTCAAGAGAAGATGGGAGCAACTGAAGATCAATCTCTCACCATCTAAAGAAGATCCCTCAAGCGATGAAGAATATGAAGGACTCACATTAGAGAAAATTTGGGGTCTAAAATGGGCCTTATAAGAAAACGTGCCAAAATAAGTTTTTGTGAGTTGGAATTCAAGAACCAATAGAATTTCAATAAAATGAGTCAACCATAATGGTTGAATTGGCATATTTGTCGTTAAAAAAAACTATTTTTTTGTTCATATTTTCGACATATCTCATTGTGTTTTTACTCAAATTTTGATTGGGAGATATCGTTGGATGCATATCAAATTCCACATCCAACGAGCTCTCTCGATCAAAATTTGAGTAAAAACACATGGAGATATGTCGAAAATACGAACACAAAAAGTAGTTTTTTTCTTTCTTCCTCCAAAATTAATCAATATTATTTTATTATTTTAACTATTATTTTATTATTTTCCTTAGGAGGCCCATTTTAGACCCCAAAATTCCTCTAATGATTCTTGATGAACCTGTTATCCATCTTAGCTCATATTTTCGACATATCTCATTGTGTTTTTACTCAAATTTTGATTGGGAGATATCGTTGGATGCAAAATTTGATTCTACATCCAACGAGTACCCACACTGCATACTTTTGACGGACCCCGCTACCCCAAACACAAGAAATACCTGAAAAAATGTGATGATGATGTCATCATCACATTTTTTCAGGTATTTCTTGTTTTTGGGGTAGCAGGGTCTGTCAAAAGTATGCAGTGTGGGTACTCGTTGGATGCATATCAAATTCCACATCCAACGAGCTCTCTCGATCAAAATTTGAGTAAAAACACATGGAGATATGTCGAAAATACGAACACAAAAAGTAGTTTTTTTCTTTCTTCCTCCAAAATTAATCAATATTATTTTATTATTTTAACTATTATTTTATTATTTTCCTTAGGAGGCCCATTTTAGACCCCAAAATTCCTCTAATGATTCTTGATGAACCTGTTATCCATCTTAGCATTTGGATAATAAACGATGCTATTATGAATGAAGAAGATGATGAAGCTGAAGGCTCAAGAAGGAGTCTACCCACAAAACAAATAAAGATAAGTATTCAATTGTCATTTCATGATATTGTTTTGTTATACATTTGTTTATATTCAGTTAATGTATTATGCATGATAGAATGTTTGCATTGATGAAAGTATACTGATAATATGCATGTAATGGGTAAGTACCTCATGGTGCTATACAACACTCCATTGCTACTTATCTAGAATGAAACCTCTTTGCTGACATATTGGATTAGTGCACAATCTCAATGTTGTCTTAGTAGAGATGGAAGGCATCTAGAAATTTTTTGTGAGATATGGATGGATGGTGTATTGGCTAAAGTAGTTGCATGATCATATAGTTATGCATAAGAATTTTTCATTATGAATATACCTTATGAAATGTTTGTAACCATACAACTGCATTTGACTTGTAGGAAAATAGCATAGATAATTGCCTACAAGAAATGAAGAATGAGACTTGTTCTGAAGAACAAGTAATGACAGTTCAAGATGAAAAATAATCATTGAAGTAGAACCTTCCAGCCATGAAGAAGAAACCAAGAAGAAAGGGAATACCAGTTCAAGAAGAATGATTTCTAGGTTGCAATTCATAGTTCCATCATGCAGTAGATGGAAACATCATGGGATACAAGGCAAGATTCGTAGCATGAGGCATAGAATACAAAGAGACATTTGTAGCCACTAGAAAAACACATGATAAGAAGAATCATGTGTGCAAATGAAATAAGGCCTTGTATGAGCTCAGAAGACACCCACGGTATAACACATACATGAGGAGCTTGATGAAATTCTATAGAGGATGACAAGATCTCAAATGGGTATGGGAAGAACTTTTGAAAAAGTTCAAGATAGAGGATCTTGGCATCCAATGATCCTATATGGATACATAGAATATTAGTAGCAGAGGAATTTACTTGTCACTCTGGTACAGAATGTTTTAGCGCATACAGTACGGAAGACAGAGGGAGTATGATGCTTCACTTCAGAGGGAGTGCCTACAAAAGATCCTAAGGCTCGACATGGTACAATAGGATGGATAGATTACTGATGATTCTAGGATTTACTGATAGTAAAGCGGATTCGAACATTTTCTTCAAGGTTGAAGGAGGAAGACCAGTGATGCTCCTATTATGTGTCGATGCACTATTTTCTAGGCATGGAGGTGTGGCGGAATGGGGATGAAATCCTCCTCAGAAAAGGGAAGTATGCAGTAGAGATCCTGAAGAGGTTCAGGACCACACCTATGGCATCAAAGCTGAAGCTATTTAGT
Source organism: Pseudotsuga menziesii (assembly GCA_001517045.1). NCBI lineage: Eukaryota > Viridiplantae > Streptophyta > Pinopsida > Pinales > Pinaceae > Pseudotsuga > Pseudotsuga menziesii. The sequence continues at coordinate 447,790 of LPNX011055438.1, read as the reverse complement.
TTTGATTCATCAGAGACGGTTGATGCCACGATGTATTGTCAGATGATTTATCTGATGAATACGAGACCAGATATTTTCTTTCCTGTGAACACATTGAGACATCTTCACCTGATGGTTTTAAAGCATGCAATGAGGTACGTGAAGGGTACAGTTGAGGATGGGATCAAGTGTGATCTCTTGGTTTGACAGGATGCATAGCGCTGAGTACAACTGAGGAAAAAGAGGTTTCCACTTTCTATTCGGGGGGTAGTTTGTTTCTTTTTAAAACTACTATTTGATTTGGTTGATCTGACTTGCATTTTTGTATGATGTAGAGAGGAGCAGTGATCTAGACCAAGATATCTTGAAAGAAGGATTTCTAGCATAGCTGATGAGACAGGTTGTCTAAGCATAAGTCCTATCGAAGCTCGCAGGTTATCCTTGGACGTAATCATCCCTAATGTGATTCTATGCTAGAAATGGCCAAAGTGAAGTTTGAGTACTTCAGGGAGAAGCTTGGTGTTCTCGAGATTGAGGTTCCCTCCAAAAGAAAATGATGAGACCTACAACCATTCTAACATGGGAGAGGATTAAGTTCCTTCCATGGTCAGATGTAAGGGTTGAGCCATTCTATCATGGTGAGAGGATTTAGGTTCCTTCCATGTCAGATATGAGTGCTGATCCATTCTGATATAACTGTAGGATTGGTTCATAGATGATCAGATATAAGGGCTATTTCCATTTTTGGAATGGAGGTGGCTGGTCGGTTACCAAGAAAACTCAGTCTAGTACTGAGAGCCATTCTGATGTGATAGAGGGATGTGTTCCCACTTGATCAGATGTAAGCGCTGATCCATTCTGTCATGGTTAAAGGATTAGGTTCCTCCCATGTTAGATGTGAGTGCTGCCCATTCTGATGAGTAGGTCAGATGTAAGGGAAACTACCATTCTCCGAGAGAATGGAGGAACCTGGTCAATTACTGGGAATCTTCAGTATAGGACCAAGAGCCGTTTCGATGCGATGTGTTTACACATGGTCGAATTTAAGTGTAGAGCCTTTCTAACAAAATGAGGTTGGATATAAGTGTTGATCCATTCTAGCGCGATGTGTTTACACATGGTCAGATGTGAGTGCTATGACTTTCTGACAAGATGGGGTCGAATGTAAGTGCAGAGCCATTCCAATGTGATGTTCTTGCACATGATCAGATATAATTGTTGAGACATTTTGGTACGATGTGTTTACACATAGTCAGATGTGAGTGCTGGGCCTTTCTAACAAGATGAGGTCAGATGTGAATGTTGGGCATGCCTTTCAGACAAGATGAGGTCATATGTAAGAGTTGGCCAAGCCATTCTAACTTGAGTGATAGATATAAGTGCTGATGAAGACCTACATGAAGGGTAGGCCTACAGAGCTAACTCTGTAGAACTTCCTATGACAAGAAGAATGAAGAGATAGCACTATTTGATTGAGATAGCAGAAGTAGTAATGATGATGATGATTCAGTGATGATCCATCTTTGATGATGATCTAGATCAAGTGATGATCCAGACTTGATGATGATCCAGACTTGATGATGATCTAGCAGTGATGATCCAAATCAAGCGATGATCTAGACTTGATGATGATCTAGCAGTGACGATCCAGATCAAGTGATGATCCAGACTTGATGATGATCCAACAGTGATTATCCATATCAAGTGATGATCTAGACTTTATGATGATCCAACAGTGATGATCCAGATCAAGTGATGATCCAGACTTGATGATGATCCAATAATGACGATCCAGATCAAGTGATAATCTAGACTTGATGATGATCCAGCAGTGATGATCCAGATCAAGTGATGATCTAGACTTGATCGTGATCCATTAGTGATGATCGAGATCAAGTGATGATCCGGACTTGATGATGATCTAGTGATGATGATCCAGATCCAAATGAAGATGACTTAAAGATGAAGATGACCTGAAGATGAAGATGACTTGAAGATGACATGAACTCAATGATGATCCAAATTATATAGAGAAGAAGACTTGTGCTCATAAATTGTGTTGAGAGAATAACTTCCTAGTTAAGAAGGAGTGTTGATGTAATTGTAACTTTGGAATGTATTCATCCGTATATCTTATGTATTGTACCCCGATTTTTATTTCAGGATGTGCCTGTAATGTAGATGAGTCATGTCATACCCTGATGTTTGTTCCGAGAAGTTTCTATAATATAAAAAAGTCATGTCAACTCATTATGGGTAACCCTCCTATTGGTCAAGGGTTAAAGTCCCTGCAGTTGTGGGTCCCTAGGGTTATTAGACTATCCTAGATAATTCTACCCTATGTGAGTCATTGTAAGTAGGGACAATAGTCCCCACCATTGTGTTAAGGATAACCCTCCCTGTTGGTAGGAGGAGGCAAAGTCCCCACAAGCTGTGGGGCACTAGGGTTACTAAATACTCCTAGAGATGTCGGATCTAGTAAGTAATTGTTAAGTGAGGCTGACATGTTGGAGTGGGTTTCAAGTGAGCGAAAGGATATAAGTAGAGAATGAGCCTCTCTATTTATCACACACACACTCACTCATTGGGGTGCATGAGTGAGAGAGGAGAAGTTCTCTCAAGTGAGAGAGAGAGAGAGAGACAGAAGCTGTGGAGATCATCTTTATGTTTTCGGGTTTTTCTGCTGCCATTGGTGCTCATTCTATCTCTAAGGAAGTTGCGGGGTTTTCTCCTTTATGGTTTCCCTAAGGAAAATTCTTTGTGTCTCTTGTCTCTTATGTTTTATTGCTGTGCATGTTATTCTCTCAGTTAAAGATCCTAAGATCATAATGCTAAGCTTGAATGATAAAAATCTAACAGTGCGAAGCTGTCCATCAATGACCCAGGGGTGGGTTTGGTTATTACTCTTTCTGGGTATATAAGGGGGTTTTAAGCCCAGTCTATTTTAGGTCTGGCCCTTACAGTTTACATTTTCCCTAGTAGTGACCCAAGCCTTTTCTGCATGTCTAGAGGCATTTTTTTCCCAGTCGACTATGTTGACGATGAGTTTTCAGGAAGTCGAGAATTGCATTGGTATGAAGCCAGTAGGTCACTCACTTGTGGGCATTGGTATGGGATACGACTTCCTCATTCTATGGAGAGCCTGTAGATGGGTAATCCTTAGGTATCGGCCTTGGGATTTTTGTCCTAGGTTTTACCTTAGGGCATCGTTGCCACATTGTTTGAAGCTCTGTTGCACCTATAAGAGGGAATTTTTGGAGTAGTGGGGGTTGCGCAGATAAAGAAAGAAGAGCGCATAGTTTTCAACAATGGTTTCTTGTATCCAATGTGTGTTTTCTAGCCATAACCATGATGCATGTTTGGTATTGTTGGTTTTAATGGATGAAGCTGACAGAGTAAGACAATTTTAGGTTTTTGTGTTGTGGGTTATCTATACATATGTATTTGTTTTTGCTTACATTGATAATCATCATTTGAAATATGAATGCTAAGACAAATCCATTTGGAAGGTAAAGTTTACTGCAGAAACCATGATGAAGAAGCAGAGGAAGAAGCTTAAAATTGTTGAAAGCGATTCTGACACAGATGTTGTTGAGTTCCCGCTGGTAGTGAAGACTGAGATAGTGTATGAAGAAACTAAGGCGATTATAGGAGCAGATACTGAGCTAAATTGGGCCAGATCTATCCCATGCTAGTTGAAATAAAAGTGTTGTAGGCTAGTTTCGCATACCTAGCTTTGTACAAGAACATTTTGAGGTATGGGTTAACCAAAATAGAAGCTGGGCCATATATTTTTCACTATGCGGAGGTCATTGGATGGATGCTGCCCAAAATAGACCCGGTAGGAATGATAATAAATGATGAAGAGGGAAATCATGCTGTATATTTTGTGCCTGCATTCATTTCGGTAGCTTCAGTCTATCGAAAAATGAAATAAGTGTAACAACAGAGTGGGTCAAATGTCTGAAGTTTGACTATACAACCACAACAAATATGATGGTGGTGGAGGGGAAGACCTTCAGACACAAATAGTCAGGTGAATATGAGACTACCCATCTTTGAACCCCTTTCAGGATACTAACATTCATGATAAGAAAATTGTATGGTAGTGCTAATGGGAAGATGTACAATTCCCCCTCATGTATTATGTAGCTATGGAGGGAACAATTTTTAACTCGGCAGATATAGCTACCAGAAACTTGCCCAAATGTGTCAAGGAAACCCAGGAAGGTTTGAAACAGAACAAAACATAATTCTTTATGTCATCTTTCTTGATAGATTGTATACTATATAGACACATGTTTGAGAGGCTAAATTGTGTGTGGAAGGGGGGGAAGGCCCCTATCTACATTTCATATCAGATTCTTGGAGCCCAGAAGTATCACAACCATTACCAGTTGATTTGTGAGGAATTCATAAGGCCTCTGTATAGGCTGATCTTCCTATAATATTTCCCATGTCTATCAGAAGGAGCTCTAGAATCCATAAAAGAATATGGTGATTATTTTTTCACCAAAGAAGGAACGTATGTGAGAATGTATGAGGGAACCAAAGCACCCTCACTGCTGCCCATGTATGTAACAAACTACATAGCACATAAGGAGGTAGTTAGACAAGTATTTCTAGATGGTTTTGGAAACTATATGTTTGATATAAAGAAATTTGTGTTCCCACCAATACCTTTTTACGTAGGGAGCTATAAGTTCAACAAAGTCAAGAATTCTATAGAGTTTGTGAAAGAACTGGAGATGTTCCATTTTGGAGAGAAAAGCTTCCACCAAAATGATTCACAAGGAAATGTGGCAGCTCAGAAGGTGCATTTTGAATATGCGGATTATATAGATAAAGAGGAGAAAGTGTTCAGAAATGTCTACAATATGGCAGCTATGAGCAAGCAGTTGAAGAGAAAGGCATCCGAGGTAAAGGGAAGTAGCAGTAACAATCCAAAACCAGATGAAGGAAAAGAAGAAACTGTAAGGAAGGCACAAGAATAAAGTATTCAAAGGCTTGTAGTAGGAGAAAATAAGTTGTTGGAAAAAGAGGCACAGAGACATAAAGCAGAAGGTGCCAAACAGAAGAGAAAATAAGTTGTTTTGAAGAAAATGGTAGAGCTAGAAAAGTTCATGGCTAAAGGAAATGCAAGCCCTGAGCAATAAATGCAAGATACAAGAGGTCTTACTGAAGGGAAAAACTAGAGCAATGAAGAAGTTCCTGGTGGTAGAGGTCTAGAGAAAATCCCTATTTGGGGTGATCCATAGAACCTGCCATCCACATTCAGCAGCATCCTTACCGAGGTACATGTGCCCATAGATGAAATGGGGCTTATACCATTTATACCATCTAAACAATATGATGTGGAATGCTTAGAAGATATTCATTTTGATCCGAAAGAGAAATCCATTACATGGAGGACAGAAAAAACCTTGAGAGTAGGGACTCAACCACCAGTGACCACAATAACAGAGAGGATGGCCATGATAATTTAGAAGAGCACCCAAAGCAATTGGATTCTATGGGAATTTCAAATTCCTATTCCAATGCTCACAATGTAGATAGGCTTCTAGAAAACATTGAACGATATATGGGGAAGATGGTTGAAATGAAGGAAGTTTTGAGGAAAGAAGAAAAGGTAGGCCGAGAATAAAAAAGCAAATATGAAGATACCCTATCAGATTTTGAGAGGCTTCAACAGGGACACCAAATTTTAGAGGAAGAATGAGACAATTTAAAATCATGCAATGAAGAGTTAAGTAAGGAGAAAGGAAGTTTGGAAAACAAGGTTGTAGAATTGGAACTGTAGAAGACTACTACTGACAAGAAGGAAAAATAGTATGAAACCCAGGTAGCAGCGTTGGAGGAACAAAAGGCTTCATTGGAGGTTTTATTAAAAGTGGAAAATGAGTAAAGAACGGATATTGAGCCATTGAAAAAGCATGGTCTCATGCTCAGAAATAAAATTTACCAGATGTATCTCCAGATAGCAAATGAGATGTTGAAGGTCCGATAAGTGGAAGCTAGGTTCGAAGAGATTGTGAGTCTAGATTCCCATTTTAAAGAGAAGACCTAGGATATCCTGGAAATTCTTGAAGGGAATTTGAATTGGTTAGAAACAACCAAGGAACCTCCAACAAATGCACCAATCAAAGACTCAGAGAGAGTGAAGCTGGAATATGAGCTGATAGAATTCAGGAATAAAGCTGTTGAAGAAATGATGAAGACATCCCAGAGGACTAAAGGCATTTGGACATAGTTTTGTATAAAGGTGCTTACAACTTACAACCGTTTCCAAACATCCAGAAAGAAGTGGTTAGATGAATTACCTGAGAATGAAGAATACTGAAAACAATTGCAGGTGAGATGGCAGGAAGATGAACTAGGCATTCAGCTGATCAAAAAATTTAGATGTGAGAGTTCTTAGGATTGTAATAGCGAAGGCAACAATAAGAAACCATCTATTGGAAGATCAACTTCAATTGATTCCAGCCAGGATGGCCAATATAAAGCTACCAAGCATGAAGTCACTATTAGATTTCTAAATCCATCAAACTTTGAGACAATAGTGACAGATGCCAATACATGGAATCGGTTCATTAATGAGGTGGCCAGTCCCAGTTAGAATATTTATTTTATTGACACATATTTTGTAATATTTAATTTTTTCCTTAATTAGTGAGCTCACTAGGGGACGAAGTCAATTCTTGTAATTGATTTATAGGGGAAACCCAAAAGGTTGGGAGACCAACAGACATTTCAAATTGTATAAATATAGGTAGCGTCAATGAAAAAGGGGGAATTTTCCATGCTATTTTTTTGTAAAGTTATTGTAAGAAGAACTGCTTCCTTTTATAATAAAGAAGCCATATTTTCTGCTGTAAAAGGAGCTATGAAGTCTCAAATGCATGTTGTAGATTGGTTGAATGTCGAGCTATTTTTGTTTCAAATTTTTCTACGAACTGTGAGATCATTCTGACTTATGAATTACTTCCATGTTATGAATGAATTCCTATTAATTTTGTGAAACTTATGTAGTATATTGAGTAATGAATGTTCTAACTAACAATGAGCTATCTGTTTGTTTATCTTTCTACTTACATTCATGTATTATGAATTATGAACAACTATCTGTAATATTCTTTATGCATGTTGTACAGTACATTATTCATCATTAAATATAATCTTGCTCCCTAGGGATAGGTTAGATAGAATCAGTTAGCTTAGCATAACTGTTATTTGTTTGTGATTTAGAAGTGACAAAAGTAATAAGACGAGAGGTAAGAACTTGCGCATCACATTGTGAACTCTTCGTTATCTCTATCGATTGCACTTAAATTAGGAACTTGCATATCATATATAAAATAAAACAAAAAAATACACTTAAATGATGGACCGAGCAACAACTGGTAAAAGAAGCTTTAACCATTACTTAACCTACAGTAGTCGGACTGTAATCTGGATGGATTCCCCATATTAAACAATAACAAGCTAATTGGGAACGTTTATTGGGGAGAATCCCTACTGTTGTTACCTAGGATTTTCCAGGCCTCAACACATCATCATCATCATCACCATCATTGTTCATCATCATCATCATCATCACCCCCATTGTTCATCCTCATCATCACCATCATTGTTCATCATCATCATCGTCATCATCATCATCATCATCATCATCATTATAATAACCATCATAGTCATCATCATCCTGATCCTCATCATCGTAATGATCATCATAATCATCATCATCATAGTCATACTATTCATGATCATCATCGTCATCGTCGTCATCTTCATCGTCATCATTATCGTCATCATCATCATCATCATCATCATCATAGTCATAGTCATCATCATTATACCCATCCCTCCCTCCCATGAATCCCCCCACACCTTCTTCTCCCTCCTTTCACTCCCCCCCTCTTAACCAATGTAATGTTGGGCCATGATACACCCCATAGACCATATGGATGGAATATTGGGAGTCTAAATGGTATTATAATGGGATAAGGATGCCATTATAGGTTTTTGGATGGGAGGGATGGGTCTTTGGACTACAACTATAGTCATGGAAGAGTAGAGAATAAGTTCCTAAATCAACACGCATGCCTTATAGATGGAATATTTGGACTTTAGTGGGATATGGGTGTCATTATGAAGTTTTTTATGCACTCAGGTTTGGTCTCAAGGTCTTAACCATGGTAATGGGACAACAGTGTAATAAAAACAAGTCTTAAAGAAATACACATGCCATTTAAAGGGGATATTTAGCCTTAATATGGGATATATGTGCCATTAGTCTATTTTATGCATTGAATATTGCTCATGAGGCGTTGACCATGGTCATATAGGAACCATTATAAATACGTATAGACAAGAGATAGTTCTTTAGACACTACCATGGTCCAAGGATAGGTTTGGAGGTTTTAACCATTGGTATGGGGTCCATTGTAAGGTTATAGAATTTTAACATATTTCAGTATAAGTTTGATATGCATTTCATATTTAATATTTTAATATTTGATAAGCATGGATAAGTCAAGTTTAATATTTGATATGCACTAAATCACATATGCGATTTGGGGATCACGTAATAAAAACTTCCCGTTATTTAAAAAGCATTGTATCCATATCACATATGCGATAAAACGAACATGCATTATATCACATATGTGATATGTGTTATATAAAAAATGTTGGGTTGCATGTCGTGGGCCAGGTTTACTGTACCAAACAACATAATTCTTCTGAACCCATGCACAGAGAACTGTTTAACCTGCAAATTAATCATTACTTACATAAATCGATAGGTTTTGTACAAGTTTGGGTGGATTTCAATGGGGAATGTACGTAATAGAGTTCAAAAGTCAACGAGGAAGTTTCTCACACTGGAAGAAGCTAAAAATAAAAAATAAAAAAGGAGGGAAGATTCAAGAAATTGTCGGCATTCATTAGATGAGCAAATAGTTCCCATTCCCCCTCAACAGATACCTCACTTAGAGGTTGAGGAATATAATGCAACATTAAAGGAAGCTGGTTATAGAGAAGATGATATTATTGATCCATTAGCAAATGGAAAATCTTGTCAAGAGTTCAATAATTATGTTACTCCCTATGCAAATGTGACTCAGCAATAAACATGACCAATGGTTCAATATCCTAATCAAAGTTTTCAACATGTAGTGGATGTAAACGTCACTCCAGCATTTCAAACGAGAAGAAATTTTGCTTCAAAATGAAAGAGAACTCCTAAATCCATACAAGTGGATGAGAGAAAATTGAATTCCATGGAAGGTAAGGTGGCTAAATGCACTATCCTTCATCATTGTTCTCAAATAATGAAACAATATTTTGATAACAAATCCCAAGTCAGTAAATGCCAATTTTTTTTATCTTTGCTTAAATCTAGAAATATGGCAACTGTTAGAAGAAATTTAGGCATACGAACAATGAAGAATATCGAGTCAAGTAATCACATTGTTAAATCTCTTGTTGTTGTATTCACATCGATTGGTAAAAAAACTTGTTCACAGGACTGTAATGTGGCTCGCCATGTATTGGCCGAATCAATTGTATGTATATCCACAAGACGACATCGTTTAATTAAATGCAAACTACAAATTGTTCCTTTACATCCAAAGACACTTAAATAATATTCAGTAAGAAGAGACAACCTTGATGTAGAGGGACAAATGGAGACATTATGGGCATTTAGCGGTATGTTTCCCTGCAAATACATGAATTCAATTGAAGCAGTGAAGGGCCTAGTGCACACATTTTGGCACGATAACACTAGGCCTTCTTCTAACACGAAGGATGTGCTAAAAAATTGTAGGGGTTCTAGAAACAATGAACCTCATGTTAAACATTATCTTGACATGGCACAAACTCAATTGTTCAAGATGTTTAAAGCTTCCCACATAGAGGTAAGGCTCGGGAAAAGATATTTTGAAAAATACAAGCCTTGGTATGTTAGAATCAATACCATTTGGAACACTTGTTGTTGTAGAAACCACATAGAGTTTGACCTATATTACCATACATTTGCACATATATGTCGTTTTTTGCATCCTAACCATGTGCAGGAATGCTCAAGTATAGTACCCCCAATGTCATCCATAGATTTCATCCATAGCATAATGTTTCTAAGGCAAGATGGGAAGACACATTAATTAAAACAATGTGTAGAGGGTTATTGCAACAATTGTTGTGGGCTATGATTATGGTTTGATTGCATCCATGAGAGTGAATATCAAGCATTCGGGAATGCCATTGTCGAGAAGAAGAACTATAAATATGAAACATATTGGCTACATGATGGGAAATAAAGAAAGAAGATTAAATTGGTGACTTCACAGGTAAATTTTTGAATATTGACACATTAATATTCATGTACAAATATTTTTATGTTGTTTTATAACACTGTTTATTTTTTTACACCAGGTACAAGGATGTGATTTTATTTCAGAGTTTCATGGAAAGATCCAACATTACATTCAACATGTCAATATGGCACGGTGGCAAGATGAGCAATTCATAATATGCCAGGACACCTTCCCTCTCGGAACAATAGTATCAGTGGTTGACTTTGTAGAAAATTGCACTCTACAACCACAAAATGAAATATAACGTCAATACTATCACTCAAAGCAGGTGAACATAATGGTGCATATCATGTATTGACATGGGGAATATAGAAATGAAGAGAAACGTGTGATACTGAAACGTGTGATATTGAAGGAAAGTCACTTCTACATAAGTGACGACTGTACCCATGACATCCATTACATGCAACATTGCTTTAAATTATTCTATGATCATGTGATAGATATGGATATACCATTTTATCATTATTTCATTTGGTCGGATGGTTGCGCTGGATAGTTCAAGAATGCACATGTATTTGAATAGTTGTGTTTCTTTCACATAAAATACAAGGCTCCACATGTATGGAACTACTTTGAAATTGGTCATGGAAAAGGAGAGCACGATGGTGTTGGTGCATGCATAAAAACTTCCCTTTAAATGGAAGAGATGAAGTTTACAGGTGCTCGCCTTTGAGACGCTGCATCTATAGTGAAATGGTGTGCATCTGTCATGGGAGAACAAGCAACAAGGAAAAACCTAGTGTGGAGAATATTCTGGGAGGTGAAAAATGTGGAACGATCCCAAACACATCGGGTGAACACAATTCATGCAACTTGACAATTTCATTTAATTGGAAGCTCATACAACTCGGCCATACAAATTTGGACAAGATTGAAGGCTTGATTTTGTAGTTCCTGTAGCATCGATGAATGATATGATTATGAGTATATAGATACAGTTGATACACAAGATTGAGTGACACTTGGTACCAATTTCAACAGGGTTAATGAAATAGACCATTTGGAATATGATAAGACCCAAATTTCTACAGACTATGATCACATATCAGTTCTCATACAAGCAGGTACAAAAAAGTAAATTAGTAGTACTTAAATAAGAAATTACATTTATGTATTTTCAACTCAAGCTAAATAGAATTTAATTTATTAAAGAAATTAGAGATTCAAGACCTTATTTAAAAAATGTATTTTTAACTCGACCTATTTCCTTTTATAGGTCAGATATATGCAGTGGTTGCCCCAAAAACTAATGAATGGGGTTCTGACTATTGGTTGGCATGTTGATTAGAGGAGAAACAAAGCATTCTTGAACATGTTACAGATGATGAAAATATTGAATTCCCAACTAGCTCGATGGTTATAAAAGGGAAGTACATGACACTTGCAGCACAATAGAAAAGGAAGGGTGGGTATGTATATCAATATTATAGAACAGGAGCTATTGTATACCACTTCACCAACCTAATCGTTGGTATAAACATCAATCTGCACACACTTAGTCACAAAAATAGGTCACATGTACTATACTTGCTACTTCATATAGAGGAAAAAATATTGATGGATACCATCGGTAGCAGAGATGATCCAAATGGCCTACTCGTCCGAGTGCATTGTCAGGTGCATTATTTAACCTTTAAATTGAATGCTAAAGAATAATTTCAATTATTTATACTTAGTTTATTTCTAATGCAATAAACCCGTGATTGACTGATACCATTCACAGACATAATACTATTCATAGGATACTGGAAACTATAAACACGATCGTACAACCTCGGCTGAGTTATCTATAAATCATGTTTACATATTTTTATTGGGTTCTCTTTATTTTCTAATGAGAGTACTAATGTATAGCCTTTCATGTCCCTAGGATACAAAAACCATCTATGGCACATTGGAGGCACCAAGAACGGTGTCTTTATATACCAACAAATCGAAATCGGAAAATAACATGCTCTCGAGTTGTTGAAATTTACATTTTTTGATGTTTTTAATATTAATATACATTTAATTACATTGTTGGGTCAACTCTTGCAGCTATTTCATTGGTGGGTCAACGCATGAAAACCATCGACCGTGGTTGTGTTGGTAGGGTACCCATATCAAGCTTTCCCATACACACTTGCAGGAGCCAACCACATGCGATTCTGCTGCTCCGTTTGGTTTTTTGCTCCTAAACCGGAAGTTACCGAGTGTCCCTAAATGACATTTTCATGCAACTTTCAACTAGACATAACTTAGAAACTAGAGGTCAGATCCATGAACCGTTTAATCTGTTGGTATCCTGGCATGTAATTACCTCTATGTGGCCCTCTCCCTCCTATTTTCAAGGACCAGTGAATTCACTGTGCGTTGATTTTGTAAACTAGGTTTTTTCTCAGTTTCCTTCAATGCAACTCTTGCATTGGTGGGTCAACTATGCAAAACCCTTGACCGCACCTCTTTAAAAGTTATTACATGGAACTAGAAACCCATGTAAAAATTGAAAACCAACTAGGGTTTCATGAACACCAAATTGCATGCTATCACTAGGGTTGACAAGTCATGAGATAGAACTAGGGTTTAGTGAGCTCTTTAAAAGTTATGAGATGGAACTAGAAACACATCTACATGTACATATTGAAAAACAACTAGGGTTTTATGAACACCAAATTGCATGCTATCACTAGGTTTGATGGTATGGTGTGGTATCAGTAGGGTTGACAATTTAGTGGATGGAACTAAGGTTTAGTGACCTATTTACTAGAATGTTATAGCGGATTTCACCACTCTAGGTGAATCACACTTTGTATGGCCTTCCCTTGTCCCGCTGCAGACTCTTTAGACCCCATGGACCAATTTTTGTCCTTTGATGTTTCCTTGATCATCCCTAAAACTATATGAAAAATGATATATGCGGATTTTAACCCGATAACCGCGTACATACATGGGTTTGACCAATATAACCGCGTACATCGGGATGTGTGCATAATCCAAATCCTTTTGGAGTTTTCCTTGACATGGATCCGACTCATTCGACTCTTGGCCTTCCATATGCCTTGAGATCGCTCGGATTCGACCTTTCAGTATCCCTTTGAAAGCTATATAAGGAACCCCTTGGTACATTGAAGGCAAGAAGAGAGAATTGAGAGCAAAGAAACTATAGTCCATTGTTGCTGGAATTTATACTTCAGTCTGCATCCCTTTGTCCCTTGGAGCACTTTTGTGTTCTTCCCAAGCTTTCCTTTTGCTTGTGAGCTTGCTATCGAGAGATGGAGGATTGAAGTGGTGGAGGCCCAAGTGGGGGATTCAATTTCTCCGGTTCGCAGACGTGCCGTCAGAGGTTGTATCTATCTTGTAATCTCTGATTTATATTAATAGAAATATCTTTTCCTATCCAATGATGTGTATTTGAATGAATATTTTATCCATGGGAATATGTCAAATTCTTTTACATTATTGATTATATGTGCTAGAATAGATCTAACACCATGATATATAGTATGCTTGTATTGTTTACTTGTTGTTGAGGAAGTATTATATCAATTCAAGCTGAAGATTGGAAAGATCAATGAGGATCTACTTCAACTATCCGAAATAAGGTACGCGGTCTGATCCTTTAGTGTTAGAAATTTTATTTCTATTGCATATTGGAAAGGATTGATTTCTGGAGTCAAGTTGTCTATTGTGGTACCCCAAGGCATAGGAATTTCTCTCCATAACAGAATTGGCGACTCCGCTGGGGAGTTCCTAGTCTTTTTTCCTTTGGAGGTTTTTATCGGTACAATGGGCTTGATATTATTGACTTGCTCTTTGTTTCTCCTTGTTTCTGGGTTGCATTTTATAGTATGTTCATCCATTGACACTCCCCTATATTTGTTTTACCCTTGGCCTACTTTTTACCACTTCCTTCTCTGTATACGAAGGTTTTTGGCCAAAAGTCGCATACATATGCCTATCCGTGCAGGTTTATGGCCAAAAGTCGCGTATAAATGCAAGTATTCTTTAAACAGTCGCGTACATCCTCCCTTTTGGTGAGTTTGATGTTATGGGAAGTTGTTGGGTGGGTTGTGAGTGTGGTTGGGTCTTCCTTGGGTCTGATGTTGTCTGTTGGATGCTTCTTTTGTGACCAGAGACCGCTTTTTCATTGATTTTTCTTTGAAAGTAGTTTTAGTCATTTTTCCTTTTTGTTTTGCCATTAGTGCATTACTCTTTTTTGTCTTGTTGTCTTCCTGGGCTTGTATTTTATACTTGCTGCAGAGACTGAGAGTTTTAGATGACCTTCATTGCATTTTTCATTCTTTTATATTGAAAAATACAAAGTAGTCGCACTCTTAGTTGCATCTTAGATATGGATTTGAGGAGGTACTTGCATTGGATTGCTTGGATGAGATTTTTGTTTAGATTTTCATATAGGAACGATTGCATTGGCATTCGAAAAGGAATATATATTTGTGCATCTCATGTAGTGGCATACCCTATTTTTCATTTGACAAAGATTGCACTTAGCATTGTTTGTTATGGTGTGCACTTTTATTTCATTGCTGAGTCTACATATCACTAGTTGCACGGCCATTTCCCTTTGAGTAATTACAGCCAATTAAAATCAACGCTTAATTAAAATGAATTACACTCTTTTCTTTTCTAGTGTGCACCAACAAGCTTAGGTTTTAGGGTCTTGGAATAGTTCATTGTAAGTCAATTCTCCAAGAACACTCAACAACAACATGTATGCGTCTGTCCAGGTGAGAGTGTGAAATTCCTTGGTATAATTGGTGTTTCTCAGGATCCTCCTCTCAAAAGGGAGCTAAGCACGAGGCAGTGTGAGTAGTTATTGATTCGGATGACCCCTAGTCATAACTAAGTAGCAGCAGAGATATTTCAAGGATTGTATTCGTATCTAGGGGCTCTTTTGAGAGTTTCAGGATTTGCTACACTACCCATACGGTCAATCACACCTGCGACTGTCTGCCTGAGAATTGATTATATTGAGGTGACCTTAGTTGCCTTACCTAGCTTATCGAGGGGGTACTTGCAGAGGTTATTCTGTGAGTGTCCCGGCCAGGTAGAGGTCGGACAGCACAGTCACTTTATGCGTTGAAGCTCAGGGCCACTATAATTGGTTACGTACCTCCACTTTTAGTGTATGGGAGTTTCGATCCTCTCCTAGGCAAGACATACCTGCTGCATTCGGGAGCTCACATATCCTCCCCTTGGTTTTCTTGTATTTTGGCTGTAGATTTTCTTAGGAGTGTGTTCTTTGTGCGCTAGTTGGATTTTGGGATCGCGGTTACTTGAGTATTTATGCTCTCTTGGTTTTGGGTCCTTTTATTTTTGGCATTCCTAGTATCCTTTCACCCGTCTTGGTCCTAGTATGGACCCTAGTGTTAGACTTGGGGGCATAACAACCCCTTACCATGCTCATAGATTTGGGAATGGTCATATTCCATCCTCTTCTCCATTTGTGGAGGATTTTTATTCCATGTTGCTTGGTCTGTACACCAGTGGTCACCCTCACAAGGGTGGTAGTGGATGCGTGAACGTTGGGTCTACACTTTACATTCCTTTTTATGTCCCATCGTTCACCGCATTGTTTCCTTTGGTTTTAATTGTCATGATCATTCCTCCCTATATCCTATAGTTTGGATTCTTTATGGACTATTTTGGGTTGATTTGGACTAATATGGTTGTCATGTAAGGTCCAATTTTTTCACACTCTCTCCGAGGTTTCAACCCATTCGTTCCTATCTCAGGTATCATGACTAAACTGGCATATAGGTTAGGTTCACCACCGTTCGCATTTTACATGACCTTATGACCATATCACCATGTCCTTAGGTACGAACCCACTCTATTATGTCATGGATCCTTCTTGTTGCTTTAGAAGTGGCATGATACGAGTGGTAGAGCTTCACCTTACATGGGTACCCTAGTTAGCGCCTTATTTGCATTTGGTGCCCATGCCAATGTTTCCTTCTTTAGGATGTGGGAGTTCATTGTATAGTACTGCCATGACATTTCGCAAGAGCCTCATACTCCTCTTGATATTATGCTAGCCCATTTCCCTCCGGACTCCCCTATGTCAAGTTGTGAGTGCATTATCACGAGATTTGCCTGCCTTCTTTGAGATTTATGCCGGCTCTCCTGACATTGTGTTTCAACCATATAGCCCGAGCTTGTCTCATGTCTCACTACTACATTTCGACCAAAAATCCGACGGCCGTATTGTTGGATTTTCGACACTTCCCTGTCGCATGTATGACACTTATTTCTTTTAAGCGTCGGTGGAGTTTCGTCGGTTATCTGACATCTTTCTAATCCATCGGTTAAGCAATAGCTCAGTTTACCGTTGGTTATCCGACACTTACAGGCCGTCGCTTCTACACTTACAGGTGTCGCTTAAGAGACACCTACAGGCGTCGCTTAAGCAATGTTATAATATTTTTTTTTTAAAAGCACACACAAGCGTCGCTTAATCGACACCTACAGGCGTCGCTTAAGCGACGGTATGGTATTTTTTTTTTTAAACACACATGCGTCACTTAACCGACACCTACAGGCGTCGCTTAAGCGACGGTATGGTATTTAAAAAAAAAAAAAATTATTGTGTATGATATGGTTCTAGGCTAAGATCTAGGCCGTATATCCTAGTAATGGTACTGCTAAGCATGATAGGTCTATAACTGGAATATTCTCATAAAATATTAAGGCAGTATATCCCTTAGAATGTAAAACAATTTATTTTGTTAGAGGGGTAAGGGTTTTTCCACCATGGTTCTTATCCCCTTTTGATATTTAAACCCTTCTATCTAGATTCTATTGATTCGAATGACAAATATGTCACTAAAAGAGGGAAGATTACTAGATGGAATTTGACTTGTGCAAAGGTTATTTATTACATTACATGCATAGGCAAGCTGCAATGCATAGCTTAATTCTCTATGTTTTTCAAGCATTTAATAACAAGGTTTTGGAAACAAGCTTCATAGCTACGCTAAAGCTTGCAACTGTAGACCAAAGTTCCAAGGGCATCAATATACAGGCCCTATGACAAATGGCAAATGGATTTAGGTAATAATAATGATGAAAAACATTGAAATTCTAAAAGAGTTGTATACATCTCTATACTGTTTAGAGATCAAGGTAGATATGTATACATCTCTACACTAAAACCATGATTATTCTCTATGATATATATTCTAATTGAATCTTCATGCAGTGAGTAAAACAACTCCTGAAAGCGATTAAAAGATACCCAAATTTCACAGTAATATTTATCTACAGAATTCATCTTTCAATCAGATATCAATATGCTATTGGTAACCAAATAATAACCTTTTCTACCAACGAATAAAGGTTCATTTGCAATTTTGATTTATAGTCTACTGAATAAAAAGTATATTGCACTAACTCCACGAAGATAAAACATTAACCCAACTATTTCACTGAAAGTACTGGTAAATGCCTCGTAGTCAACCCTAAGCATCAATTTTACTTTTAGCTTCTGAATCAGCAGGATCCAGTTCCAGTAATATAGAAAATTTTTAAAGTCGTGTGAGATAAGCATACGGAGCAGTTGGTTCTATTGCTTAATTGGAAAATTTACTTAGATCGATGCTCACCAAAGAAGTCTTTGAAAATTGAACACAATTTTTGAAATACAAAAGGAAACATTATTTTATCCTCCCATGTTTTTCATATATCTTGTTCAGCACCTCTTTCAAGACATCCCATCCAAGATGGAGCTCTTGGATAGCATTATCAAGCCCACAGTTTTGCACAGCTCCAAATTTTGGAAAACAAGTTTACTAGAGGAATGGGCCAAGACAAAAGAAGACACAGGCTACTTTGCACTAGAAGTAAAAGACGAGCTAGCACCACCATCATCAACCATGTGAATATATCAACACAGAACCTGAGAATGTCCTCTTTGAATGGCCTGGACTGAACTTAAACAGTTAGAGAACTTCATGGAATATAATTTTGTAAACCATGAGCATGGTATTGGCATTCCCATTCTGATATGCATTTATTTTGAGTAATTGACATTCATTGCAGTTATTTTTCATAACATGGTAAACATGGCTGAGGTAGGAGGCTAAGATTATTGGCAGTTCTATGGTTGCAATCGGTATGTTATGGTTGTAGTAGTGAATTGACTTATAGTAGGGAATCAATGTATCACATCTGTGCATAAGTGAGTGAGATAATATTTAAAGAACCTACCAACCATCTGAGAAATTTAACATATCTTGATCAACATATGCTCATTATTTGCCTCACTCCAGCTTTAGTTCCACCAGTATGGA
Source organism: Pseudotsuga menziesii (assembly GCA_001517045.1). Taxonomy (NCBI): domain Eukaryota; kingdom Viridiplantae; phylum Streptophyta; class Pinopsida; order Pinales; family Pinaceae; genus Pseudotsuga; species Pseudotsuga menziesii. The sequence goes on along the minus strand of LPNX011055438.1, from coordinate 429,141 downwards.
ACTCAGAAGACATCAAATAGGTCCACACACTCAAACAATTGAGGGGTGGTAGATGATCATATTCAAGTAAATCAGAGTCTCAGACATGGATATTAAGACAGCCTATGAAAAATTGAATGCTCAGATAGAAAAACTCTTTGTTGGAAATGTTTGGAAGATAGGGTTAAAAAAACTGCACCAAAATTTAGCCCAGAAAATGTACAATACATACCAGTGAGAATTGAAGAGATACGATAAGATAAGATGATATAATTTTATTAATATCCAACAAATGAGCAAAGTAGTTCAATGGGCTGGGGCCTAGGCCGGGCCTTTGAAGAGATACTTAGTTTTTTATGTATTTTTTTTGTCAGTTATTACTCAGCCAATATGTCAAACTCTACAGTAGAATAGTAGTTAATAGTCCTATGTTAATAGTTTCTAGCTTTTGGTCAAAAGTTTTTGGACAGATTACTATAAGAGGACTGTTAAAGCCATTTTTTTGACTGATGTAACCTTAGCTGTTGATTTCTATCAGCCTTTTATAAATGAAATATTACCCGTTGTTTAAAAAAAATAGCAACAAGGTTTAAATGCCTACTACCTATATGAGATATAACAAATATTTATTTCAATGGATTGATAACTAGAATTAAATCTCTTTATACAGTCAGCTTCTAAACTCTATGTGTTACCACTCAGCACCCACATGATGCTGCAGATGAGATTCAGCAGCCAGCTGAAGCATCTCGTCTAGGACGGAGTTGGGTACAAAGCATGTTCAGTAGAGATCCAGCAACCCGTAGAGTGCCTTACTGCTCTCCATGCAGTGACAAGACATGAAGCATGGGATCTCACGAGTGATCAGGAGGATGCTGGATATTTCATTAGTGGGAGTGGTGATTGCACAGTAAGTTTTTTTCCTGTCTTGATTGTAATGTGAATGCCATGTTTGCTTTTTATTTGAATTTCAATTCTAGGGCTATGTATTGGGAGAGTTTGGAATGGACATCAAGTTGCATTTCGGTCCTTGTTCGAAAAACATTTTGGTGAAAAAATTGGAGGCACATGTTGATAATGAAACGAGATCTCTCATGATTTTGATTGAAATTAAAATGTTATCATTCATTGTGCAGCAATAATTTGGGCAATTGTGGGTAATTAAGTTATTTTGCTTAATTTTTATTTCCATGTAATAAATGTGTAGCATGAGGCATTTAGTCGAGTTTCCCTTGAATTTGATTCAACCAAAAGTCACAATGTGACATTGATGATCAAATGGTTACATATATTTTCCAGCTTTCCAAGGAAAGTTTCATATCTAGACATTGTAAAAACTGCATTATTGGAAAATAATTGGAGTCACTACTAGTTGGTTTTCTGTGGATCCCTGTATCTACAGTTGGCACAAATGAATAGTTTAAAAGAGATTGCATTTCACTGTCATGGCTATCAAAGATTTTAAATTTTGTGCATAATCAAAATACAACATTGTTGCATTTCACTGTCTTTGCAACAACAATGATTTTCATCTTACCCTAAGACCCTAAAATGTCCCACTTGGCTATGAGCTAACCTTTCTCTGATATTATGCTCACTAACTTGGTTCAGTACTTTCTACAAGTACTTTGGATGCTAATTAGATACCCACTGTTTGAAACTCAATTGAATCCCTGACTGTCGGTGCACTAATAATTGTGTATGGTTTTCTTTTTCATGATTTATTTGGGCTCATTTAATCACAGCATTTATCAGTTATCTCACATTCCATTCACGTCATTGTATTAAACAAACATAACATAGAAAAATGGTGACAAAATTAATTCAAAATAATAGACGGATGATATTTATAATGAGAAGCACAAATACATGCCTGGAAAAGATTATTGGATGTTCTGAGTCCCAGAAATTTCCCATCCAATTAATTTCTTGCTGTAGCAGTCACTCCACATAATACTGATAATGTCCACAATGTATATGTTTCCCAGATTAACACCAATAATTGCAATACTGATAATGCCCAGTCACTCCACACACTATCCAGTATTCTCCTTCAAGTATTTGAACCCCTCTGACTTCATGACTTCTGCAGAAACAAATCAAGATGAAATTTTTAATAGCATCAACTAATTGATGTTTCTCAACAATATAAACTCCTATTTTTAGTTTATAATTAATTGAAATATACTGCATACCTTCCAAGTTTGTCGCAGCAAATTTAAGGCATGCAGATTTGAGTTGAGAAGCCTGGTAACGCTGGGCCAATTCAAGAATTTTAGCAACACTGTTCACAGTTATTCCCTGTGATATTCTTGACTTGCAAAGCACCTTAACTGACACAGACCATATCGATCTGCTGCTGTGAGCAAATATTCAATCATTGTCTCAGGTGTCAAAAAGCAAGGGGATGGATCAGAAATCTCTCCTAAATCTGCATGTTCCTCTAAATCTGGAAGGGTATCTCTGTAAATAAAGTGTAGCATAGCTTGTTATAGAGATCTCACAAATGAAATAAGGAACTTAACTTTTATATTTTAGTCTGATCTTTCCCAAGGTTTTTCTCATTTCATGTGACAAAGTTGCGGCTAGGCCTCTGCAAATTAGTCTTCCTATACCACATTTCTTATCCTACTTTGTTATCTCTTTGGGATCCTATGGTAATGCAAGTAATTCCATAGTCAACACAATGGATACAAATCGTAAAGCACAAACAGATTTTGTACTACTGTTTCAATCTGACACTTCATAATTGAGAATAGAAATCCATTCATCTCATTTTACTTCTGTCTAATCCGTCATTCCAGTCACCAAAAATAAACCCTTTTGTAGAACTTCAATAGGTGATATCCAACCACACCTTGAATACTGATCAACGTAACCAACTTGAATATAATATTTCTAGTAAATGTTTTCATTATTCTGAATAATCTACATTAATATTTCCTCTTGCCATGTGTGTGTGCTGGGGTGTGTGTTGTGAATATTCTAACGTGGATAACAATTGTGAGACGCAGGTGGTTAATGAGGCATTACCCACACCAAATTTTTTGTTTATCTGGAAACTAACTTCGAGGTATAAGTCCCTAGATTGATCTGATAGCATCCTCCCGCACTCCACTACTAACATCACCAGCACTCCAATACTGCAGTGGCATATTACTGGGATTTCATTCTAGTCCTACAGTTCCACATTGATACTAAATACAAGCTATTGGAGTATTATTACAGTGGCAGATGCCTAGTGATGAAGGTCTCTTGAATGCACACTTGCCTCCAAAAGGATCACCATTCTGTCCCTGGTTGAATTCTCAAAGCAAATCTAAACAGAGTTTATGTCAACTAATAAACATTCCTAAGACCAACCTATCACATTTAAGGTGGCCCAATCCTTGGATCTTGTGAAGATATTCCCTCTCTGAGTTTGCAACGTGGCCTCATGTTGGCCCATAGAGAATACTGGTTGGGATGTGCATAGCTTGCAACTCCAGACAACATTCTAATCACTGCAAGAAATCTAATGATTTTGTAAGACTAAGGTTGCTTCCACAACCAGGTAGCTAAGTTTGGATGGCCATATTTTTAGTTGTTCCTGACACTTGGATGATGTTTTAGTTAGTACCTTGTCTAAATGTCTATAGCTTCAGAGTTGTTGTTCAGTGAAAATCATGGAAGAACAAACCTTAGCACCTAAAGTATTTGAATTCTCTTGTACAGAACATTATCTTTTGGATCATTACTAAAAAACACCATTAGTATTTGTGCTTATGTAAATATAACAATAAGTGGGCACTCTACTAGGTTCCACTTAGTGGGGGGCATACCATTCTTGATCAAAACACACTGGCGATACTAAAGCTTGATCTCCAAATAGTTGCTAAATGCTCGTTTTGAAGCAAAATCTATATCCTATTTGAAACCTTGCACAAACTATCCTTATCCAAAACATAGATAAAGTAAAAGTGTAATTTCCATATTCTCAGTCATTACAAGTATGCAACTTTTAGAACTGTAAGTACTCCAAAAAGGAAAATTCGCAGCCAAGAGTAGAAAGCTCAACTGTTCCAACTAAAGCTAGTAATTGGAAAAAACATGTTGAATTTCAGACAAAAGAATGGTCCTGAGTCCTAATTGCAAAGAAAGAGACAGAGCACAAATAGATAAGAAGTCAAACAAAAAGCCAAATTTCCTAATCTGAAATTGTTTTCCTGTTGTACTATATTTTTTTGTTTCTGTTGGTCAATCCAAAAATGATTCATGAAGCATTATCCTGAAGTGATTTTAGAGACGGGCCAAGGTCCATGATTATTCTAAGAAAACCCTGGCTATCAAACTTGCAAAATGAAAGCTGTGACATTAAACCAATATCAGAGTTTTACTAGATTGTTTGCAAGCAACAAATGTCTGATGTTGGATCATATCATTCTTCCAGATAGAATGAATCTGTCTAGCATAAGGTTGGCTAGAAAACAATCCAGCTAAGTTATCGATGAAGTATAAATGAGAAACAAGTTGCTAATCACATGGTATTTCAAAGTTTCAACAAGCATTCTGAAAGATACCTTGCATTTGACTAATAATTTATAACTTATGCTCAAGAGTCTAATCAAATAACTAGACAAAATTCCAATTAAGTGGAAAGTACCATTCATTTAATCTAAATATCTGAAGCAACAAGGGCCATTATAACCTATGAAAATACAGAAATGTTACAGAGATAATCCAGCAAAATCGTTAAGGAATAATTTTCCTGAATTGGCCATTTTTTTACCATTTTCTCAAAAATATACTCATACAATCATTTGGTTTTCTTGGGTAATGTTGAACATTAGGACATTCATCCCAAATTTCCAAGATTATATAGCAGGTCAAAAAAGTCTTAGAAAATTTGCCTTTAAATTTTAAATTCCATTGTACCCTTAAAATAAGTATGCTTTCTTGACATTATCCCCAGAGAATAAATACATTTAATTTGAACTCTACTTACACCAGGACAACATAGTACCAAGAGTAGATAAGTGTCACAGAAAGGTCCTATGTCTGAATATCTCATTTTATATCTGCTGCTACAAAAAAGGCAGATGTTTTACCTTATTTCAAGATAACTCAGCTGTTATGCCATCCCTTTAATCCCAATTACCTAGAATAATATAATCAAGTGGCTAAATAAAGTCCCAGCCCTGGAAACCTTTAACTTAAGCTCTGTTCCATTCCCATCTATAATAAGTTAGCCGATAAGAACAAAAGAAAAAAGGAATTTGTGTTCAACCATCAGCAAAGACCAAACAAGAACTACACAATTTTCTACATAACCTGCAAACATAAGTCTCTTCCGCATACTACAATAAATGCATTTAATGCAGAAAATAATTTCCACAAGTTTCTACATAACCTGTAAACATAAGCCTCTCCCATACACTACAGTATATACATATAATGCAAAATAATTTCCATTCATCCAAGAATTCCTTTAAAGGAAAAAAATTACAAGCTCAAGGCAAATACCCAATCTTCCAAAATTAAAATAAAGAGAAAGCACAATTCCATAATCATAGGAAGAATAAAAGCTCACCTTAAACACCTCTGGCCTTGTGCCTTCGATGCTAATTTCTTTGTCATTCCACTCCCCAGAGGACTCAAAAAACATGGATTTAAATACAGGGGAATGTGCTTCCAGAACAACTCTGTGGGCATGAAATTTTTCCCCTGATACATCAAATGTGACATCCGCATTTTCAACATCTTCAACTAGTTCCCCAAATTGTTGACCCAAGTTTGATTCAGGGATGTGAATATAGTGCAATCTGGGGCCTTGAATAGAAGAAACCACAACCCCAACTCTCCTAAAGCAAGGGGATGGATCAGAAATCTCTCCTAAATCTGCATGTTCCTCTAAATCTGGAAGGGTATCTCTGTAAATAAAGTGTAGCATAGCCTTCACTGCATTCAAGAGAACAAAGGAGGCACATTCATGAGAAAGGAGACAATAATTTAAGGAAAAAAATTACAAGCTCAAGGCAAATACCCAATCTTCCAAAATTAAAATAAAGAGAAAGCACAATTCCATAATCATAGGAAGAATGAAATCTCACCTTAAACACCTCTGGCCTTGTGCCTTCGATGCTAATTTCTTTGTCATCCCACTCCCCAGAGGACTCAAAAAACATGGATTTAAATACAGGGGAACGTGCTGCCAGAACAACTCTGTGGGCATGAAATTTTCCCCTTGATACATCAAATGTGACATCCGCATTTTCAACATCTTCAAGCAGTTCCCCAAATTGTTGACCCAAGTTTGATTCAGGGATGTGAATATAGTGCAATATGGGGCCTTGAATAGCATAAACCACAACCCCAACTGTACAACATATTTTTAGAGTATTGTCCTTCACAAAATCTGATGATTCCAGCATAGCTCGCCTGAAGAAACGCTTGTAACCCCTAAAGATCCCCAAGAGGGTGAAAAGCAAAAAAAAAAGAGTAACTAGTAACCAGATTAAGCCGAGGCCACCAGGAGTTTGAGGTCTCTGACCTGCAAATACACATACATACCTATTGACACCTCACAAGACACGGTCCTCCATATTAGGTTTTGTGGATGACAGCTCGTGTAAGTAGAGCTTTATTTGCAACTTCACGGGATACCATCGCAATCTCCACATAGAGGCAACTCAAGGGATTCTCCACGCAGTCTTAACACAAAGGTCACACCAACTTAGGGTTCAAGGTAACCCTCAACACTCGACCAACTCCATGTTCAAGAGAGCAATCACCAAGACACATCGGAACAAGCCCTAAGTCTGTTATCTAAGTTATCTTCTTCAGGCCAGACCAATGTGGCTTGAGATCTACGTCTCTCCTACACATTGGCTTCGTCCTTCCATGCCAATTCCATGGACATGAAAGCATTAATTTTCAAGACTGTGCAGTTATGAAAGAAACAGTAGAGCTTACTATCCGATGGGGGATATTGCCCTATCTCAACCCAACAGATACGGATATCAATCTCAGCGCTTCAATATCCTTTACGTTGCAGCAAGCATATCAAGGTTTCCTCCTTAAAAGGAGTAGTGTTTCAATTGAGGGAGGTTACAGTGGAGATGCAAAAAACTAAGAGCCTCACACAGAGATGCAAAAGTTGAGAACCTCACGCAAGTCTCCAACTAGAATTCTTCATTTCACGCAACAGTTGAGAGGGCATTCACCACCCTCACACATAGGAGAGAACTCGATTCACTCAACAATGAAGAGGTGAGTGAAAAATGGTTGTTGTCAACTGACTGTTTTGCAAAGCATTGAGTCTGGATTCTTTTCTTCTGCGAAGTTACCTCCACCCTAACAAAAAGGAGAGAGCTCGATTCACTCAACAATGAAGAGAGGAGTGAAAATTGGTTGTTGTAAGATCCGTCACTTAAGCGATGCTTATTAATGCGTCGTTGCTTAAGGGACGGTTATGAAAATAAACGTCTCTTAACTGACGCTTGTGGCCAAATTTACAAAAAAAAAATGTATCCTTGTGATTTTCGGTAAGTTTAAAAGAGAAATCCACGCACCGTCGAATTTTTCCGTCGGATTTTGGATCGAAATGTAGTAGTGTCTAGCCATGCAGAGCCATTTTTTATATACTTCGTAGCTTGATTCCCTTTTTACCGAGAGGGGATTTTCCCCCGAGTGTTGATATCCTACCCATGTATCATTGCATTGAGCATAGGTATGTTCCACTGCTTGGAACTAGTTTGTAACTATAAAGCTAGTTTATTCTTTTTTCAAGCTTTTCAAATAACTATAAAAGTCCAAAAATAATCAAAAAACCAAAAAGCCGGACAAGGAAAGATGTTATCTTTGGCAGTTGTTGAGTAGTGTCACCTTCAAACAGAGGACTGTGTATCACATCCATTGATTGGGTTATAGTTTGACTTTAGGAGCTGTACTCGTTTATTTGAGTTTTTCTCCACCGACTGGTTAAGATTCCAGTCCCCATAGAGCCTCTGTTGATGCCTCTTGTGTCACAGAGATGTACCAGTTTGTATATCGAGTCTATGCTGCCTTTATTCAGTCACCATATGCCTTTATTCTCTTGTTCAAAGGAAGTTGAAACCTGTGTCGGCCATTCTTCAGTTATCTTGACTTTGCATGTCGGCCATTCCTAGTACGGTTACTAGTTCGTGCACCTTATGATCGAGTCCTTCCACATTATACAACTTTGCTGAGTACCTTGTGTTGGATGATGGGGAATTCCTTAATGCCCTCCTTCCAGCGCATTTCATCCCATCGACTTCAGATCATTTATTTTGGGATTGGAATCTAGAGTCCTTTTGAGTGCCTTGAGACTTGCAGTCATCAGTGGCAGGTTCTCTCGCCATCGATAGTCTTTTGGGAATACATCAATGTCCCCTGATCGATGCATCCTCTCAAGTGTTTGACCTCAACACATTTATTCACACTTGTTAGTTTGCACTCTAGTACCTTGATTCCCATTTTCATTATTGGTGGGTGATCTCGCGTTTGTTAATGGTATACATCAATGACCAGTAATCAGACGATGGACTACTATGTTCGACCTCGACACCTCTATTCGCATAGTAGGACATGTACTCATAGCGGTTTATGTAGAATACTTTCCAAATTGGTGGCATATCTTATATGCTACCTCCTTGATCGTGCCAATGTTCATGAGATTTCAGCTCTCGTGACTTGATTCCAGTATATGTCAGACATTTCCAGCCACTATGGAGATCTTGATCTATTATATATCTTCAGCCATTTTGGAGATCATGGTCCTTTGTATATCTTCATCATGGAGATTCTGATCTATGTATATTGTACGTGGCGATGACGACATATGTGATATCATGTATTATTCCTATTCATGGCCATTGTACTCTTATGTATCCGGGACTGCTATATGTACTTGCAGTTATATGTAGAGTTCTATTATTGTACTATGCTGATTGGGTGGCTGGTCTTCAATTTGGGATCCTTCATCACTCCACTTCTGGGATGGACTTATAATGTATTTCGGCCATCGTATGACCCCTCTAACCTCACACATTAGGGGGCATTTGTTATAGCGGATTTCACCACTCTAGGTGAATCACACTTTGTATGGCCTTCCCCTGTCCCACTGCAAACTCTTTAGACCCCATGGACCATTTTTTGTCCTTTGATGTTTCCTTGATCATCCCTAAAACCATATGAAAAATGATATACGCAGATTTTAACTCGATAACCGTGTACATACGCGGGTTTGACCAATATAACCGCGTACATCGGGATGTGTGCATAATCCAAATCCTTTTGGAGTTTTCCTTGACATGGATCCGACTCATTCGACTCCTGGCCTTCCATATGCCTTGAGATCACTCGGATTCGACCTTTCAATATCCCTTTGAAAGATATATAAGGAACCCCTTGGTACATTGAAGGCAAGAAGAGAGAATTGAGAACAAAGAAACTATAGTCCATTGTCGCTGGAATTTATACTTGAGTCTGCATCCCTTTGTCCCTTGGAGCACTTTTGTGTTCTTCCCAAGCTTTCCTTTTGCTTGTGAGATTGCTATCGAAAGATGGAGGATTGAAGTGGTGGAGGCCCAAGTGGGGGATTCAGTTTCTTCGGTTCACAGACGTATCGTTAGAGGTTGTATCTATTTTGTAATCTCTGATTTATATTAATAGAAATATCTTTTCCTGTCCAATGATGTGTATTTGAATGAATATTTTATCCATGGGAATATGTCAAATGCTTTTACATTATTGATTATATATGCTAGAATAGATCTAACACCATGATATATAGTATGCTTGTATTGTTTACTTGTTGTTGAAGAAGTATTATATCAATTCAAGCTGAAGATTGGAAAGCTCAACGGGGATCTACTTCAACCGTCCGGAATAAGGTATGAGGTCTGATCCTTTAGTGTTAGACATTTTATTTCTATTGCATATTGGAAAGGATTGATTTCTGGAGTCAAGCTGTCTGTTGTGGTACCCCAATCCATAGGAATTTCTCTCCGTAACATAGAAACACATGTACATGTACATATTGAAAACCAACTAGGGTTTCATGAACACCAAATTGCATGATATCACTAGGGTTGACAAGTTATGAGATGGAATTAGGGTTGAGTGACCTCTTTACAAGTTATGATCATGGAACTAGAAACACATGTACATGAACAAATTGAAAAACAAATAGGGTTTCATGAAGTACAAATTGCATGCTATCACTAGGGTTGACAAGTTATGAGATGGAACTAGGGTTTTATGACCTCTTTACAAGTTATGAGATGGAACTAGAAACAAACGTACATGTACAAATTGAAAACCAACTAGAGTTTCATGAACTACAAACTGCATGCTATCACTAGGGTTGACAAGTTATGAGATGGAACTAGAAACACATGTACATGAACAAATTGAAAAACAACTAGGGTTTCATGAACTACAAATTGCATGCCATCACTAGGCTTGACAAGTTATGAGATGGAACTAGGGTTTTATGACCTCTTTACAAGTTAGGATATGGTACTAAGAACACATTTACATGTACAAATTGAAAAACAACTAGGGTTTCATGAACACCAAATTGCATGCTATCACTAGGGTTGACAAGTTAGTGGATGGAACTAGGATTTAGTGACCTCTTTACAAGTTATGAGATGGAACTAGAAACACATGTACCTAAACAAATTGAAAAACAACTAGGGTTTCATGAACACCAAATTGCATGCTATCACTATGGCTGACCAGTTAGTTGATGGAACTAGGGTTTAGTGACCTTTTTACAAGTTATGAGATGAAACTAGAAACACATGTACATGTACAAATTGAAAAAAAACTAGGGTTTCATGATCTACCAAATTGTATGCTATCACTAGAGTTGACAAGTTATGACATGGTATGGTATATTAGTATGGTATGGTATGTTAGTATTGGAGGGTATCATATGGTATATTGGTATGTTAGTATGGTATGATATGTTAGTATCATAGTGCCTTGTAGGGTATGATGCTAGTATTGTAAGGTATGGTATGGTATATTAGTATGCTATGGTATGTTAGTATGGTATGATGTTAGTATTATAGGGCATTGCAGGGTATGATATGGTATGGTATATTAGTATGGTATGATATGTTAGTATTGTAGGGTATGGTATGGTATATTAGTATGGTATGGTATGTAAGTATTGTATGATGTTAGTATCATAGGGTATTGTAGGATATGATATAGTATATTACACATGCATGCATGACTTAGAAGTAGAAACACATGTACATGATGTTAAACTTAGTGTTATGTCTATGATGTTATGATGTTCGTGTATGTAATTTAGGTAATGTATGGTATGGTTATGATGTTAAAAATTTGAGGATAGCCATAATGTTAAAAAGTTGGTGATAGTTAAATTTAGGTAGTTGTATGGTGTTTAATGATTATCTCCCATGACTTACTAAATCGTTACTTGATCTTAGTTGGATGAGTCATGAATTATTCCTTTAAGTATTGGAAATTCATACTAGCACAAATGTGAACCACACATATCATGTTCCAAGATAAAGTCAACCATATATCTATAAATTTGAACCTTACTTTATATTATATATGTATACAAATAACGTTACAAAAATTGGCATGCCACGTGGCCATAATACAAAATAGTGAATCAAACTGTACATCCGTGTGTGAACATAAATTTGTAAGTTAGTTTACCAACCTATAAAAATTCTATGTACATTTATTCAAATTCCAAACCAATCTAACATTTTTACTTACTATACATGAGTAAGTAATGGTGGGTCATGGTGCCTCACTAGCAGCGACCCCAATTGGGTGCTCTTCAAGCACTACTTGCTCACTATCAAGCTACATAAATATATATATATATATATATATATATATATATATATATATATTCCAATGTCAATAAATCAATGGGTGCATGAAAAACATACTTGCATGTACAAATAAAACTATATTACGTGGAGGGATAATGACTTTTTCAAAGAAAATGAGACATACATGTACATCGGTGGGGAAGAGGTGGGTCACTGACTTGGTGCTCATAAAGCACCAAATCAGAGAAAGCGATACATAAACATACAAATAAATCGATACATAAACGTACATGCTGGCTCGTCAGAGGTGGGTCACCGATTAGGTGCTCTTCAAGAACCGATGACTCACTAGAAGCCTACATAAAGTAACATATGTTAATTTCATATAATAAAAAGAATCAAAGACATATATACTACATTGATGGAAAATTATGTTTGCAAAGAAAGCGAAACATACATGTACCTGGCGGGGGGAAAGAGGTGGGTTGCCAATAACCTCACATTGGTGCTCTTCAAGCACCACTGGCTCAATATATGCCTGCATAAAGTAAGATATGTCAATGTCAGATAATACAAAGAAAACGAGACATATACAACATGGAGGGATAATGAATTTTTCAAAGAAATAGAGACATACAGGTACATTGGGTGGGCGGGGGAGGTGGGTGAGAAACAACCTTGATTGGGTGATGTTCAATAACCACTCGCTCACTATCAAACTATCTAAAATAATATATATGTTAATGTCAACATATAAATGGGGGAAGCAAGGAAAAGATACTTGCATGTACAAAAACCAATAAAAGCAAGAGTTGCAATATATAAATATACTTGGGGGATGTGAGGAGCTGTGTAACCAATCGGTCGAACAACTATAAATGGGGTAAAATGATTTCTACATGCATTAGTGAAGAATTTTGCTTGTTGAATAAAATTATCAAAATCATGTTCCTACGTACAAAAGGATAAAGATACAACTAGACAATTTCAAAAAATAAAAAAAGTACATGTTGAATCATTAAAATCACAATTAAAAGAAAGCTATACATAAACGTACCTGCTGGCTCATCAGAGGTGGGTCACCGATTTGGTTCTCTTCAAGCACCAATGCCTCACTAGAATCCTACATAAAGTAACATATGTGAATTTCAGATAATAAAAATAATCAGAGAGATATATACTACATGGACAGAAAATGATGTTTTCAAAGAAAGAGAAACATACATGCACCTGGTGGGGGGGAGAGGTGGGTCTCCAACAACCTCGCTTTGGTGCTCTTTAAGAACCACAGGCTCAATAGATGCCTGCATAAATTAATATATCTCAATGTCAGATAATACAAAGAAAATGAGACATATACAACATGGAGGGATAATGACCTTTTCAAAGAAATCGAGACATACAGGTACCTGGGGGTGAGGGAGAGGTGGGTCACCCATCAAGACATCATGCTACTTAACAAAACATAAAGATACAATTAGAAAAATTCTAAAAATTAAAAGCATGAGTGTTGAATTTATAAAATCATAATTAAAAGCATATTTAAAATAATACTTAGGTCTGGGAATCTTCCTCTACATGAGAGGGACTAGGCTAGGATTCAACATACTCATCCTGATCACCCTGCATAAAACATATTGTACCCAGATTAGGATGTATTGAATGTTACAATATCTACTATAAATATGTAAATAATGATGACAAATTAAAAAGTATAGCTCTTGCAGCTAATGGTGAAGAACCAAACTGATATTCAATATTGATTACTGCATCAATGTTCTCAACATCAATAGACGAACTATGCGAATCTAGGGTATCATGGGACACCAGCTATATATTTGTTCACATAATTTGTTAGATAATTAAATAGAAATAAATCATGAAAAAATTGAAAATTTTGATATAAAATAAAATATAATATGAAAATAATGAGTTTTACTTACATATCGAAGTAATCAATCATCTCAGAACTCTGAAGCAGGGCCATAGCATATGCCTCTACACGTTGTGTAATGGTGTGGTGTAGCATGATGCTCTGAACACTCTGCGTCTCCAATGTGATATGTATATGGATCCTCATTGTGAGATGGGCTGGTGTTAAAAGTTACAAACCCTTGGCCTACATTTTTTTGGACAATAGTCCCATGCTGAAGCAATGTATTTTCCAAGTTGAATAAGGCCTCCTGTGTATCATCAATCACAGGACTCGCAGGAGGATATAGCTGAGGGGGTTTTGGTGTGTGTGGAGGGCATGGCACATGGTTAGGATCAGTCCTAACCCCTTGCCTCTCTTGGGGAATCCCATGACCTGCACCCTGGAAGTCTAAAATATCGAAATAGGTCACATGTTTCCCTAGGATGAATTCTGCATACAACTTCCTCAAGAAATAAAATGGGATGTCCCTATTCCCATGAGGGTCTTCATCGAAGACCATATACCATTAATCCATCCAATTGGCTTTAATATTTGTTTCCACGCACTAGTCTATGGAAATCTGTGCTCGACTGGTGGGTGGAACCAATCCGGTGCTAGGGTCCTGGAATAATGAAAACAATTGGTATTTTGTAATCTTTAGGTTTTTATGTCTTTATAACTCAAACCATCGGAATAGTATTTCCTCATGGATTCTCTATACGAGCTAATGTTGTACAAAGCTCCTTGGGAATTAACAATTGTGTTTGTTATTGTGTCCAATGCCATAGCTAAATATTGTCTCAACTGATACCCCCCTCTAAAAGGTGAGCTATGGCACCTCAATACACCCAAACGACCTAGAATCTAGGAATTGCGGTCTTGTTCCCCCTCCGTGTTTGGGCTCGTGTGCTTGTTTGAGTTTGTGTTTGGGTTTGTGTTTGGGTTTGTGTTTGGGTTTGGTTCATTTTGCACAGTATATTGAACATTCTTGTCATATGTTAAGATTTCAACAACAAATTACAAATTGCTTTAATATATCATTCTTTGATTTAATTCAAATTTTTTTTATTAAATTCGTTTTAAGTTTTTAACAAATATAAAAACTATGAAATTAACAAAAACAAACAAATATTGAATACAACTGTGGATGATATGAGTACTTACCTTCCATTGGAGCCAAGCTACCTCCACAACCACCACCAAATCCAGCTCCAAATTCTCTAACACAAAATGTTGGTGTGGTATTTCGTCGTCCTGATATCCCCTCATTGTTCAAATAAAAAATTGAGGCATGTGGCCTCTGATTTTTTCTTTTTGGTTTCACATATCACATATGCGATATGTAAAACTTTAAAAATGCACATGCGATATCTACTAACTAACCTTAGCCTCGTCTTTGGGCTCAGGTTTTACGAACGTAGCATCAATAACACATATGCGTTGTGGATTTACATTTCGAAAGTGTGTTTCCGATTTCTAAAGTGGCACTAAAAAGTGGAACCAAATTCGTGCGAGCACTGAGAAGTTATATCAAATCACGCCATGAATCGAATCCTATAGTATTCGATTTCCAAAATTAACAACGCTGTAAATATTTACAAATTTACACATAAGTCAAAAGTAAACTACGATAATGAAATCAAAATATGTACATGATTAACCATCGAAACTTCGCACATAATACATAATTCAAATAAGGGTTGAAATCACAACAATCAAGCTCGAAGCCAAAACCCAGCATTATTCCGTAACCAAAATCATTGCTCTGTGAATGTTTCACATTTAAACCAAACAAAATATACACATTGCAATCTTTATCAAGGCTCATGGCCATGCTCGCTCTTATATTGTCTTAATGAATCACCAAATATTTAATTATCTCCTGGGGTTTGTAAACTTGGATTTGACACAAAATATATGCTAATCTAGAGAGGTACCTAAGGCATTGTAGAGACATTTCAACAAACAAAAGATCGAAAGGTATTTCAAAATGAAAAACCAAGTCGAACTTCAGAAATCCAATTATTTGAACAAAACCAATAGAATAGAGTAGTATTAAAGTTACACTACTCTATTCTATGAACAATGACTTAAAATATATTTAATACTATTCTAAGAAACAAGACTGTATGAGACGTAAGGTAGTTTTTATGGAAACACTATTATTTATTCTGCTTCTAGTCTATAAGTTAGAAGGGCTATAAACAAGTTCAAAACTCTCACTATGTGGAAACAAGGAATTATATCTTTTGAAGCAGGATTGTAGGTACTTAATATACTTAGGAAATTCAACAATTAAAATGTTCATTCACTCAGCCAATACACAATAAATAAGCTATATTATTTATTTCCCTTCTCCTTGGGGATTCTGAGGATATGCCTTCATTGTGACATGAACTGGAGAAGGTGTGCCAAAATTCGTTTCAAAAGAAATAAGAAAACTGAAGGGGATTGAGTCTAATTTAACTTCTACAAATAAGTGTAAACTAAAGAGTGTCCATTGACAAGTTATAGTAAACATTGTGATTTATTCTCTATCCATAAGCAAACAACTCAAATCCAAATAAGTGTTATTAACAAGTGATCTACTAATCAAAATGCAAGATTATTTTTATCGATTACTTTGAAGTCGGAGGTAGACTACTCTAGATAGGTAAAGCATTAAATCATTTTAAGGAAACAAATATAGTTTAGAAGTAAGTAGAAAAAATAAAAATAAAAAAAATATTTCTAAAAACAATCCTATTCTATGAACATTTTTAGTAACCACAGAGTAAGGAGGATAGATCTCATGCTAGAAATTGTGACGGATTTATAAAGAACCAATATACTTTTTGGAGAGTAAAATTAATAACTTTAAATTTTCAAATAAATCTAAATCAAGGTAAGGTATATCAAACTAGAAGTGAAGCTGACAACTTCTAAAACAATAACCAGTTGAGGAATCAGAGACAAAAGAAGCACAACTTATAAACTAATTAAAGCAAGAGAAGAAATGCAAGTTAAAAAGCACTATGGAATTTAATGAATACTTGATGTGGTTTGAAATGGAGTTCTAATTAGATATTACTACTGTTTAACTATAGGAAATAACATAATTCGAAAACTAAGAGAAACTCGACTTTAAACAAATATAAAACAAAACAGAAACATTAAAGTCTGAACGAAAGGCCATATTACAATACAAAATGATAGTTTGAATGACGGTACAGATGATGAAAAACAGAGTAAATTGCAAAATAAACAACCTAAATGATCCCGACATGAGTTGGTTGATGCATATGAAGTTTTGGTGCAGAAGAAGGAAATATTTGAAATATTTAACAATTGAAATAAGAAAAAGACACCTATGCTAATCTACCTTTAGAAA
Source organism: Pseudotsuga menziesii (assembly GCA_001517045.1). NCBI lineage: Eukaryota > Viridiplantae > Streptophyta > Pinopsida > Pinales > Pinaceae > Pseudotsuga > Pseudotsuga menziesii. The sequence continues at coordinate 412,046 of LPNX011055438.1, read as the reverse complement.
ATAAACCGTTTCCTATAAAACAAACTAATATATAGATGTGATTAATCTACAGCTATAGAAACATCAACATAATTGATCCTAACTACAAACTAAGCCTACAACATTAAGCTAATTAAATTCTAACTAATTGCAAATATGAAATTAGGTAACAAATTGAAAGAAAGGTTGTACAAGACTATGCACAATCTGTCACTTTTAATTCTGGAAATGGAAACTATGTTAACAACATAGTATAAATTGCATTAACCATAGTAAACACATGTTATAGAAGACAAGGAAATAAACAACATATGATTTATAGGAGAATTAAACTACATACGAAAACTGGAAATGCAAATTACTTATCTGCAAAAAGGAAATAACAGAAATACAAATGTAGACATCTGGTTGTTGAGGGTCCCTTCTCAATAATCGGGCGTTGCGCTTAGATCAATCAACCACTCACAAAAATAAAGACATATATTCACAGTTGAAGATACAACTTGTATTAAATTCAGAATAGAGTTTACAGAATTTATTTGCTAACAATGATGAAATACTAACTTGACTCTCGGCTATAGACGACTTTACAGAGTTTTACAGGGATGAAAAGGTCGACCTTTTCAGTGGTCGACCACTCTGAAAATAGAAAACCTTAACCTCCAAACAAACAACCGTGTAACGATTTGTGACTGTGCACAACCGTCTTCCTAATCCTTTGCGCGTCGTTTATCCTTACGCGGGTTGCGGGTGTATGGATGTTTGTCGACATGGGCATAGAGCATGGTGTTGATTCAAGAGAAGAGGATCCCGAGTCTTCAGAGGAAAGACTCTCATACCAGCACGACACATGGCTAATAAATCAATGAAACCATTCTGTGCTTTAAACGCTTGAGAATAATCCAACTAAGAGGGTATGGGTTGATCGAAGGGTTGTATGATGAGCTAGATGCAATTGTGCGTGTTTGGAGCAAATGTGTGTTTACATGGAGGCTCGTTTTGAAATCATAGTCTGAAAAACAAGTCTATGTATGAAGAATGTTTACAAATATCACATAATTGCTAATAAAATCATGGAATAACAAAAATCAACCAAGACTTTCACAAAATTCAAATACTTTTGTACCTGGGGTTTATTGATAAGCTGAATAATAAGAAGTATACCAAAAGGTGACAAAAGTGATGCCAAAAGAGAAAATTAACAGCCAAGAATAATGACAAAATTGGGATCAACTAGCCGAGAAGAAAAAACCCCACTAAATTATACATTAAAGACAGAATCCAAATCTTTTAAAATAATCCATGTAAAAACCCTACTGTTTATGCTATAATAACCACGGCATCTACATTTTCAGAATACTAAGCCAACCTTACGTTCATCCCCATACTAAATCACATGCAAGTAAATTACATCATGAATTACCATTAAATCACATTGCCAATAACAAAATACATAGTCACAAATTAACAAGGGTTCCATTGCAAGCAATGGCACTATTGTAGGATAAAATGAACCATTTAAAACCAGTACGCAAAACCTCCATTAACATACCAAAACAAGAGTCTAAGTTACAGACATTGAAACACATAAGGTCACAACCTTCCCAAGCTAGTGGCAATATCCATGTTAAACACCAACTGTAAATGCATACAACTATACCTTCTATAATTCACAATTAAAAATATACACAATCATGTTTGACATAAGTGTTATTGCAAGCACTAGCACATTCACGCAATATAATAACGTATTATCTACAAGCCGAAATAGAAAGTCTCCATTATATATGTATCAAAAAACTCGATTCCTTTACAAATGCATCTACTGAATGGCCATAATCCCATCCTTTCTCAAATGATAAAACCATTTCTCACATAGAGCTCACGCTCTATCACTCTTTGCAAACAGAGGTAAAAAGGCATGTGTTTACGCAGGGCTTACCTGTAGGAGGGTATCGCAACCAGTCTCGGTATCCACCACTGAACCACGCTTTGCTGCCACCTCTATCACCTACAAAATTGAAAAGGAGGATTGTTCGAAGCATGCTAAACCTCCAACTGAAAAGAACAAAGTTATAACACTGCAAATCCAAGTGGAGAACATACCTTCCAAAGCACAGGGTGAACCAGATCTCCGCGCTTTGACAAAACCAGAGAGTTGAATACAACAATAACCCAAAACAATGACAAATGGTTTTCCCATCCATGATATACCAAGCATAGGGTTCAATTTCCCCCATCCCAAGAAGCATTTACTCCACCACCCTGTCCTCCACCAACGTCATGATAATTACCAACATGCCTATTATTTAAAACCCACAAATGCTACTTTGTATAGTAATCACCATCAAAACCCTCATTGACATTGATAATCTAAGGCTTCATGGAATATAGAATATTCCATGAATGGCTCTTCATATATATCATGTTGCATATAAAACTTTAATACAATATCGTTAAGTATTATGACTTAAGCCTTTAACATTTAGGCAGAAAAACATTCCCAACCATATGTTATAAATACTAAGCATATGAATAAAATTTATCAATACCCAATCCACACTAATAGTGTTAACCAGATAGATGTAGGTTTGATAAACCCTAGCTATGAGTAAACAATAACGAAAACAATAGTAGTAAAAATTGCTAGGATAGGAGTTTGGTCCCTTTGTCTTTGAAAGGAAATGGATTCGTATAGCATAGGCATCATGCCAAGTTTAGCAATTGTAGCAAGCTTTCCTTACCTAATAAATATGCACAAAGAAATTAGAAGTCGGCATTAGTTCAATATGAACTAAGTAAACCCCGTAACAGCAGGTATAACCAGTTACCTCTTCAAGTGGCCCCAGAAGGGATACAAGTCCCTCCACTCCACCCCTTGTTAGTTAAAACTTAACTCGGGAATTTCCATAAATAATGAACAAAACGTATAACCCAAAAGTAAGATATAACTGAATGAGTATATGCACATGCATGGAAAATAATAATCACTAGGCAGAGTAAGCATTTAAACCAGTTCAAGTAAAATAAACATGATACATAGTGTTGAGGCCTGGAAAATCGCAGGCGACAACAGTAAAGGATTCTCCCCAATCAATGTTCCCAACTAGCCCGTTGACTTTTTGGTATAGGGAATCCGTCTGGTTTTCGGTCCGGCTACCGTAGGTCAAAGTAACAAACAAAGGGTTTACCGGTTGCGGCCTGGTCCACCGGTTTTTTTGTATTTTTGACTTAGAAGATGAAATGCAAGTGCCTACTAAATGCAAGGTGATCAGAATGCAAGGAGCTGTCACAATGTGATGCACAGGTTCTTACCTCTCGCCTTAGACTCACACGCAACCGAATCACATACAACGGAAAAATAAACTACTTATCTAAACTATCCCTAGGGAGCAGAATTAGCATTATTGGTGAGTAATACATTTTGTACATGCGAAATGAAGAATTACAGGTAGCCGATACTTCATTCAAGACACATGAACCATTACATATATTCAAACAACCAGATAACTAATCGTTTTATGAACAACACTTATTACTCACAGTGGAAGACATCATAAAATGTACTGAAGAACATTCAACAAGAACATAGGTTCAGGAAGTCAAACACTCTCACAGCAAATGAAAAAAACAGCTGAAAACGAAATAGTTCCTCTTCAACATTATTCATTAAGTTGCATTGATACAATTCCACATTTCACTCTCTCCAGTAGGCAAAATTGCAGTTTCCTTTGCAAAACGAAGTAGTTCCTCTTACAAGTAAACATTACAAAATTTTCCAGGGAAAAAGCCCTCCCTTCATTTTACTTTCCTATATTTAAACTACAATTACAGAGCGTTTCGTTTTCCCCCAGATGCATGGTCTTTTAGTTTCTCAAACGCTTCACATTCCCATATCTTGTCTGTATGCAATCATGAGTCACTTCGTAATTGATCAGTTTTGGGTTCGCGCCTTTACGGCTCCAGATTTCGTCCTCAAATCCCCAAGTTTCAGTCACACTTCCGCCAAACGGGTCTGTCTTTCTCTGCACCTTGGTAGATTGGCCACTTTCTTCAAAACCGCCTGCCATCCATCGACCAGCATCATTCAAACATCCAATATTAATAATTAAAAATGACTATTCCACAAGAAAATGGCAGGCGCACCACCTGCGGGTTTGGCAAACCTAGCCTACGATGGTTAATAGGAAACTCACTGGCGGAAAAGCTTAAATTCGGCAATCGGAAGGAAATAAGATCGAAGGCCACAAGATTTTCCCAGCTGCCACGCCGGACGAGGCATAAGTCGTGGATAAATCGGAAGTCGGACAGTTTTTCGTTTCGGGGGTGAGAACACTTTTTCCCGCCACAATGGCGGAAAGGTCGAAGATTCAGGCATACGACGAAAAGGAGGGAAAATTCAATCGAAAAACGGACGTCTTTGACATCGGACGAATAAACGATTTCGGGGCTGCAACGGCGGATGGGCTGAAACTTCACAGCTTCCGATCTAACATAAAATTTGCACCTGATCACAGAAAAACTAAGTGTTTAAGAGCTCAACATAGCAGCGACCAGACTAAAATATCTCAGAGACAATGGTTTACTTAAAAGGCAACTGATCTGATTAAACTCTGGCTATCAAAACCACATTCAACTCGGTGATCTACGACAAAATCGTAACACAAACGTGCTCTGGAGAGACAGGCTGTGGATCAATCATTAGAATCGACCAAAGCTATGGCTAGACCAGACCTTCATGGATCACTCGAAATCAAACAACTCTAAGTGATACGGAGGGGCCCCAAAATTTAAGAAATAAGGGGGAGAAAAGTTGGAGCTGCAACAACTGGCGATTTCCTGGTGAACCTAGATCTCTGGGTGATCAACCTTTGAGTGATGGACTTCTTAACAACAAAAAGCATCATATTGAATTCTTCCAGCAATATGGATTTCTTAAATGACAGCAGTGTGTACCCTTAATCATTGATGACAGTCCAATTAGGGAGAATGGAAACCAAAATCGTCAAGTCCAGATAACTATGCTGAGGCTGGAAAATGAATTTCATTATTACCGTTGTCTTCAGGTGGCTAAAATCTTTGGACACCACGGGATTGGAGCATATGGTAAATGGAAATATTCATTTTTTCCTCATTCCCGTGCCATTTTCACACTAGTCTTGTGCTTTCGGACTTTGTCCTATTTCATATGAGTTTGCTTACATGCCTTTCATACTGAATTTTGATTCAGGATCCTCTATCCCATAGTGTGCTTTTGTGTGAGTGGTGTACTTCAAGTTTCAGCTCATGGACGGAGGGGATCTTTTGGAAGTTCAGAACTTATGATTCAGCTCCTACTTTGATTTATGCTGCTTCCGTAGGAGTTTTTTGACTCTTTATTTGCCTTTTGGCATTCACTTCTTGGCATGGGATCATTTATATTTAATACCCCGTTCACTTTGCTCCTTTCCATGGGTCCTTTGCTGTTGCTCCTTAGAAAATTTAGATGTGACATGGATGGAGCCTCGACATAGTACCCCAGGCTCTTTGAATCAGGTTTGTTTCACAGGGGTTAAACAGGACTTCAATGCGCACAGAGTTTTTTGAGAAAACTGCTATATTGGAAGAAATTCTTTCGTCTAACTTAGCAACACAAAGTCTGACACCAAAAAGTTTATCAAACCCAAAAATTTCGGATGTTCCCCATGCAACCACGTGCTCGTCCCTTTTATTGAAAACAAGAAACTCAAAATAAAGCAAATTGAAAAACATGACTCAAAGACAGCTAAATGGCTTATTTATATACAAGGTAGAAAACTCACCGAAAATCAAGAAAAATAAGGCTTGAGAACCAAACCATTTACTGGTAGGATCTCCTCCCACCCCTGCAGATCTTGCAATTTATAAGTAGAAGGACCAAGCTTTGCTGAAATTTGAAAAGGGCCCACCCACAACTGCTGGAACTTAGTATGTTTTCCTTTCTCATCATGGGCATGATCCCATTTGAGGACTAAGTCTCTTACGTCAAAGTCTTTTGTCCCAGCTTTGTGTTTGTCAAACCGCCTCTTAAATGACTCTTGTTGTAGCTTAGAGCGTTCTTTGGCTTTAGATCTAGCCTCCTTTGCTTTCAAGAGATTATATATTCTTATTTGTAAAACTTCATCATCCAATCCCCTAGACTCTTGAGCTAATATGGAAGATGGTAGCATGATATTGGGAGGGAGGATGGCTTCTTTACCATAGACAAGGGTATAGGGTGACACTCCTATAGCAGACTTGGGGGTGACTCTATCATCCCAAAGGGCATTTGGTAAGGCTGAGTGCCAATTTCTCTGGTTTTCTATTACAGTCTTCTTCAGAATTCTAATGAGGTTTTTATTAGAGGATTCAGCTAGTCCATTCCCTTGTGGATAGTAATTAGCAGAATAATGAAATTTTATCCCTTTATCATGAGCAAATGCAGTCAATTTAATTGATGAAAAATATTTAGCATTATCAAATACTAACGAAAATGGAACTCCAAACCTGGTCATGATATGATCTTGTAGGAAGTTGATGACTTCGTCTTCATTTATCTTGCGTAGTGGGATAGCTTCGACCCAGCGAGTGAAATAATCAGTTGCAGTAAGAATGTACTTGTGCAGCAGAGAAGAATTCGGTTTTATTTCTCCAATAATGTCCAGCCCCCATTGCTCAAATGGTTCCGTGATCATCACAGGCTTTAGGGGCGGTGCCGCTTTAGGCTGTCTTCCACCACACCTTTGACAAATGTCACATTTCCTAACATGTGCATGTGCATCCTTGAAGAGTGTAGGCCAATAGTAACCGGCTCTAAGGATTTTGTGGGCTGTAGTGTCACCTGAATAATGTCCCCTAGCCGGACCATCGTGTAATTCCGACATCACTTTCTTAGCATCTTCCTTTTCCAAGCATCTCAGAAGGACTCCTTTGTAATTTTTCCTGAATAGTACGCCTTCGATGATTTGATAGGAAGCTGATTTCAGACGCAGCACCATCCTTTGCTTAGAGTTCCAATGTTCCAGCAAGAGTCCTAATTGTAGATAATGTACAAGGTCTCTATACCAAGACTCAGGGGCTGTAAACAAAAGACATACCTCTGCTAAATGTAATTCGACCTCATCTTCCCATGCTTGTTCTTCGTTGTTTCTGCTTTCAGTCATCAATTTGCATAACCCTTGACCTTTCACTATAGATGCTGGCTTGAATTCAAGGTCGTATTCTTGAAGAGCTGTTACCCAGTTGCCCCTTCTCTCTCCTAACTCTTTCTGTATGAGAAGGGATCTTACAGCTGAGTAAGGAACTATTACCTTGGTTCAATTTTTTAATATATAAGGCCTGAATTGCTTCACCGCCTTAAATACTGCGTAAGCTTGCTTATCAATGGCTGGGTAGTTTAATTCAGCCCCTTGCAGGCCAGTGCTCATAAATGAGATTGGGAATTCATCACCCCCATCATCATTTTGCGTAAGCACAGCTGCCAATGAATCATCGGATGCAAATGTATACATAATAAATTCTTTATCAAAGTCTGGACTTCTCAGGGAGGGCGCATGTGCAACGGCAGCCTTGATTTTACTGAAAGCGTTCTTTTCAATCTCAGTCCACTTAAATTGTGCATTTTGTTTAACCATCTGCTGCAGTGGCTTAATAGTTTGAGTGAATTCAGGTACAAATCTTCTTACAAAATTTATGGTTCCCATGAACGACTGCATTCCCTTTTTATTATGGGGCATAGGGATTTGTTCAATGGCCGTAACTCTTTCTGGGTCTATAGATATACCTTTCTTTGAAACTATATGCCCCAGTAACTTGCCCTCAGTGACGGCAAACACGCACTTCTTAGGATTGAGGGAGATGCCATATTTCCGACAACGTTCGAAAATTTGCTTTAGGTGAAAAGCGTGCTCTCCTCTTTTATTCGAAAATATTGTAATGTCATCAAGGTACACCACAGTGCTTCATCCAATTAGTCTACGGAAAGCTATGTCCATAGCTCTCTGAAATGTCGCTCCAACATTATCAGTCCAAAGGGCATCCTTCTATAGGCAAAAGGTCCCCATTTGGTCCTGAACGTTTCTTTAATCTGTCTTCTTCGGCTACCAATACTTGATTGTAGCCGGAGAAACCATCTAACAACGAAAACAACTCAGAACCAGAGACCATCTGTAGCAATTGCTCCATGGGGGGCACCGAATAGTTGTCTTTGTCTGATGCATGGTTTAAGTTTCTGAAGTCCACACACAGTCTGATTTCTCCCGACTTCTTTCTGACTGGTACCATATTTGATACCCACTCAGAGTGTCTGACTTTGAAAATGATTCTAGCATCTAATAATTTTTTTACCTCACTCTGAATTAGTGGTTCCAACTTTGGATGCATTTTCCTCAAGGGCTGTTGATATGGCTTGACTCCGGCCTTGATGGGAAAAACGTGCTTGATGATGTTGGTATCATATGTTTTTAAATCTTGGTACGTCTAGGAAAAAACATCTCTGTATTGTTTAAACAAACTGACTAACTTATCTCTTTCTGTCGGTGAACAACATTTGCCGAGATTCACAAACTTAGGATCCGGCTCAGTCCCTAAGTTTATCAGCTCGAACTGTAGAGTTGAGTTGTGTGTCTTCACGTTGGCGGGTCTCCTGAATTTTTCATTTAAGTCAAACATCTTCTCTAACGTTCTGACCCCTTTAGGGACGAAATTGTTAAATTTCATCTCGGCCTGGTGCTCTTCATCATCAATAATCGCTCCTTTGAATACCTCGTCATTTGTTAAACACTCTATAATTTGCTGGTCATCATCGAACACGTGCAGGTTGGTAATCATGTCAGGTTCCGAAGGCCTGAAAAGCAATTCAATAGTACATTGATTATTTGAGGGTACAAGCCTAGCTATCGAGGTGGCTAATAAGTCAGCTGCTACGTTTTTAATTCTTGGGATTGAAATAATGTTAAATGAATTAAAATATTTAAGCAGGTCCCATACCTCGTTCTAGTAAGCTTTCAAGTGAGGAGAAACACAGTGGATTTGATTTAGGATTTGTTTCACAACAATTTCCGAATCCCCAAAAACTTTTAAATCACTTACCTTTAATTCAATAGCTTTCTTGAGTCCCTGCACCAGCGCTTCATATTCAACGATATTATTAGTACATTCAAACTCTAACCTACAGGAAAGGAAATGTTTATTCTTTTGCGGGTCAATCAGGACACAGCCCGCCCCTAACCCTTCTAATGTCTTTGAGCCATCAAAAAATAAAGTCCAAAAATCACTAACTACTGAAAGCAAATCTATTCCTACTGCTAAGTCTACTATTTTACAATCAATTTCATCAGCCTGCGAGAATCGAAGGAGATCAGGCTGGGTGTCAGATGGGTTGCTGGCTTCTTCCGCTTGATAATTCCTTGGTTCCAACTCAAGAAAATAATTTCCCAATACAGAATCCACAAGTATATTCTTCTCATCTAGTTGGGTAACATTGTACTTCATGTGGGGTTCTCTTAGAATCTTGATCTGGTTTGGACTCCCCTTGTATGGCAACCACAGGTGTGACCAATCTGAAGTGAAATATCCATTTAATTTGACTGACCACTCTCTACTCAGGACCAGACCGTAAGCGTCTGGTATATCAGCTACTATGATGTTAATGACTTGGCATACTTTGTCATTGGATGGCAGCCGGATTAGGACGTCCTTCATCTCACCAATTACCTTAACGTTTGTCCTATCCAACTGAACCACCCTCCATGTGGTTGGCTTTGGCTGCCCATTTATCTTCTTACATACTGATATGGGCATGACATTTATGGACGCCGCCGAATCTACCAGACAGTTGTACACGTTATAATTAAAAATTTCAAATGTTAAGAGGAAAGGAAGATGCTTAGCTTTAGACTCACCTCCAACCCTGGTTTCTTCAATTTCTTCCTCGTCCTGAGGTTGATTGTCAGCAGGCAGCTTGTCATCTGATGCTTCAAGTGCTTTCAACAATCTCTCTTTTTGATGCAGCACTCTGCACATTTCGAATAGCGGGACATTTGCTTTTACTCTTTTCAAATCCTCCACAATGTCATAATTCATCGGCTGTCCCATTGGATGTGGTTTGTCAGCATTTCCTTCACTTGGCTTGGCTGTTGCATCATCTTGTCTAGGACTTTGGCTGGTAATCGTGAATTCTGGAATTTTATTAGCCAAGGCTTTATTTTGAAACTTCTTCTTGACATTTCTCTGCAGCCTTATGATCTTTGGAATAATAAGGCTGTCGTCCTTAACTGCTCCTTGGCTTCTTATGGCCACGTTGGTCTCCATAATGCCCTGGTATCCTTGAGTGTTTCCTTCTTCAGCATCAAATAATGAGACTGAATTCCATAATGCCAAGGTCTCGTTTTCCTGATCTTCATTAGACGTAGAGGAAAAATTTTCTTTTCTTTCTTCATCTCCCTCTTCTGTTAACCTGGAATCCAGCAGTTGATTCATCACTAGCGTCATAGAGTTTATCCATTGTGGACAATTCTTTTCAGAGTGCGGCTACTGGTGGAAAGTGCAGAAATTATCCATGTCGACCTCTGTTAGATTCATGGACGCAGCATTGTGAGGAGGAGGATTAGAATGATCCTTATCTTCTCTTTTCTTATAGTATGGATTATAAAACCTTTGTGCCTCCTTTTCTTTTTCCATATCTATGATCTTGTTGGAAAGTTTCTGCATCATCTTGGCCATATTTTCCAGATCTGGCGGCTTTTCTTCTTTAGGCTTAGCGAACAATAAGGCTTTTCTTCCCACACCTTTCTCTCCTGATTGTTCTGGGTAATCTTCAATGCTTTCTCTTTCCACTTCCACCACTTTTGCCTCTTCATAGGTCTTTGTTAGAGTAGGCTTGGCCCTACCTTTCGCAAACATGGCCAAATCAGGACCCAAAGCTGAAGTATAGTACTCAATCAGTACTTTGTCTGAAGGCTTATCTGTTTCAGAGAAGTTCTTAAGATATGCTGCAAACCTTTGTGTAAAACTGTGCACTTTTTCCTTCTTATCTTTCTTCAATGCACATAGTCCTTTCATAAGCGCAGCATGAGTCTTTTGGGTCGCATACTTACTTCTAAAAATCCTCTCAAAGGTGTTCCAGTCCGGAATTGAGTTAGGAGGCAACCCAAAATACCATGAAGCTGTAGCTCCTTTAAGTGTATGCGGGAAAAGTCGACATACTACATCTTCATGCTCCCCAGCCCTTAAACCCTCTATTTCCAAGTAGAAACTCTGCAGATGGTCATCCACTAGGATCTTCTCATTGGGGTCAAATCTAGGCAGCAATTTTTCGAAGGATTGGGGTAAGTCATGTAATGGAGGTGTCATATTTATAGGTGATCGGGCTCTCCATGTAGGCGGTGGATTTGGTGGGTTGGGGGGTTGGTTGGCATTTACGCCATCCATGAGTAGGGGTGGAGAGTGAGGGGGTGAACCAACAGGAGTTTGAGTAGGAGAACTGTAAGGGGTATCTAGGCATTCTTGGTTCAAAGGTAATTCAACCTCTTGCAGAGTAGTCTCTACAAGTTCTTCCCAGTCTCCAACCAACACTGAATCTTATGTTATAGGACAATCTTTCTTCTTGTATTCTCTTCTAGGTAAGTCATGGATAATTGGCAACCCTCCAAGATTTTTTACATACGCTCGGGTGTGTCTTCTTAGGTCGTTAACCACTTCGTTACCAATAGCATATAGATGTTCTATGTTTTCTTCCGAGATTGAATTATGGAACCCACTTCTTTCGGAAATGTCACCTGTGGAAAATTCTCGGGAAAACGGGTTTCCTCAGCCAACCATGCACTGGCGGCCCTCCTTCTAGCACCAATTCTGTTGAGGCCTGGAAAATCGCAGGCGACAACAGTAAAGGATTCTCCCCAATCAACGTTCCCAACTAGCCCGTTGACTGTTTGGTATAGGGAATCCGTCCGATTTGCGCTCCGGCTACCGTAGGTCAAAGTAACAAACAAAGGGTTTACCGGTTGCGGCCCGGTCCACCGAGTTTTTTGTATTTTTGACTTAGAAGATGAAATGCAAGTGCCTACTAAATTCAAGGTGATCAGAATGCAAGGAGCTATCACAATTTGATGCGCAGGTTCTTACCTCTCGTCTTAGACTCACACGCAACCGAATCACATACAACGGAAAAATAAACTACTTATCTAAACTATCCCAAGGGAGCAGAATTAGCATTATTGGTGAGTAATATATTTTGTACATGCGAAATGAAGAATTACAGGTAGCTGATACTTCATTCAAGACACATGAACCATTACAGATATTCAAACAACCAGATAGGTAATCGTTTTATGAACAACACTTATTACTCACAGTGGAAGACATCATAAAATGTATTGAAGAACATTCAACAAGAACATAGGTTCAGAAAGTCAAACACTCTCATAGCAAATGAAAAAAACAGCTGAAAACGAAATAGTTCCTCTTCAACATTATTCATTGAGTCGCATTGATACAATTCCACATTTCACTCTGTCCAGCATGCAAAATTGCAGTTTCCTTTGCAAAACGAAGTAGTTCCTCTTACAAGTAAACATTACAAAATTTTCCAGGGAAAAAGCCCTCCCTTCATTTTACTTTCCTATATTTAAACTACAATTACAGAGCGTTTCGTTTTCCCCCAGACGCATGGTCTTTCAGTTTCTCAAACGCTTCACATTCCCATATCTTGTCTGTATGCAATCATGAGTCACTTCGTAACTGATCATTTTTGGGTTCGCGCCTTTACGGCTCCGGATTTCGTCCTCAAATCCCCAGGTTTCAGTCACACTTCCGCCAAACGGGTCCGTCTTTCTCTGCACCTCGGTAGATTGGCCGCTTTCTTCAAAACCGCCTGGCATCCATCGACCAGCATCATTCAAACAGCCAATATTAATAATTAAAAATGACTATTCCACAAGAAAATGGCAGGTGCACCACCTGCGGGTTTGGAAAACCTAGCCTACGATGGTCAACAGGAAACTCACTGGCGGGAAAGCTTAAAGTCGGCAATTGGAAGGAAATAAGATCGGAGGCCACAAGATTTTCCCAGCCGCCACGCCGGGCAAGGCATAAGTCGTGGATAAGCGAAACGCGCACAAGAGGGGCTTTAAATCAGAAGTCGGATGGTTTTCCGTTTCGGGGGTGAGAACACTTTTTCCTGTCGCAACGACGGAAAGGTAGAAGCTTCAGGAACGCGACGAAAAGGCGGGAAAAGTCAATCGGAAAACGGATGGCTTTGACATCGGATGAATAAACAATTTCGGGGCCGCAATGGCGGATGGGCTAAAACTTCACAGCTTCCGATCTAACATAAAATTTGCGCCCGATCACAGAAAAACTAAGTGTTTAAAAGCTCAACACAGCAGCGACCAGACTAAAATATCTCAGAGACAACGGTTTACTTAAAAGGAAACTGATCTAATTAAACTCTGGCTATCAAAACCACATTCAACTCGGCGATCTACGACAAAATCTTAACACAAACGTCCTCTGGAGAGACAGGCTGTGGATCAATCATTAGAATCAACCAAAGCTATGGCTAGACCAGACCTTCATGGATCACTCGAAATCAAACAACTCTAAGTGATACGGAGGGGCCCCAAAATTTAAGAAATAAGGGGGAGAAAAGTTGCAGCTGCAACACATAGTTACATCAATAATTACATAGGAAAACCCATACAATGGTAAGGGCAAGCTTACGAAACTTTGATTTAGAAAACATGACCAACATATTCTGTAGAAGATAAGTTAATGTCTAGATTAGGTAGTAATTAACTGGCTTACAATTATTTTTTTCAAATTTTTGGGACATTACATAGAGATGCCTCACACCCTTTAGATTAATTTGTTCTTACATCCTTCTAATATGTAGATTGGGACATTACATAGAGATTCCTAACACCCTTTAGACTAATTTGTTCTTAGATCCTTTTAACATGTAGACAAGTTATCCATGAAGTGGACAGAAAATTTCAAAGAGAATCTAGTCCAATGACTAGAGTATCATGGTCCTCATAACCACTTACTTATCACAATTCATAGTAGGTATATTAAGCATGTATTCGATCAAATAACTTTACCTTTAATAGGATCCACATCTACTAAAATATTTTTCCTTCAACTTCTTCTAAATATTTCTCATGCTAAACATTTAAATTTATAGATGTTGCAGAGAGGGAAACAAAACCATATACACACAAGTAAAGACCAAATCTAATGTGTAAATTCACATCTATTAAAATCATAGAAATTTATCTGCATTACCATTCACAAATCTAGTCAAAGACATGTCAAATATAGTGAACACTAGCCTCTTAAGGCTATTTTCATTTGGATACATGGAGCATATGTATAGGATTCATTACATAGAATGCAATGCAATAAGATTGCATGCTATAGTAAACCATGTGTGATAATCCTTCACCTTCGAATGTTGGGTGCCCTAAAGTTTTTGACGACGTTGAATCCATTTCTACCATCAAAATTGGAATTAAAACACAATTACATTTTGATTTTGCAAAATAGAAAACGTTAGAAAAAATGGTCGTCCAATTCAAATAATCGAATTTTTTAGACATCTCCCTTTCATTGTATCTAATAAATTCTATTGTTTTTAGGAAGCCATAATACTTTTATTTAGATGAATAAATTGGATGTAAATGGTTAAAAATTAGTGTTTTTTCTAAGTAGATAAACTTAATGTAGATGGTTAAAATTTAGTTTTAAAAAATTTACTTGAAGTGATAGCTAAGTCAAATTTAATTTGTAAAAATCGTCCTTTTAAAGTTGACTTTGGGCACAAACCTATGTACCTCTAAGTTTATCCAAAAGTTTTGGATTATTAAATCTTAAACCTCGTTAATTTTATCATTCAAAGCATATAGCCAAATCATGCCCCGTATCTGAACCCTTAAATCAACACATAGTCGACACTAGTTTTCAACAACTCTTTACAAGTGATAAAACCGATTACAAATATGAATATTGATTGGTCTTACAACAAAATACCATTTAAATATGCAATTGACCTATCTTAGAGATCACTAAAACTAACCCCTTCTTGAAGGCATAATTGAACCAATTTTTCTATGATTTTGTCCATTACTTCACCATGACACAACTCACACCTTAAGTAACCATAATCATCAAGAAACTTACATAAGCAAATTATTTCATTGATGATCTCACCACAAGGTATAAACACCAATTTTTAGTAGTTCAAATACACATATATGAATTTAGAATATTATTATATGTATCTCATCACTGAGGTATATAATGTTTATTCTTCTTATGTTCCTTCGAAGCACATGCCTCTCAACCTCAATGATTTAATAAAAATCATGCCATAACATAAAAATCCTTTGGACAAACAAAAGGATGCATGTTAGAAGACAAGATCCCACCAAATGATAAATTTCACTTATTTCAATACCATGACGCATAAATTCTCTATCAATGCCAGTGTTGTTCTCCCTTAAAAGTCATCCTCATACCACGTTTTGAACTCCACTTTTGTAGCATTGATCTCAATAAAAGCCTACAAATAATAAAAAAGCCACTCTACAATGCCATGTCAATTTTTTTGAGCTAACGAAAATTTCAACTAAAAAAATTCCATGAAATTACATCCTAGAAGTTTAAACCTCACTTTTAAATTCGTCTTCACCAAAAATAAATATAAAAAATTTATACTCAACAATTGTTGGTTGTAGGAAGTCTACGAGGTGTAGACAACAAGATCAGTTCAACCATTAGCATGAAAAGTGCATATTATATAATATGACTAAACGCAATAATAAATTGAAGAAAAAGTGAAAAGGAAATATACTATTCTTTAGCATAAACAAGTGTAGGCTTTTTCTGTAGACGCGTGTCCATGATAAAGTCTTACAACAATATATGAAGCACAAATGCACATGGGTTCTCCGAGAATATTTCGAAGACTACGACCCTTAACACCACGACCAAATAGGGGGCGTATACATCTCACCGATCATTTCAATACACTAATAAAATAGTATACACCCATAAAATATGGTCATTATTAAGTAGGGGCATCCCAACAACCTATGTCCGATAAGGACTCCTGATCACTTTTACGCAAGCTTTAAACGAAACAAATTATTGCTAAAAGTATTAGAGAAACTTTATGCAGTGATTCACATGTTAGCCATGGAGAAAGATCACCCGGACAAACCATCCGCTGGAAAAACCAAAACCGTTTGCGTTTTGGATCTATCATCTACATACCATTTCTATACTTTTACGTGACTTTCACAGGCGGAGAGTCGGGGAAAGCGACGGAGTTCGCTAGCTGGATCCGCGTATAGTTGTTACAGCTAAGAACAGCCTGTCAGCCAGGAAGAATTTTGAAGTGTGTGTGTGGGATGATTATTATTCTCAGAGTCTCCAGCCTGATCTGCATTATAAATGGCCCCCAACACAGATTCATTGTCGCAGGCTGGAGTTGCGGTATTCTATCCAGAGAGCAGCAGTGGCTGTTCTCAAATGCCTAACAGTATAGCAGAATCTCCTGCACGCAAATGTCCTCTGGATCGCATTAGCCAGCCAGTGGACCTTGTAGTTGTACTGAGGGGCATGATATAATAAATGAATATAATTAGGGCCGGGGAAGGAGTTTCTTCAATCAGGCGCCAGGAGGCAGCAGGAGCTAGCACAGCGGAAAACCTAGCAATTCTTCATTTTTTTTTGTTTATGGTAGAGGTGATAAACTGTAAGCTATTCTAGTAGATCATCTTAGTAGAGGAATTGAGCGTTAAACCAAAAGAATGTAAACACTTACCAATTGAATTAACCCTTTCAGAGTAAGGTTTCGTATAGCCAGCTTTGTATATCATACTTGGCATTCGCCATGAACGGGCTTGACAAATGCATGAAGATCCGACATGTTGTGAAACTGCGGCAGATCGCCAGAAAGTGGCGGAAGCTTGTTAGCGCCCGAAATATTGCTCAGACATTAGCTTGCAAGCTGCGTTCCCCGAGGTCTTTCCAAGTCTCTTACGTTTCGGATGACGAGCGCGTCGAGGGAAAGAAGCCGAACGACGGGCATCGTTGGTCCTGGTTAGCGTCGGCCGCCCCGCCCGACGTCCCGTCGGGGCACCTTGCGGTCTACGTCGGGCAGCAGTACCGTAGGCGGTTCGTGATCCGGGCGGCTTACTTGAACTACCCCGTGTTTAGGGCGCTGCT
This sequence comes from Pseudotsuga menziesii, assembly GCA_001517045.1. NCBI lineage: Eukaryota > Viridiplantae > Streptophyta > Pinopsida > Pinales > Pinaceae > Pseudotsuga > Pseudotsuga menziesii. The sequence continues at coordinate 394,841 of LPNX011055438.1, read as the reverse complement.
CCAACAGGCCGTGGAGGAGTTCGGTTACGCCCACCAGGGCGGGCTTGCCATCCCGTGCGACGAGTTCTTGTTCGAGCACATACTAAGTCTCTTTAGCGGAAAGGACCATGCCACCGTTAGGCATCTCGACTTGGAGGAAATTAAAAACAGTTTCTGTAGTCAATGGTATTGTTCGTCCGAGGCCAAAGGAATGTTGTTGGGCAAGGAATCAAGGCCTCTTCTCCATGATTTTGCAGCGAGATCAGTTGCGTGATAGAGCTTCGGGTACGAGGCATTAAGACTTCGGCAATGAGTAGCTGTAGAGTTACATGTAATTAATTTTTCTAAGGTTAGCTTCTGGAATCCTTGAAGATCCCTTTGAAGGCTTGGGTGGAGAATTTTGGAGGAGTATTCCATATTTGCATGGTTGCAGGTGTTTGCAAACCTGCAAATCTGGTTCAATAAGGTGAGAACACAGTAGAAAGGCATATTATTAACCATAAACAATATATGATTTTCAACTTTTTGGAATCTATATAAATGAAAAACAACAGTGTGTAAATGTGTGAGAGCCGAATTTGTTAATTTTGTTTATCAAATTCATGGTTCTCCTTGGAGTTGCAATAATTATTTAGATATTATTTTAGATTTTGGACTGTCTTGAGTGGATTGATAAGATTAACTTCAGCATATAGTTAAGAATCATTTTATAATAGTCTTATTTTGTTATGGTTAAATACATTTATAAAGTAGTTTTATTTTGTTATGATTAAATGTAGGTTATCCATTGGTTGTAGTTTGGGTTGATGGGAGGAATAAATGTTACGCCACTCTTCCCACCAGGTTCAATTCTTATATATGACATGTTTGCTCTGAGCTTTTATGTAATGAATGAGTGGTTTGTATGATTTTCATGTTGATTTTAATGGTGAAGTAACTGTCTAATAAATTACTTTTAGCTATATTTATATAATGTGAATGTGAAGATATTGTTGATTCAATTCTTATAAATGACATGTTTGCTCTGATTGAGCTTTTATGTAATGAATGAGTGGTTTGTATGATTTTCATGTTGACTTTAATGGTGAAGTAACTGTCTAATAAATTACTTTTAGCTATATTTATATAATGTGAATGTGAAGATATTGTTTTAGAGTTTTCAGTGTGTGGTGTATGTATTTCCATTTTACATAAACTAAAATTAGTTTAGCGCTGCTACGCTCCAGACATTTTGGTGAATTTTACCGGAATTTTAATTACCGTGAAAGAGTATATGGTGGGATACTTCGAACTATCTTTCTTGATCAAAACACGACGGTTGTTGATCCAAGATTTTGGTGATTGGAACGAGAATGAATCCACAATCTAACAAACAGTTAAAATGAAGCAGAGTAATGTCCATTCGTATTTTGTTATCGTAGAAAAACTTAATCCAAATTGAATTACCGATGATATCACTGTCTTTGTTTGTATCCATCACCGGTTATGTAGTTTTGGTTATCGGCAATCTGATAAATTGAGAAATCACTGTAGTAATTATAATCACTGTGAATTCATACATGCAATGAAAATATGAATATGTTCTCAGGGTTTTTCTATGTTTCGCACTATTTTTGGTCTATGAATTGAAAACTGTATTAGGTATTACTTCTGGTCCCCCTCGCCCATCACGTATCTTATCATTCTCGTCCAATGTCCTTTAGGTTAGGTTAGATGTGAAATCAAAAGGCAGAAGAGAGAAATGTGGGCTATAGCAAAGTCATTGGAATAAGAGGTTTCGAAGCAAATGCAGTCTGAAAACATTAAGGTTGTGTTAGATCTGAAACCAAATGGGGCCGGTAGCAATGTTATTGGAAAAAGAAGTTTCAAAGTAAATGGAGTATGAAAACAAAGTTCGAGCAATTTTCAATTATAAAGAAAGGAGAAGCCACAATTTTGTAAAATCTGTCATTATACATCACATGGAGTAGGTTTAAGTTGCAATCTAGGAAGTAAGTATGAACCAAATATGGTGAAGTTATTGTTCAAAATCATAAGTATAAACCAAATAAGGTGAAGTCATTGTTCAAAATCGAATCGTATGCTTAGTATATGTGTATAGATAGATAGTCTAAGATCGTTGTTTGTTTAGATTCCTCACCATAACCGATAACACAAATACTAAACTTTTAAATAACTCGAAGCACTGTTGGAATTTGAGGACGTTTTTTCAGGAGCATTTTTCGATCAAATACTTCCGACGTTGGACTAAATGGGTAAACAGTTTTCTGTCAAGTATTTTTAACTTTTCTCATTTTTATTTTTTTGGTTAGTTTTAGGAGAGACTGAATTTTGAAACCTGTTTCTTAGCCAAATTTTAATGGCAGGTAATATGGATTGAATTATTGATTTGTGTTATTTTTGGTAAGTAATTTTATTGGATTTATGTTAAGTATACAATAAAAACTAATTTTTTCATTGGTTAAATTCTTTAATAAAAATTTATTAATGAAAGAATTATAGCCTCATAATTAAAGAGTAGAGATGAAATGAAATTCCAATCCTCACTACAAGCGTAAAGTCGATAAAGAGAAAGTCAAGAGAGCCATGGTATCCTTGTAAATGAAAATAATTTCAGTTTTTTTCAGTTTGTTTGTTTTTATACGTTAATAGAAAAAAAAAAGCTATGATATATGTTTTTGTTATAATAATCAACCCATAGTTACCCATATTTGACATTAATTAATCATTTTTTTTCTTTTTCGTAGATTCGTAGATTCCTCTCTATGCTAGTTGGCTTCCACATGTTCCTAGAAGTCAATACTTGCTAAACTGGGTCATGGAGCGCTTTGGAATCATCTTGGAAAATATTTTAGCAAGTTTGCTTTTGTTCCCAGTGCAGTTCTGCTTTTTCTTAAAACTGCCTTGGTTTACAACAGTTTTAAGGCATAAAGGAAAAGCTAGTCTAGGGGAACTTGCCTTGTTTTATTCCCACATCATCCTTCTTCTTTTTCTCCAAACAAAAGCATGAATGAGTTGTATTTCCATCACTTATTAGCTTGACCACTTGCTTTAGTCAATTCTTGAGCATCTGCATAGATTTGGAAAGTCTTTCTTGCACCTATGGGGGATTTGATTAGATTTAGTAAGCCTGCTTTTTTGACCAATTCGAATAACAACCTAGTGCTTTCGAATATCTCATCTAATTATATATTTGAGCAGCCTATTACTTCATATGGTTGGCTTATGTACACTTATTCAATACAGAATTCAGTTATGATTCAATTTCAGTCTCCTTTTGTATGAATTTTGCATGTTTGATTAGCAATTTTGGGAGTGTAATTGATCGATCACTTAGGTTCAATTTCCACATGGTATCAGAAACTTTGTAGATCGATTTCTCTCCTTCCAAATTGTTGTTGCAGGTTTGACATCACTGACTGGGAGTGCATTCTACTGACTGAAGGGCACATGAACTGAGATATAGACAAACCTCAAAGGATCATCTTGACTCCATTCAATTTCTTTGAATTGAAAGTTGAGATGGAGATATTGTTGAGAACAAAAGGTCTCTACAGGGTTACCATGGCGATTGAGGTAGAGCCCAATGCACCTACAAAGAAAATCAAATGGCACAACAGGAAGGATGAGGCCTATTGTCTTTTGTGTCTAAGCATTTCAAGATACCTCATATTTCATTTTGATTCATTGACATCTCCTAATGAGGTGTGAGAGAATATTGAAGAGATTTTTGGAAAGACATATGAGATGAGAGGACATCAAATCAAGAATTAATTGATCTCTTTGAGTCTCATTAGCTTCAAATCATTGCAAATATACTTTACCAAGTTTAAGGCCCTTGTTTTGTAGTTAAAACAATGTGGGATTGAAAATAAGGAATCGCAACTAGTTTTGACCATTCTCTCTAAGCTTGGTCATGACTATTCAGTGTTTGTTTTGACCTTCCATGCCACTAAATTGATAGCTCAAACCTGGAAGATGCCTAAGCTTGTCGAGTTCATGGAATCTCTCACCGAGGAGAAAGATAAATTGGTGATGATGGGAACCATCAAACCTTCGAAAGAACAAGCTTTGGTTGTTGGGGATTCAAAGGTGGTTTCAAAAAGCAAGAAAAAGGATAAAAATCCACCTGAGCAAAAGAGAGACAAGTGAAAGTCTCAAGAGGAGCCATCAGGCTCCAAGAAGAACTTCTAGAAGAAGAAGAACAAAGGAGAAATGAGTAAGTGTGCATAGTGTAGTAAGGGCTATCAACCTGAGAGCTCTTGTATGAAAAATAAAATTGACATGTTGACCCAACTCCGAGAGAAGAAAAACATATCCCTTCCTAATTTATCAAAGAATAGGGAAGGAAGATCAAATTCGAAAGACAAAGAGAGAGTACATCCTTTGGTTGTTGGCACCTCAAGCTCACCTAGTTTCATCTTTGATTATGGAGCTTCCAGACATATGGTTTCGACAAATGATATATTTTCCTCTCTTGACATGTCGAAAGGTCCACCAATAGTTTTGGGTGATAACTCTCTGACTGACAGTATGAGAAAGGGTAGGATTGATCTTGAGCACGGTAGTTTCAATAATGTGTTGTATGTTCCAGGTCTTGCCTCTAATCTTTTGTCAGTGTATCAAATGACTCACACTAGGTCTCCAAAAAAAGTCATATTCTCCACCAATGAAGTTGAAATCATAGATATTTCGAATGGTAAAGTCATAGAAAAATGTGTTGTTGATCACACTTCGAAGGTATATAGGTTTTCCAATTTTCTACCCTACTCAAACCCCTTTGCTCTTCTTGCTCATGCTAATGAAACAAGCAAGATTTGTCATGAAAGGTTTGGCCATCTTAACTACAAGTATCTTTCTGATTTGAGTGACAAAGATATGGTCATAGGGTTACCAAAGATAAAGTTTTCTAAAGGAGTATGTCAAGGTTGTATCCTAGGAAAACACCAGAGCACATGTATGAGAGAGCTAGTCATGAGAGAACCTTTGAACAACTTGAGTTGATCCACAATGACACTGCTGGTCCATTTCCTCATATGTCCATGAGTCAAGCCAAATATGCACTCACCTTCATAGATGATTTTTTCAGGTATTGTTGGGTTTACTTCCTGAAGAATAAGTATGAAGTTTTTGACCTTTTCAAAGTCCTTAGAGCCTTGGTTGAGAACCAGTCTGGGAGGAAACTCAAGATCCTCAAATATGACAATGGTGGAGAGTATGTAAAGTCTGAGTTAATCCAGTATTGCGAAGATGTAGGTATCTAGATGCAGCATTCTATTCCTTACACACCATAACAAAATGGTGTTGCTGACAAAAAGAACAAATCATTGAAGGAGATGGCAACTTGCATGATGGAGGTTAAAACTTTTCCACCAAAGTTTTTGTCCAAGGCTATAAGCTATGCATCCTATATCCAGAATAGGGTCCCACATAAGAAGCTTGATGGCATGAATCCTTTCGAATCTTGGAGTGGGAATAAGCTATATGTGACTCATTTCAGGATTTTTGGCTCAAAGGCTTGGGCTAAAATTCCTACTTAAAAGAGGAAGGATTTTCCACCCCAAAGCCAAGAGTACCTATTTGTTAGGTATTCTGAAGATTCAAAAGGGTACAAACTAATCAACTTGAAAACTAACAAAGCATTCATTGAAAGGAGTGTTCAGTTTGAAGAAGATCCTTTAGCAGCAAATGAAGTTGGAGAGTCCTCTTCACCACAAAAGCCATTGATTGTAACTGAAGAGACTGATGAGTTTGTTGATTCTGATATGTCTTATAATGATGATTTAATTGCAGATCCTAACATACATACAAGACCAAAATGGGAAATAAAGACCATTCATGCAGTTGGGGAACTAGCTGAAAATCCTAGTGACACTAGGAGGACTAGATCTCAATTTGAGAATGCCCTTTGTGTGAAAGATCAACTCTTTGCTGAGAAGTGTTATTTGATGGTTGATTCTGATACTCAGACATATGAATATGTATCACATGAAACAAGATGGAAAACAACCATGAAATAAGAATTCATCTCGCTCCAAAAGATCACATGGGAATTGGTTGATCTCCTCCCCATGGAGAAAGGTAGTGAGTTTGTTGCTGATGGTTCACCTTTGAAATATAAGGAAATATTGGTAGCCGAGGTCTACTCTCAAGTACATGATATTGACTACAATGAGACATTTTCACCAGTGGCAAAGATGGACTCCATAAGGCTAGCTCTAGCCATCGGAGCGTCGGAGCAATGGGAAGTACATCACATGGATGTGAAGTGTGTTGTTCTAAATGGATATATTAATGAAGAGAATTATATGAAGCAACCTTAAGGGTTTGTTTCTAATCCTTTTTTATTGTGTAGGTTAAAGAAATAATTGTATGAGCTCAAGCAAGCCCCTACGGCTTGGTATGCCAAGATTGATTTCTTTCTGCTATCACTGAGTTTTGTTTGATGCAAGTATGATCCTAATGTCTATTTGAATTTGATTCATGGTTCTTTAATGATGATTTATTTATATGTGGATGACCAAATGATCACAGGAATTTCAAAGAATGGAATTGCCTCCTTGAAGGATGCAATGAACCATGCATTTTCCATGACAGATTTGGGATTGTTGAGCCAATTCTTGGGTCTCAAAATTCCTCAATTGCAACATGGAATCAAAGTCCATCAGTCCAAGTATGCTTCATATTTGTTCACCAAGTTCAGTATAAAATATTGCAAGCTAAGAAAGAATCCATTCCTTTCAGGATTTAAGCATGAGGAAGCAGGTTCTTCTCCTTTGGTAAATAATACACTGTATAGGAAGTTGACTGGGTGTTTATTTTATCTTACACATACTCGACCTGAGTTATTTTATGCAGTTAGTGTGGATTTGAGATACATTGATCAGCCTCATGAGATCCATTGGAGAGAATCCAAGAGGATCCTAAACTTTGTTCAGGGAACAAGGACTCATGGGATTTTCTACAAAGTAAAATATGACTTAGAGCTAGTTGGATTTACTAATAGTGATTGGGCAGGGGACAACAGAGATCGAAATTCTACCTCAAAATATGTGTTCATGGTTGCAGAAGGACCAATCAATTGGTCAAGTAAGAAACATAGTGCCATAGCACTCTCATCTACAGAGGCAGAGTATAGAGAAGTTATGAGTGCAACTACTCAATGTTTATGGTTGTAGGGGATACTTGGAAAATGTGGTTTTGAATAAGAGTTTTCAACAGTCATCTATTGTGACAATTAAAGCACCATTTGAATCTCCACTAATCTAGTTCAAAGACAAAGACCCAAGCACATTGATATTTATATGCACTAGAGTGAGGGAGCTTGTGTATGATGGTACCATTACTCTACTCTACTGCGCATCTTCAGAACAAGTAACTGATATATTCACCAAAGTATTCTATGAGAAGACCTTCAGTAATCTCAAATCACTACTGGGGATTGTTGATCACGTGGTGAAGTGTGATTGATAACAAGATTCCCAAATTTTTGTTTCTTGTCCATGTTTAAGGGGGGATTTTCCCACTGGGTTTTTCCTCTTTGCTTGGTTGTATGGATATGCAGTATGTAAAAATGTGACTAATCCTTGTTGCTAGGCCCTATAATTTTCTGATATTTACTCATAAATTCAGGTTTAAGTGGGGGTGTTTGAATAATCAACCCATAGTTACTCATATTTGACATTAATTAATCATTTTTGTCTTATTCCTAGATTCCTCTCTATGTTAGATGGCTTCTACATGTTCCTAGAAGTCAATACTTGCTAAACTGGGTCATGGAGCATTTTGGAATCATCCTAGAAACTATTTTAGCAAGTCTGTTTTTACTCCTAGTTCCTAAAACCGCAGTTCTATTTTTTCTGAAAGCTGCCTTGCTTTACAACAATTTTAAGGCATAGACGAAAAGCTAGTCTAGGGGAACTTGCCTTGTTTTTTGCCCAAATCATCTTGCTTACTTTTCTCCAAACAAAAGAATGAATGAGTTGTCTTTCCATCACTTATTAGCTTAACCAGTTGCTTTATCCAATTTGTGAGCATTCTCATAGATTCAGAAAGCCTTTCTTGCACCTATGGGGGAATTGACTAGATTTAGTAAGCCTAGTTTTTTTATCAATTCGAATAGAAACCTAGTGCTTTCAAATCTCTCATGTAATTATATATTTGAGCAACCTATTACTTCATATGGTTGGCTTATGTACACTTATTCAATACATGATTAAGTTATGGTCCAATTTCAGTCTCCTTTTGTATGAATTTTGCATGTTTGATTAGGAATTTTGTGAGTGTAATTAATCTATCACTTGGGTTCAATTTCCATAATTTCCGTTAACCTTATAATTCTTAATGCATGATATCAAACTACTTGTTGAGAATTTCTCATTATGAAAATTGTTTTAGTTGACGCCCATTCTCCTAATTGTTGTATTCTAATCATATTTGATTTCAATATGGTTACTAGAAGCCCAACATCGATGAAGAGAAAGTCAATAAAGGTCATCGTATCCTTATAAATGAAAATAATTTCAAGTATTTTAAGTTTGCTCGTTTTTATATATTAATAGAAAAATAAAAGCTATGATATATGTTTCCATTTATCTTATAATTCTTAATGCAAATAAATTCTTAATTCTTAATGCATGATATCGAACTACTTGTTGAAAATTTCTTATTATGAAAATTGTTTTAGTTGAGGACCCTTCTCCTAATTGTTGTATTCTAATCAGATTTGATTTCAACTTACTTACTAGATATTTTATTTCAAGATGATTACTAGCTTAGTTTGGTTTTGGGTAGTGTCTTTTTGTTTTTTATAAAGAATATTTCTTATATTTATAAGGATATATTTAAAACATTATAGAAAGTCTTTTTAATTGAAAGTGTGATATAATGGAAGGTATAAAGTTATCTATTTTGTAATAATATGATAATTATATAGTTAAAAGTTATAGAAATATGTTTTTAATTGAAAGTGTGATATAATGGAAAGTATAAAAGTGATTATTTTTGTATTAATATGATAAGGAAGTGTTATTGATAATTTCAACAAGTAACAATTAATTCAGTTTGTATTAATGTGACAAGGAAGTATTATTAATACTGAAACCATTTTTCTTTTATAAAGAGTAAGAATGAATTTGATTTGACCATGGGGTTTTGTTCGAAGCCAACAACCTTCTATCTTTTTCTTTTATTTATAGATTAATAAAATATGATATGAGTAGTGACCTTAATAATTATGGAGAAAATTATTGAGTTATTATGAACGCACTCCTAATTTGAGAAAACTAGAAACTTGAAACCAAAATCAGTTTTAGGTTGTCAATTCTATTTCTTGGAAGTATCACTCATGATTAATTTTGAAGATGTTAAACTTGCATCCTATATAGTTGTTTTTTCTTATATAATACTTAACTATATATCAATCTCCACCAATAATACTTTTATCATATTGATAATATACTCTTGAAGAGTAAACTAATTGGACATTCACTTCTATGATTTTGATTTTGGTAATATCATTCTGTTATACACTATTTATTTAAATTGAGACTTCATGTCTTGATTTTGGATAATCTACAAGGTATACTAGATGCATTTTTTACCTCAAATGATTATTAGGTTGATAATATTTATCTATTGTTTAACCTAAACACTATCCTAAGATTGCATTTTAGTCACTATTTTAAACCTTGTATCAAAGCATGTATTTTCACCTTATCCAAGATTAAAACCTTACGAATACTCTATGAATGAATTGTATGTGACACATGTTCCCATGATACACATGTCTCATTGGTATCAATTCATCATGGCATCAAGAAATTTGTTTTACTTGTCAATATCTTTTCTATGAATGAATATTGTACATAACCATACTTTCACATTAGTTGTTATCATTAACCTCGATCTATTAACACTTATGAGGAAACTTCTAAGGTTTCAATTTCAATGGTGGACGAACTCAGTTCTATGACAGTTGTTGGGCACAAATTGGATTCTAATTCCCTCTATTTTCACAACCTATTTCCAAGTGCACCTTGTCCATCAGTTTGATAGTGGAGAGATGGAGCCACTGTGGTGATTTGATCCCACGGGGAGTGAACTATTAGAAATTGAATGAGAGGAAACTCATTTGCTTGAGAAAATTCGTTGGGGTTATCTCTTTCAAAGATTAAATGGACATAATATAGAAGTTACCCAACAATTCTCTTTGTCTCTTAAGGGTAACATGGTTCATATTGGCAACCTTCATTTGTTTATGCTAGAGGCACTCATAGAAAAGGCTACAAAACTGCCTCAAATAGGGGATTCATGGTTTTAACATAGGGAAACCAATGAAAATAAATGGAAACATTTTATCCTCCCTCTTCCAGATGATTTTGATGATAAACATGTGGCTACCTTGCGAAATTTCTCAAACCTCAGTGGCATCCCCTCTTGCAACTTGTTATCAGGTATATTACTTGTGATTGTAGGTTTTCTCATGTCCATCTATACCATCTCTATATTCTCGTGGATTTTAAATCTTCAAAATTGAATATTCCCTACTTCTTGTTTAATAGTCTTGAAAAAATGGGTTATGCAGTTCAACACACTGTCGGTAATCAAGGTAGAATTTTATTTAATCTTGGTTTACTTAAAATTGTAATTCAATATCAATTATCCTCTATGGCTAGGAATTGGGATAAGTTCCTCAATAAAAATAATTTGGGGAAAACACAATATTGTCCTTCTCCTTTACCAAAAGTTCGACAGAAGACGAGGTGAGCCTCTTTGCATGAGTCTTCCAAATTACATTTGGCATTGAACCTTGGGGATACTGAAACCATTAATCGTATATTGTGAAATGATTTGAAAGATGAAATGGTAGAGGATGGTTTTATTCCAGTTGTTGAGGCTTTAATCAATCTTTTGCAGCTTGTTAAAACACATGATGTACCTATGCAAGATTCAAAGGGGTTAGAGAATTACCATGACAAATATTTTTCTCTTTACCATGTACCTATGCAAGATTCCATCTCTATTAATACGCACAGGTTCACCCATAGTATGGCTACAATATCAATTCTTGTCATGATGCAACAACAAAAGGAACCCCCTTTGGTGGAGATTGAGAGCGAGGATGATGATCTCTCTCTGATTCATGATTTTCCTCATAATGGTGATCATCTTGAATAGAAAATGGATGTTAATAACCCCATGACAAACCATATAGAAGAGTCCACTGACAGGTTATCTCCATTTCAATCTGAACCAAAGCCGTCATGTAGAGGTGATTCTTCATCTGGTTGTAGTAATAAAAATCTTAATTAGTGTTTGAAAAGGGTGTTTAGGGAGAAAATTACTCAACTAGAAATCAAACTTGAAAAATTACATTCGAATGAATGTGTTATGAAAGATGAAGTAAAGAATCTTAAAAGCAAGTTATTATTATGGGAAATTGATGGAAGAACCTGAATTCAAACAAAGACAAGTACAAAACCATGAACGGATCTCTAGTTTCAGCTAATGAAAGGATGATAAATCAAGAAAAACAACAGAAGGTTAAAAAAATGAAACTTCAATCCATATTGGCCAAAGCTCGATGAGTAACCAAACTCCATATTATCATGTAGATCATTTTTTGTTTCAATTTTTCCTATCGTTGGCAGATTTATTGATTTTTACAGGTAACTGGATAGTTTTAACAACACCCCTACATAATCATAGATTCTGTAGGAGTTGTAATGACTTATTTTTTTCCTATTTCATTATTTGAATATAAATTTAAATGAAATATTAAGTATCTGTTTAAATTGTTGTCATAAGTGGCCTTCACATTTATCTTGGGTGTGTATCGTCTCTTATTATGCTGATGGATTTAATGAAGCTTCACTACCAGGTGCCTTTTGTTTGGGAGATGGTGTTAACTATATTAAGATGCCTTGTTTTATGATCTACAATACAATCATGTTGATTGTTTTTTTGTTTTTAACAACTGCCAAACTAATATATAAGATATTTTTAAATGAAAATTCTATTTTAGGAAGCAAGTCCATAGAATCCTCTAGGAAGTTAGTTTGTTTTTAATATATAAGTCACTAGGGTGACAGAAGAAAGTGATTCAAATTGAGAGAATAGGTTGTCTTGTAGAGTTGCATGTTTTTGAATTTTGCAGTTGAATCATATGTCATGTCTATACTTGTTCTCACGTACTACTCTCAGATCCATATTGAAAATTTGACCATAACATTTTGATCTTGTTTTTTAGATACCATTATATATATATATATATATATATATATATATGTGTGTGTGTGTGTGTGTGTGTGTGTGTGTGTGTGTGTGTGTGTGTGTATGTATATATGTATATGTATATGTGTGTGTGTGTGTGTGTGTGTGTGTGTGTGTGTATCCATTCTTATTACAATTTCCTTCCATGTTTTGATTCGCAAACACATTTTATTCTATTGTATTGATAATTTGTATGCTTTCGAATACACCATGTTTAGCTTCTGAATATGTGATGTTTTTGTTTGGGTACACATGGTACTCCAAAAAGACAGAACACCTAGAGAAACCACTTTACACAAAAATATCACAGATCAATACACCGATGTTTGTCATGTGGTTAAAACCCTCGAGAGGGAAACACTCCATGGCCCCAACCAAATAGCTACTTGGAGTAGTTTACTATGCAAAATAAAGAAAGTCAAAAATGATCTTCTCATAATCAATTAACTAGAAAATGACCCTCCATTCTCTTTAAATATAGATCATAGACCAATCGGGTGTTAAGCCATAGATCAATGGTAGGTATGATCTAAGAGAAGTTGAACCGTCAGATCACTTTATGTCTAGAACATATCGTGACCGTTGGATTAGAATATTTACAAATGCATACTAATGCATACTAAAAAAACACACTTTACCTAACATATATTTTACACAAGTTGATATTAACTAACTCCTAAGTGTCTAAATATTTTAACATCCCCCCTGAAGAACAACTTGGGATATGATTGAAGGATTTACAAAAGTGACACTATTAGGAGAAGGAATGAGGCATTCGAGCCTATCCCCCCTTAATGACATATTTCTGAACTCCTAACATAGATCAAAGTTTAGAAAAACTCGCTTATGTAAGAGACTTGGTGAAGATTTCTGCAACTTGATCATCTGTAGGGCAATAGAGAATTTCAAGAACATGATTTCTGATGAAGTGCATGTATAGCTCAATGTCTTTACTATGTTGATGTAGAACTAGATATTTGGCAAGCTTGATGACACTTTGATTGTCGCACCAAAGTGGTGTAGGTTGTTGCTGCTCAAATCCAAACTTTGAAAGGATCTTTCGAAGCCATAAAGCTTACTGACTGGCATTAAATGCGGTGTGATATTTTGCTTCTACTGAAGAAAGAGCAAGATCTTGTTGTTTCTTACAAGCCCAAGTGATAGGTCCATATCCCATATTGAAAACATAACCTGTAGTAGAATTTTGATCATTAGGATCATTGGCCCAATCTGAATTAGTGAAACCAACAAACAATGGTGTCCCCCCATGTACTGTAATGAATCCCAAACTTAATTGTATCTTGAATATATTGAAGAATTCTTTTTTCTTCTTTCCAGTGACTTTCATGAGGTGTTTGCATATAACAAGTAACAAGACCAATGACAAAGGAAAGGTTAGGACAGGAATGAGTCAAGCATAAGAGACTACCAACAAGCTAATGATACAAGGTGGCATCTACTTGAGGGGAAGTACAAGTGGCAGAAAGTTTGAATCCATACTGGAAGGGAAAAGGGGTTGGTTTACAATATTCCATGTGAAAGCGACGAAGAAGGTCACAGGCATACTTAAACTAGGAAAGAAAGATTCCTTCTTTGGTTTGCAATAGTTGGAGACCAGGAAAATAATGCAAATGTCGTAAGTCTGACATTTCAAAATTTTGATTAAGACTAGATTTTACATGGATTAAAAGTTTAGGGTTACTACTAGTAAGGATAATATCATCAACATAAAGAACAAGTATGATGAGATGGTTTCCTACTTTCTTGGTATAGACATTAGGGTCAGAATGACATCTAGAAAAACCAGTGTTTGTAACACCCCAGATTTGACACCGTTTGCATGATGTATATATTGTAATTAGTCATGGTGAGGAGATCAAGTCAAAAGCCCCACCATCGATTTGGTTGTGTATGTTTCGACAATGGGATATTTGTCGATGGTATATCATGCTATTCGGCACATTATAATTCGGCATCATGTAAACACGCACATCAAATAAACTAAACCAGAACCATCTACGACAGTGCAACGTTGAACGAAAAGGGCATGATTCCAAAGGATAAGGGGCGAGGGATGTAAACCTTGGTCTTGGGGGGGTGGGGAAGCCTTGTTTGATTTTCCATCTTCCCTTGTCTCATCCAACCTCTTTATTGTTTTGTTGAGTTAGTTGGGGCGGTTATTGCTGAGTGGTGGTGGTTGTGGCAGGACTGTCCATCCTTTCCCACGTACCCACACCAGCAGACTTCCTCTTCTCTCGTGTGGGGCAGAAGAAACATTCCATTCTCTCCACGAGGCCATTCACTACACTTTCTCTGTGGTCGGTTCATGCTCACGCGCAGAGTCATGGTATTTTCATGCTCACGCATAGGGATCTGGTTCATTCCTCATGCAGAGCCATTGCTGTTTCTCCTCATGCATAGGACTTCCCTGGTTTTACCCACGTCCTTTCTCCTCAAGCGTAGGGATTCTTGCTTTGTTTTTGCTCACACAGGGAGCAAGAGGAATCGTGGCTGTCACTTGGGATTTTCGGGTGCAGGAGCCATTTCGCACTCAGGGACTGTGTGTAAGTTTCCTTACTGATTTGTGGCCCGTGCATATGTTTTCTGCTGTGTTTTTCGGTTTGGTGCAAGTGTCCCTCACGCACAGACAGTTGGAGTCATTTTCTCATGTTGTGAGATGTTCTCACTGATTATGTTTTGGGGACTGTTGTCTTCCCCATGTCTTGTTGGCTATTGATTGCCACCTCTGTTGGCTGAGTTTCTCCTTGTTTCGCGACTGTGTAAAGTTGCCAATTTTGGCCGTGTATGCCATCTGCTGCGGTCTGCGTTGTGCTTTCCTCTGTCCACACTAAGAGTTTGGCTTCTCCTTTGTTTTGGGACTGTGGACTGTTTCCATCACTCATTTTGAGTTTGGACTGTCGATTTGTCCTGTTTTTGGGTTGCTTCTTGGTTGCTGAGGCTACAGACGTCATTTGGGTGTTGTTGCTGAGTTGTTTTGGCCATGCTAGGGCCAAGAACAACTCTGAGTTGCCTTGTGGCTTGAGCTGTGTCTTGCCTTTTGTTCGAGACTATTACCTGGTTGTCTTTGCCTTCTTCACAGAGATGTGAAGGGATTGTTTTGCTGCGGTATGCAGTGGTTGGTCATTGGACTGTTGAGAGTGGGATTAGAGGCTGTGTATGCATGAGAAGTTGGTGTTGAGGCCACCAGCTTGGCATTTGGCCTGTCCTAGATCCTTGATGGCCTGATAAACCCAACTGTGTTGGCTTGGCTATGCTTGGTGTAACCTTGGCTATGTGTAAGCCTGCATTGACCCTTATTCCTTGAGGAATTATGCCCAGCTCGGGGGTGGTAGTGTTGTTGAGAGATTGATGAGCACGCTGGCCTATGGTTGGGTGGAACGTTGCAGTGACATAGCTGGTTGCGGGCGAGTTCATCATTAAAATATAAGTACTTCAAATTGTTTCATCTCTGCAATTATATTGATGTTAAATGACTTATGATGAACATGTTAAATGTTGGAATATGTGTGTTTGCTTCCATTGTATGATTGAGAACTCTGCATTTTTGTATGTTGAGTGATTACGCATCTTAGTATGCATTCTGTTAAGCAAGTTTTTAATTTCAGCACTGATGATTTGACTGTCCTTGTTCTTAGGGCTATTTGCCCATTTTTTGTGGTGTTCGTCGCATCCTCTTTGCTGGTCGGAGGGTCGGGGATGTGACAGAGTGGTATCAAAGCTCATGTTGCAGCATGGGCCTGAATGGACCACCAAGATGCAGTGACAGAAGCTGGATTTCTTTCTTCCTAGCAGGGATTGGAAATGGATGACAAAAAACTTCCAAAAATTTTCCTAAGTGTTGAACAGTCGGAACACTTAGTGGAACGAACTTCCGACGTAGAGAAAGAGCTAGGCGAAAGCATGTCGACAGAGAAAAGTTGGAGGGAAAATTTCAGAAAAAAAATTCTAAGTGTTCGGCGTCCATCAGAAGTAGAAAGTTGATCGAGCATCCGCCGTTGCGGATGGAAAAACAACTATGCATCCAACGGGTAAGTTCTCCGACCGCCGACGCTATGAAGAAATCGTCAGCCATCAGAAGAAGTTAGTGGTTTGATGTTCTGCCATTGTGGAAGCCAAAGGCACTAGACTTCTGATGTGAAGAGACCTCCGATACTGATTGGGTCATGCCATAGCATATTGGTCCGCCGATCGGGAGGAGATTGAGGATCGTGTTCCACCGTTGCGGCTGCGGAAGGAAGTATTTCGCCGATGAAAAGAAGATCAAGCGGCGAAAGTTAGTTGTTTGAGAAGCCGATACGTCGGCTCAGTTAGCCGAAAGCACTTCTGATGACGTCGTCGGAAATATTTAGCCGTTTGAGTAGCCGATGCGGCAGCAAGAATCAGAAGATAATAGAAGATGAGGTTGCCAATGCAGCAGAAGAAAAGAAGAGAAGGTTTTGGCAGAAAATAGTTGAAGACGGAGCCGTAGTTTCGGCAGAGATCTTCTGAAGATCGCCGAAATGTCAGAAAAGAATAGTTGTTTGAGCATCCGATGTGGCGACAAGAAGAAGAAGAAAAAATGAAAATTTTTCTAAGTATAGAAAACGTTGGAAAAATTTAGAGGATCGAACAGCCGACACGTCAGAGAAAATTAGAGGATCGGTCCGCCGATACGCCGGAAGTCAAAGGAGGATTGGCTCGAAACGTCGAAAAAATTTAGTTGATTGGATAGCCGATGAGCTACGTTGGATGAAGTAAGTGAATTGAGCGTCTGCCATTGTGGCTGCTTAGATGACTATGGATTCGACACGTCAGAGAAAAATAGAAGATCTGACCACCGATTGGTAGTGCTTAGTGGTTCCGACAGCTGATGAGCAGCAGAGGAAGTTAGCTGTTTGGACTTCCGAAATGTCGGACTGATAGTCAGGATGAGAGCCGATTCTGTAGAGGAAAATTTGAGTTTTTCAAAGGGGATTTTCTAGCAGATTTCGACTATTTTCTAGTGGTATTTTTCAACTATTTTTCAGTGGGTCTACAGGGCTAAAGTTGGCACCCAGGCCAAATTGCAGTTGTGTGTAAAATGTTGAGATTTGGTGAAAATATTCATTGTTAGAATTGGTGTGGTTTTCACACTAGAGGTCGGAATGAAGCATGTGGATAGGCGTTGGAAAGATTATCTAGTAGGGAACAAGGGAAAGTCACTAGAATATGAGCATGGAGTAGCAAAGTGCTAATAAAGGCCGCTGCTATCAAATGGACAAACCTAGAAAGTTGCATGCCCATAGGTAGCAAGGATTATGAAGGCTAACCAGCTATTGTGTGGAAGAGGAATTCCATGCAAAGATGAGGGATTTGAAAGGGAAGTTTCCGTAAAACCCTATTTTTCTAATTATAATTACATTTCCTAATTTTTATACTTGAAATGTATGCGGATATGTATTGCATTCATAGGATATTACATGTTGGTAAGAATATTGAAAATTATATATTTATAATGAGCCACTAACAATAACTATTGCATTGGTTTTGGCATTAGTGGAAAAACCAACGACCACATGGACTTGGCTGAGTATGTTGCTGATGCTGACGAATGTGACTAGCAACCCTATGAAGAAAGGGATAAGGAAACCAGTTCGTAATCAAAGTTGGTGAGCAAATTCTAGAATCTCCTGCAAAGGACCAACCAAATTGGTCATGCCAAGGGTGTAAGTACGACCCATGCAGGTAAGAGTTTGCTTATGACAAATTCCATAGAGTGGTAAAGGTAAGAGACCTAGTACCATGTGGATATTTGAATATAGAAAGGTGTCATTCCTGTATATGTTGATGCTCTTCATTGTAGTAATGCATCCTATATGAAGTAGTCATGGTTAGGCCATGCATGGTATGTTTGAATGCATATTATTCCTAAATCAATGCAAAGTGGCATTGAGTGGATGTGCATTAAAAGGATTTTTTTTGAATCTTGTAGTTATGCATTGAATGTATGCATACGAAGGGTGTGAGTGACTGATTGCATAAGTATAGGTGCAAATGTTGTGATGTATTGCATGAATGCATTGAGATGAGTGCATGTGATATTATGAGTAACTAATGGCTGAAATGATGAATTGATGACAATTCAGGAACCATTTCAAAGGCTGTTATGAATGCAGGACAGTAAGTGCATAAAGAGGATAGTCATGATCAATTGGCTGCCAGAAATGCTCTATGGAAGAGTAACGTGGTACAAATGATACGCTTGTGAAGTAAGGAGTTTCTAAACATTTCATTTAATTGCATGGATGATGTGACTATACATTGCAAATGTTAGTATGATAATGACTACATGAAGTAAATGAGTTTTAGTAATGTTGATGTGACTAACAGCTGGAAGTATTCGAATTTTATAAATTCTGAAAATGCTTCAGTGATGGTTGTAGCAATGAAAAGGTTATATGCATCCAAACTTACCAAGTGTTTGGTTGATTGAAGATCATGTTTTAGGAAGATTATTTCGAGCATGGTAGTGAGAGGTAAGACCCTGACCAATGCCAGAATCTACCATGTAAAAGAGCCAAACCTTATGAGAAGAGTCTCATGGTTGTAAAAATAGTTGGTATGCATAATAGGTTGTTAAATTTCAAATGTGAATTTGGGATTTAATAAATTGCTAACAACTATTAATCACTATTGGCTTGCATAAGATTGTGTTGGATGATTGAAGCTCAGGTTTCAGGTAGATTATTTCGAGCATGGCAGTGAGAAGTAAGACCATGACAAGGGCCAGAATCTACCATGTGAAAGATCCAAACCTTATGAGAAGAGTCTCATGGCTATGAAGCCAGTTGGTATGCATAATGGGTTGTTAAATTTGAATTGTGAATTTCGGATTTAAGAAATTGCTTGCGACTACTAATCTCTATTGGATTGTATAAGATTGTGACAGGAGGATCACCTCATTGCCAAGAAAACTAATTTCTGTAGTAGACAGAATTGCAAATTCTTATTGAATTTAATTACTAATGTAATTGCTTGGTTATGTAACAATCAATTTGGATTGTATTATCAGATAATGATTGACTGTTTGGCTATTTGATGAATGTGCCAGGGGTGCACGTTGCAGGAAGATCATGTGTGATGGCCTTCAAGAGCCAAACTTCATGGGAAGGTTTTCCCTTGGAATTGGGTTTCGGGTGAAACGCCATTGGACATTTTGGAAATGTCCCATCTGCACTGCATGTTCGGTAGCAACATGAGTGAGATGGTATAAATTATGTCGGTAAGAAGTGTGAATATGAAATGCGAAAAGGAGTTGGGGTGGAAAAACGAGGGACTGTTAAATCAGAGAATGAGCCCCCATTCCTCCTTAACAAAGGCATACTACGTCGGCAAATGGATAAGTGTTCTGTGACCCTTGCTAAAAATATGCATGTCAAATTATTTCAGAACATCTTTTGATTTTATTTCCATGATGACCGATTGCTTGAGTATGAATAGGGACTACATGGCACACACTGGAAAAGGAGTGCACACTTTTTCTGTGGAAATTAAGGCCAGCAATAGATTAATTTTACTCACAACAATTATCAATTGATCATGCAAAATTGCTAACAAGAGAGACTGAATATGGAGCTGTAACACTAAATTGTATTAACTGAGTGTACAATAGCCAACCCTATAATAACATAGGTTGCTGAATAAATAGAATACATCAAGAAATCGAATGCATGAGGAGGCATCCAAATCTAGCATAAAGCAGGCTTACCAAAAATAAGCAAATCCCCCATAGGCGTAAAAAGCTGATCCCAAATCTGTCATGGAGCTCATGAATTGGAAAAAAGGAATAGGCAAGCTAAAGGGTGGTGGAATGGAAACTCATACATGCTTTTGCATGGAGAAAAGAGAGGAGGATGTGTAGGACAAAAAACAAGTCAACCTCACATAGTCTAGCTTTTCCTTTTGCCTTAAAACACTGAAAAAAGCAGGCAATAAACCAGAAAAAGTAGAAGGGTGCCTAGGAGGCCAGGAATAAAGCAGAATTGACTCCTTTAGCTCTCCCATCCGCTACATGAGTCAAATGTGGAAATTTTGACCTCTATGGATAGGCAAATAGCAACTTGCACAAGGTGGGACACATGAACTAGGCAAATAATACAAAAATAAATGAATTAATGTCTAAGTGGGTAAACTATGGGTTGATTATTCTAACACCCCGCCTTAAGCCTAGCTTATGAGTAATATATCAGAAAATTATAGGGCCTAGCAACAAGGCTTAGTCACCCTTTACATACTGCATGTCCAAATAAACAAGGAAAGAGGCAAAACCAACTTGGGAAAATCCTCCCTTAAACATGGACTGTAAACAAAATTGTAGAATATTGTCTTCAGTCATGCTTTCACAGCATGATCAGCAATCCCCAGTAGTGATTTGAGATTTCTGAAGGTCTTCTCACAAAATGCTTTGGTGAAGATATCAGCTACTTGTTCTGAAGATGAACAGAAGAGTAGGTGAATGGTACCATCATGCACAAGTTCTCTGATGTATTGCATATGGATCTCAATGTGCCGGGTTCTCTGCTTCTGAAATGGATCCTTGCAGATTCGAATGGTACTCTGGTTATCACAGTATATGGTAGTTGAGTACTCAGGTTCAAAACCACACTCTCCAAGTAAACCCTGCAACCATAAACATTGCGTTGCTGCATTAACAACTCCTCTGTACTATGCTTCTGTAGATGAGAGTGCAATGGCACTCTGTTTCTTGCTTGAACAGCTGATTGGCCCTTCTGCAAGCATGAACACATATCCTGATGTGGAATTTCTGTCTGTGCTATCACTTGCCCAATCACTGTCAGTAAATCCAATCAACTCAAGATCAGATTTTGCTTTATAGAAGATCCCATGTGTCCTTGTTCCCTGAAGAAAGTTAAGGATCCTTTTGGCTTCTTTCCAATGGATCTCTTGAGGCTGATCCATGAATCTAGAAGAAACACTTATTGCATAACAAATATCAGGTCGAGTATATGTCAAATACAACAAACAGCCAATCAATTTCCTATACAGTGTATTGTTTACCATCGGTGAAGAATCAACTTCTTCCAGCTTTACTCCTGAAAGGAAAGGAGTTTTGCTTGCTTTGCAATCCTTCATTTCGAATTTGTTCAGAAATTCCAAGGCATATTTGGACTGGTGCACCTTGATTCCAGCTTTGGTTTGAGAGATCTTAAGCCCCAAAAATTGACTTAAGAGCCCCAAATCTGTCATGGAGAAGGCTTGGTTCATAGCTCCTTTTAAGGAAGCAATCTCATCCTGTGAGCTTCCTGTAATGACGAGGTCATCAACATATAACACAATGATCATTAATGAACCATTAACTAACTTCAAATAGACATTTGGATCTGATTTGCACCGAACAAAATTCAGTGATAGCAAGAAGCTATCAATCTTGGCATACCAAGCCTTGGGGGCTTGCTTTAGCCCATACAATGACTTTCTCAACCTGCACACAAGAGAAGGGTTAGTAGCAAAACCTTGAGGCTACTGCATATATATCTCCTCAGTGAGATCTCTATTCAGGAAGGCACACTTTACATCCATGTGATGTACCTCCAATTGCCTTGAGGCTGCAATGGCTAGAGCTAGCGTGATGGAATCCATTTTTGCCACCGGGGCAAAGGTCTCATTGTAATCTATGCCATGAACCTGTGAGTAGCCTTTGGATACCAATCTGGCCTTGTACTTTAGTGGTGAACCATCAGCAGAAAATTTGGTCTTATAGACCCACTTACACTGTACTAGTTTTGTCCCTACGGGAAGATCCACTAGCTCCCATGTGTTGCTCTTCTGGAGTGATCTGAACTCCTCCTTCATGGCTGTTTGCCATCTTGGATATTTTTCTGCTTCTTCATATGTTTGAGGATCAGACTCCACCATCAAATAGCATTTTTCAGCAAACAAAGGATCCTTCATGCATAGAACATTCTGAAATTGAGATCTAGTCCTTCTTGGGTCATTGGGATCCCCATCTAGGTCACCTGCTGCATGTAGTGTCTTGGCTGCCCATTTTGGCCTTGTGAGACTATTAGGGTCTGCAATAAACTCATCTCCATCAGACAAATCAGAATCAGGATGTTCAACAAACTCTTTACTTACTTCTTGAGGTTCAGGTGGTGAAGAGGCTTCACCAACTTCCACTTCTGCAAGGGGTTCTTCAAATTGAACACACCTTTCAATGAAGGCTTTATTTGTGCTAAAATTTATCAACTTGTAACCTTTTGAATCTTCAGAGTATCCAACAAAAAGACACTCTTGGCTTTGGGGCTGCAAAGCCTTCCTCTTCTCTGTCAGGATTCTAGCCCATGCCTTTGAGCCAAAAATCCTGAAATGGGTCACATCTGGCTTGTGCCCACTCAATGCTTTGAAGGGAGTCATAACATCAAGCTGTTTGTGAGGCACCCTATTCTGAATATAGGCTGCACAATTGATAGCTTCGGCCCAGTACTTTGGTGGAAAATTTTTGGCCTCCATCATGCATGTTTCCATCTCCTTCAGTGATCTGTTCTTCCTCTCAGCAACACCATTTTGCTGTGGTGTGTAAGGGATAGAATGCTACATCTGAATACCTGCATCTACACAATAGTTAATAAACTCAGACTTGACATACTCACCACCATTGTCAGATATGAGGGCCTTGAGTTTCCTTCTAGACTGGTTTTCAACCAAAGCCATAAAGACTTTGAATAAGCCAAAAACTTTAGACTTGTGTTTCAGGAAGTGAACCCAACAATACCTGGAAAAGTCATCAATGAAAGTTAATGCATACTTGGCCTGACTCATGGATATATGAGGGAATGGACTAGCAACATCACCGTGGATCAGCTCGAGGGGTGCAGAGGTTCTCTCATGACTAGCTCTCTCAAATTTGTGCTCTAGGTGTTTTCCTAGGATACAGCCTTGGCAGACTCCTTTGGAAAATTTTATCTTGGGAAGCCCTATGACCATCTCTTTTTCACTAAGATCAGAAAGATATTTGTAGTTAAGGTGGCCAAATCTCTCATGCCACAACTTGCTGGCTTCATTAGCATGAATGAGAAGAGCAGAGGGGTTTGAGTAAGGTAGGAAGTGTGAGAACATGTATACCTTTTGAGCATGATTCACAACTCCTTTTGCAATGACTCTACCAGTTGAAATCTCTATGATATCAACTTCATCGGGGGAGAATATGACCTTCTTATGAGACCCAGTGTGGGTCATCTGGTACACTGACAGGAGGTTGGAGGCGAGACCAGGGACATATAGCACATTGCTAAACTGACCATCATCAAGATCTATCCTTCCTTTGCCTTTACTTTCAGTGAGAGAGTCATCTCCCAGTACAATAGATGGTCCTTTCGACATATACAGTGAGGAGAAGGCCTCCTTAGTCGAAACCATGTGTCTTGAAGCTCTAGAATATATGATAAAACTGGGTGAGCTTGATGTGCCAGCAACTAGCACATGAACTCTCTCTCTATCATCGGAACTTGAACCTCCTTCTCTCTTCTTTGAGCTTTCTGGAAGGGAGATGCCATTCTTCTCCAGGAGATTGGTCAGCATGTCTATCTACTTTTTCATACAAGAGATTTTAGAGCGATTTCCCTTATTGCACTATGTGCACTTGTTCATTTCACCTTTGTTCTTCTTCTTCTGGTTATTCTTCTTGGGACCTTGTTGATCCTCTAGAGACTGTTTCTTGTCTCTCTTTTGCTCAGGTGGCTTTTTAGCTTTCTTTTTGCTTTTTGAATCCACCCTTGAATCTCCAGCAATCAAAGCTTGATCTTTGGATGGTTTGATGGTGCCCATCATCACCAGCTTGTCCTGTTCTCGTGTGAGAGATTCCATGAAATCTGCAAGGCTAGGCATCTTCCAGGCTCAAGCTGTCAATTTTGTAGCATAGAAGGTTGAAACAAACACTGAATAATCAGGGCCCAGCTTCAAGAGGATGTCCAGTACGAGCTGATCATCTTTCTTTTCAATACCACACTGTTTCAGCTGCAAAACTAGTGCTTTGAACTTGGAGAAATATAGCTGCAGGGATTCAAAGCTTGTTGGACTCAAAGAAATCAGCTCATTCTCGATTTGATGTCCCCTCATCTCATCTGTCTTTCCAAAAAGATCAGAAAGATTCTCCCATACTTCATTGGGTGATGTCAATCCATCGAGATGGAAAAGGATGTCTCTGGAAATACTCAGAGACAGGAGGCCATAAGCCTCATCCCTCCTGTTGTGCCATTTTATCTTCTCTGCAGCTACATTGGGCTCTGATTCTGTTGCCATAGACACCCTATAGAGGCCTTTCTCTCTCAACAGTATCTCCATCTCTACTTTCCATTCAAATAAATTGAAGGGAGTCAAGATAGTTTTCTGTGATTGATCCATAGCTCTAGAAAATCTGTCCCGGCTGTCAGTAGAAGGTTCCCAGTCTTGATGTCGAACTTGCAAAACAATTTTTGAAGGAGAGAAACAACCTACAATGGCTCTGATACCATGTGGAAATTAAGTCCAGCAATAGATTAATTTTACTCACAACAATTATCAATTGATCATGCAAAATTGCTAACAAGAGATATTGAATATGGAGCTGTAACACTAAATTGTATTAACTGAGTGTACAATAGCCAACCCTATAATAACATAGGTTTCTGAATAAATAGAATACATTAAGAAATCAAATGCATGAGGAGGCATCCAAATCTAGCATAAAGCAGGCTTACCAAAAATAAGCAAATCCCCCATAGGTGTAAAAAGCTGATCCCAAATCTGTCATGGAGCTCACGAATTGGAAAAAAGGCATAGGCAAGCTAAAGAGTGGTGGAATGGAAGCTCATACATGCTTTTGCATGGAGAAAATAGAGGAGGATGTGTAGGACAAAAAACAAGTCAACCTCACCTAGTCTAGCTTTTCCTTTTACCTTAAAACACTGAAAAAAGTAGGCAATAAAGCAGAAAAAGCAGAAGGGTGCCTAGGAGGCCAGGAATAAAGCAGAATTGATTCCTTTAGCTCTCCCATGCGCTACATGAATCAAATGTGGCAATTTTTACCTCTATGGATAGGAAAATAGCAACTTGCACAAGGTGGGACACATGAACTAGGCAAATAAGACAAAAATAAATGATTTAATGTCTAAGTGGGTAAACTATGGGTTGATTATTCTAACATTTCTGATGTCTAGTCATGAAAGGGTTTTCAATATTGATTACACCCTAGAGAGTGGACGCACTCCTGGTGTCTCAATACTTGATAGTGAATGGTATGAAATATGATTACAATTTTAGAGCAGTAATGTTGATGAGTTTGCTTATATTGCT
This sequence comes from Pseudotsuga menziesii, assembly GCA_001517045.1. Lineage (NCBI taxonomy): Eukaryota > Viridiplantae > Streptophyta > Pinopsida > Pinales > Pinaceae > Pseudotsuga > Pseudotsuga menziesii. The sequence continues at coordinate 369,260 of LPNX011055438.1, read as the reverse complement.
TGTGTTGACAGGATAAATAGATGCAGTTGGGTGTTGCACCCTAAATGTAAAAGGTAAATGGTTGTTGTGAGGGGTTGTGGAGTAAGGGTTATTCTTGATATAAGTGTATGTTGGTATAAATGTATTTTGGGATCTTATATGCCTGGGGATCCATAGTAGATCCTAGACCTGGGAATGGTCATGGTAAAGTTCCAAGCCTAGTCAACATGAGGGTGTACTGGCTGGACATGAATTATTTTGTGTATTGGCTTGATTGCCTACGATCTGATAAACCCAACTGTAAGCTGGCTTGACTGTGCTTGATATATATATAATAGGATGATGTGAAATAGCCTACGTGCTGACCTAACATCCAAGTCCCTAGGCGATCCCAAGGCTTGCAAAGTGAAGCAGGATCCTATGGACGAACGAGGAAACACACAATACATGTATCACTGGAAGCAAAGACTATGAGAGCATCCTGAAGGTGCATGTGGACATGTGACTGTCCTAGAGAGCTCGGAATGAGCGGTAATGAAAAGGTGTTAGTGAGACCATGAGATTCTATCCAACACAAACCATGTGGAGAGACTCCATGGTTTAGAGTTCTGGAATAGACCAAAGACACTAAGTGTCATGACCAAGACAGATTGGTCCAGCATTCACGGTGAAGTGAAAGAGGCTGAGAGCTTAAAGGCCACAGCAGTGGTGTGGGTTCCAGGATGGAACGAAACAAAGAGGGGAAAAACTCTTGCTGCTCTCTCTTTCCTTTTTGATTATATATATTTATATATTTATGCATTGTGAAAACAAAATATTGTTGAATGCATGTATGACTAAAAATGGAATGTGTGTATTTGCTTATAGTAATTGTGAATGATGGAATAGTTAATTCCCTGCCCAAGAATGGACATAAATGAGCTCATGTGGCTGTTGGGAAGGCATGAAAAATATGAAAGTCTCCTTGATGAGGCTTGGATTGTCATGCCGATTGGGTAATTAACTAATTGATTTTAATGTCTATATTATGCTTGGTCTGATAGGATTTCAATGGTGCATTTCACAGGTGAGAAAAGTGAAACCTAGTGGTGCATATTGATCATGGCAGCAGATTAAAAGTTGTTGGACTTAGCTGGAAGTCTCCTTCAAATGATTGCCAAGACCCAAGAGAATCTTGGGGAGATGCTCAAGATACAGAGAAGGAAAAATGAAATGAACCACCAGATTTTGCAAGACTCTATTGGTTTGCAAAGGGAGGTGAAAATCCTTCTGGGAGCAATCGGCAAAAGAAAAGAAGATGGATCAGCAATGGTACATTCGTCCAAGCGACCCGTTGGGAAATGGTCCAGGCATGAAGACTCAAAGGAAATTGAGCAGGTAAAGATGAAGCAGCCAGTGAAATGCTGGGAATGCGGAGGACATCATTTACGTCGGGACTGCCGAATGAGGGAACATGATGAGGGCAATAGCCGCAAAGTTCCTAGGCTTTGGGATAAGCTGAAAGCTGAGAACAAGTAGGAGTAGTTCATGGAAGCTGAGGGGCTTGGTCTTGAACATTCAAAGTGAATAATTGAACGTGGGACAGATCTGTAAAATTTTGAAATTTTGATGTGCAATTGTATATGTATTGTATTGGAACACTGAGGATGGTGTTATTCCAAGGGGGAGGGGAATATAACACCCCGGTTTTGACCCCGTTTGCATGATGTATATATTGTAATTAATCATGGTAAGGAGCTCAAGGAAAAATCCCTACCATTGATTTGGTTGTGTATGTTTCGGCAATGGGATAGTTGCCGATGGTATATCGTGCTATTCGGCACATTATAATTCGGTATCATGTAAACATGCACATCAAATAAACTAAACCACAACCAGCTACGATAGTGCAACGTTGAATGAAAAGGGCATGATTCCAAGGAGAAGGGGTGGGGGATGTCAACCTTGGTGTTGGGGGGGGGAAGCCTTGTTTGATTTTCCATCTTCCCTTGTCTCATCCAACCTCTTTATTGTTTTGTTGAGTTAGTTGGGGCAGTTATTGCTGAGTGGTGGTGGTTGTGGCAGGACTGTAGATCCTTTCCCACGTACCCACTCCACCAGTGGACTTCCTCTTCTATCGTGTGGGGTAGAAGAAACATTCCATTCTCTCCAAGAGGCCATTCACTCCACTCTTTTTGTGGTTGGTTCATGCTCACGCGCAGAGTTGTGGTCTGTTCATGCTCATGTACGGGGATCTGGTTCATTCCTCACGCAGAGCCATTGCTGTTTCTCCTCATGCATAGGACTTCCCTGGTTTTACTTGTGTCCTTTCTCCTCATGCGTAGGGATTCCACGTTGGTTTTGCTCACGCAGGGAGAAAGAGGAATCGTAGCTGTCACTTGGGATTTTTAGGTGCAGGAGCCATTTCGCGCTCGGGGATTGTGTGTAAGTTTCCTTACTGATTTGTGGCTCATGCATATGTTTTCCACTATGTTTTGTGGTTTGGTGCAAGTGTCCCTCACGCACAGACCGTTGGAGTCATTTTCTCATGTTGTGAGCCGTGCTCACTGATTATGTTTTGCGAACTATTGTCTTCCCCGCATCTTGTTGGATGTTGATTGCCACCTCTATTGGCTGAGTTTCTCCCTATTTCGGGACTGTGTAAAGTTGCCAATTGTGGCTGTGTATGCCATCTGCTGCGGTCTGCGTTGTGCTTTCCTTTGTCCACACTAGGAGTTTGGATTCTCCTTTGTTTTGGGACTGTGGACTGTTGCCATCACTCATTTTGAGTTTGGGCTATCGGTTTGTCCTGGTTTTGGGTTGCTTCTTGGTTGCTGAGGCTGCAGACGTCATTTGGGTGTTGTTGTTGAGTTGTTTTGGCCAAGCTACGACCAAGAACAACTTTGAGTTTCCTTGTGGCTTGAGCTGTGTCTCGCCTTTTGTTTGGGACTGTTACCTGGTTGTCTTTGCCTTCTTCACAGAGCTGTGAAGGGATTATTTTGCTGCGGTATGCAGTGGTTGGTCTTTGGACTATTGAGAGTGGGATTAGAGGATGTGTATGCATGAGAAGTTGGTGTTGAGGCCACCAGCTTGGAATTTGTTCTGTCCTAGCTCCTTGATGGCCTGATAAACCCAACTGTGTTGGCTTGGCTATGCTTGGTGTAACCTTGGCTATGTGTAAGCCTACATTGACCCTTATTCCTTGAGGAATTATGCCCAGCTCGGGGGTGGCAGTGTTGCTGAGAGATTGATGAGCACACTAGCCTATGGTTGGGTGGAACATTGTAGCGACGTAGCTGGTTGCGGGCGAGTTCATCATTAAAATATAAGTACTTCAAATTGTTTCATCTCTGCAATTATATTGATGTCAAATGACTTATGATGAACATGTTAAATGTTGGAATATGTGTGTTTTCTTCCGCTGTATGATTGAGAACTCTTCATTTTTGTATGTTGAGTGATTATGCATCTTAGTATGCATTGTGTTAAGAAACTTTTTAATTTCAGCATTGATGATTTGACTGTCCATGTTCTTGGGGCTGTTTGCCCATTTTTTTGTGGTGTTCGTTGCGTCCTCTTCGCTGATCGGAGGGTCAGGGACATGACAGAGTGGTATCAGAGCTCATGTTGCAGCATGGGCCTAAATGGATGACCAAGATGTAGTAACAGAAGCTGGATTTCTTTCTTCCCAGCAAGGATCGAAAATGGATGACAGAAAACTTCCAAAAATTTGCCTAAGTGTTGAACAGTCAGAACACTTAGTGGAATGGACTTCCGACATAGCGGAAGATCTAGGCGAAATCATGCCGATGGAGAACAGTTGGAGGGAAAATTTCAAACAAAAAATTCTAAGTGTTCGGTGTCCATCAGAAGCAGAAAGTTGATCGAGCATCCGCCGTTGCAGATGGAAAAACAACTACGCGCCTGACAGGTAAGTTCTCCGACTGTCGACGCTATGAAGAAATTTGAAATTTTTTTCTATGTGTAGAAATCGTTGGCCATCGGAATAAGTTAGTGGTTCGATGTTTCGCCGTTGCGGAAGCCAAAGGCACTAGAATTCCGATGTGAAGAGACCGCTGATACCGATCGGGTCATGCCATAGCAGATTGGGTCACCGATCAGGAGGAGATTTAGGATCGTGTTCCGCTGTTGCGGCTGTGAAAGGAAGTATTTCATAGACAAAAAGAAGATAAAGCGATGAAAGTTAGCTGTTTGAGCAGCAGATACGTCGGCTCAATTAGGATAAAGGAATTCCAATGACGTCGACAGAAGAAAGAAGAAAGACGAAATTTTGAAAATTCGTCTTAGTATGGAAGCCGTCAGAAATAATTAGCCGTTTGAGTAGCCGATACGGCAGGAAGAATCAGAAGAAAATAGAAGACGAGGTTGCCGATGCAACAGAAGAAAGGAAGAGAAGGTTTCAGCGGAAAATAATTGAAGACGGAGCCACAATTTTGGCAGAGATCTTCTGAAGATCGCCGAAACGTTGGAAAATAATAGTTGTTTGAGCATCCGATGTGGCGACAAGAAGAAGAAGAAAAAATGAAAATTTTTCTAAGTATAGAAAATGTTAGAAAAATTTAGAGGATTGGAAAGCCCACACGTTGGATAAAATTAGAGGATTGGTCCGCTGATTTGCCGGAAGCCAGAGGAGTATCGGCCTGAAACGTCAGAAAAAATTAGTTGATTGGACAGCTGATGAGCTACGTCAGATGAAGTAAGTGGATTTAGCGTTCGCCACTGCGGTTCCCTAAATGACTACGGATCCGACATATTGAAGAAAAATTGAAGATCGGACCGCCGATGCATAGTGCTTAGTGGTTCCGACAGCCGATGAGCAGCAGAGGAAGTTAGTTGTTTGGACTTCCGAAACATTGGACTGATAGTCAGTATGAGAGCTGATTCTGAGGAAAATTTGAGTTTTTCAAAGGGGATTTTCCAGCAGATTTCGACTATTTTCCAGTGGGATTTTTCGGATTTTTTTCAGTGGGTCTACAAGGCTGAAGTTGGCACCCAGTCCAAAATGCAGTTGTGTGTAAAATGTCAAGATTTGGTGAAAATCTTCATTTTTAGAAGTGGTGTGGTTTTCACACCCGAGGTCGTAATGAAGCATGTGGATAGGTGTTGGAAAGATTATCCAGTAGGGAACAAGGGAAAGTCACCAGAATCTGAGCATGGAGCAGCAAAGTGCTAATAATGGCCGCTGCTATCAAATGGACAAACCTGGAAAGTTGCATGCCCAGAGGTAGCAAGGACTATGAAGGCTAACCAGCTGTTGTGTGGAAGAGGAATTCCATGCAAAGATGAGGGATTTGAAAGGGAAGTTTCCTTAAAACCCTATTTTGCTGATTATAATTACATTTCCTAAGTTTTATACTTGAAATGTATGAGGATATGTATTGCATGCATAGGATATTACATGTTGGTAAGAATATTGAAAATTATATATTTATAATGAGCCACTAATGATAACTATTGCATTGGTGTTGGCATTAGTGGAAAAACCAATGACCACATGGACCTGGCTGAGTATGTTGCTGATGCTGACGAATGTGACTAGCAACCCTATGAAGAAAGGGTTAAGGCAACCAGTCCATAATCAAAGTTGGTGAGCAAAGTCTACAATCTCCTGCAAAGGAACAACCAAATTGGTCATCCCAAGGGTGTAAGTACGACCCATGCAGGTAAGAGTTTGCTTATGACAAATTCCATGGAGTGGTAAAGGTAAGAGACCTAGTACCATGTGGATATTTGAATATAGAAAGGTGTCATGCCTGTATATGTTGATGCTCTTCATTGTAGTAATGCATCCTATATGAAGTAGTCATGGTTAGGCCATGCATGGTATGTTTGAATGCATAGTATTCCTAAATCAATGCAAGGTGGCATTGAGTGGATGTGCATTAAAAGGATTTTTTTTGAATCTTGTAGTTATGCATTGAATGTATGCATATGAAGGGTGTGAGTGACTGATTGCAAAAGTATAGGTGCAAATGTTGTGATGTATTGCATGAATGCATTGAGATGAGTGCATGTGATATTATGAATAACTAATGGCTGAAATGATGAATTGATGACAATTCAGGAACCATTTCAAAGGCCGTTATGAATGCAGGACAGTAAGTGCATAAAGAGGATAGTCATGATCAATTGGTTGCTAGAAATTCTCCATGGAACAGTAAGGTGGTACAAATGATACGCTTGTGAAGTAAGGAGTATCTAAAAATTTCATTTAATTGCATGGATGATGTGACTATACCTTGCAAATGTTAGTATGATAATGATTGCATGAAGTAAATGAGTTTTGGTAATGTTGATGTGACTAACAGCTAGAATTATTTGAATTTTATAAATTCTGAAAATGCTTCAGTGATGGTTGTAGCAATGAGAAGGTTATATGCATCCAGACTTACCAAGCGTTTGGTTGATTGAAGCTCATGTTTCAGGTAGATTATTTCAAGCATGGCAGTGAGAGGTAAGACCCTGACCAATGCCAGAATCTACCATGTAAAAGAGCCAAACATTATGAGAAGAGTCTCATGGTTGTAAAAATAGTTGGTATGCATAATAGGTTGTTAAATTTGAATTGTGAATTTCGGATTTAAGAAATTGCTGACAACTATTAATCACTATTGGCTTGCATAAGATTGTGTTGGATGATTGAAGCTCAGGTTTCAGGTAGATTATTTCGAGCATGGCAGTGAGAAGTAATACCATGACAAGAGCCAGAATCTACCATGTGAAAGAGCCAAACCTTATGAGAAGAGTCTCATGGCTGTGAAGCGAGTTGGTATGCATAATGGGATGCTAAATTTGAATTGTGAATTTCGGATTTAAGAAATTGCTGATGACTAATAATCACTGTTGGCTTGTATAAGATTGTGACAGGAGGATCATATCATTGCCAAGCAAACTAATTTCTGTAGTAGACAGAATCAAAAAATTCTTATTGAATTTAATTACTAATGTAATTGCTTGGTTATGTAACAATCAATTTGGATTGTATTATCAGATAATGATTGACTATTTGGCTATTTGATGAATGTGCCAGGGGTGCATGTTGCAGGAAGATCATGTGTGATGGCCTGCAAGAGCCAAACTTCATGGGAAGGTTTTCCCTTGGAAATGGGTTTCGGGTGAAACGCCATTGGACATTTTGGAAATGTCTCATCTGCACTGCATGTTCGGTATCAACATGAGTGAGACGGTATAAATTATGTCGGTAAGACATGTGTGAATATGAAATGTGAAAAGGAGTTGGGGTGGAAAACCGAGGGACTGTTAACTCAGAGAAGGAGCCCCCATTCCTCCTTAACAAAGGCATACTACGTCGGCAAATGGATAAGTGTTCTGTGACCCTTGCTAAAAATATGCATGTCAAATTATTTCAGAACATGTTTTGATTTTATTTCCATGATGACTGATTGCTTGAGTATGAATAGGGCCTACATGGCACACACTGGAAAAGCAGAGCACACTTTTTCGATGTCGAGTCATGAAAGGGTTTTCAATATTGATTACACCCTAGGGAGTGGACGCACTCCTGGTGTCTCAATAATTGATAGTGAATGGTATGAAATATGATTACAGTTTTAGAGCATTAATGCTAATGAATTTGCTTATATTGCTTGTGTTGACAGGATAAATAGATGCAGTTGGGTGTTGCACCCTAAAGGTAAAGGGTAAAAGGTAAAAGGTAAATGGTTGTTGTGAGGGGTTGTGGAGTAAGGGTTATTATTGATATAAGTGTATGTTGGTATAAATGTATTTTGCGCTGTTATATGCCTGCGGATCCATAGTAGATCCTAGACCTGGGAATGGTCATGGTAAAGTTCCAAGCCCAGTCAACATGAGGGTGTACTGGCTACACAGGGATTATTTGGTGTATTGGCTTGATTGCCTACGGTTTGATAAACCCAACTGTAGGTTGGCTTGACTGTGCTTGATATATATATAAAATGATGTTGTGAAGTAGCCTACGTGCTGACCTAACATCCAAGTCCATAGGCAATCCTAAGGCTTGCAAAGCGAAGCAGGATCATGTGGACGAACGGGGAAACTCACAATACAGGTATCGCTAGAAGCGAAGACTATGAGAGCATCCTAAAGGTTCATGTGGACATGTGACTGTCCTGGAGAGCTCAGAATGAGTGGTAATGAAAATGTGTTAGTGATACCATGAGGTTCCTAGCAGCCAAGACAAACCATGTGGAGAGACTCCATGGTTTAGAGGTCTGGAATAGACCGAAGACACTAAGTGTCATGACCAAGACAGATTGGTCCAGAATTCACGGTGAAGTGAAAGAGGCTGAGAGCTGAAAAGCCACAGCAGTGGTGTGGGTTCCACGATGGAATGAAACAAAGAGGGGAAAAACTCTTGCTTCTCTCTATTGCCTTTTTTATTATATATATTTATATATTTATGCATTGTGAAAACAAAAGATTGTTGAATGAATGTATGACTGAAAATGGAATGTGTGTATTTGCTTAAAGTAATTGTGAATGCTGGAATAGTTAATTCCCTGCCCAAGAATGTACATGAATGAGCTCATGTGGCTGTTGGGAAGGCATGAAAAATATGAAAGTATCCTTGATGAGGCTTGGATTGTCATGCCGATTGGGTAATTAACTAACTGATTTTAATGTCTATATTATGCTTGGTCTGACAGGATTTCAATGGTGCATTTCAGAGGTGAGAAAAGTGAAACCTGGTGGTGCACATTGATCATGGCAGCAGATCAAAAGTTGTTAGACTTAGCTGGAAGTCTCCTTCAAATGATTGCCAAGACCCAAGAGAATCTTGGGGAGATGCTCAAGATACAGAGAAGGAAGAATGAAATGAACCACCATATTTTGCAAGACTCTATTGGTTTGCAAAGGGAGGTGAAAATCCTTCTGGGAGCAATCGACAAAAGAAAGGAAGATGGATTAGCGATGGGACATTCATCCAACCAACCCGTTGGGAAACGGTCCAGGCATGAAGACTCAAAGGAAATTGAGCAGGTAAAGATGAAGCAACCAATGAAATGCTGGGAATGCGGAGGACATCATTTACGCCGAGACTGCCCAATGAGGGAACATGATGAGGGCAATAGCCGCAAAGTTCCTAGGCTTTGGGATAAGCTGAAGGATGAGAACCAGCAGGAGAAGTTCATGGAAGTCGGGGGGCTTGGTCTTGAAAGTTCAAAGTGAATAATTGAATGTGGGACAGATCTGCAAAATTTTGAAATTTTGATGTGCAATTGTATATGTATTGTATTGGAACACCGAGGACGCTGTTATTCCAAGTGGTAGGGGAATGTGAAACCCTGGTTTCAACCCTGTTTGCATGATGTATATATTGTAATTAATCATGGTGAGGAGCTCAAGGAAAAATCCCCACCATCGATTTGGTTGTGTATGTTTCGGCAATGGGATAGTTGCCGATGGTATATCGTGCTATTCTGCACATTATAATTCGGCATCATGTAAACACGCACATCAAATAAAATAAACCACAACCAGCTACGGCAGTGCAATGTTGAATGAAAAGGGCATGATTCCAAAGGATAAGGGGTGGGGAAATCCTTGTTTGATTTTCCATATTCCCTTGTCTCATCCAACCTCTTTATTGTTTTTTTGAGTTAGTTGGGGCAGTTATTGCTGAGTGGTGGTGGTTGCGGTAGGACTGTCCATCCTTGCCCACGTACCCACTCCACCAGTAGACTTCCTCTTCTCTCGCATGGGGCAGAAGAAACATTCCATTCTCTCCATGAGGCCATTCACTCCACTCTTTCAGTGGTCGGTTCATACTCACGCGCAGAGTCATGGTCTGTTCATGCTCACCCACGGGGATATGGTTCCTTCCTCAAGCAAATCCGTTGCCGTTTCTCCTCATGCGCAGCGATTCTGCATTTGTTTTGCTCATGCAGGGAGCAAGAGGAATCGTGGCTGTCACTTGGGATTTTCAAGTGCAGGATCCATTTCATGCTTAGGGATTGTGTGTAAGTTTCCTTACAGATTTGTGGCCCATGCATATGTTTTTCGCTGTGTTTTGCGGTTTGGTGCAAGTGTCCCTCATGCACAGACTGTTGGAGTCATTTTCTCATGTTGTGAGCCATGCTCACTGCTTATGTTTTGGGGACTGTTGTCTTCCCCGCATCTTGTTGGCTATTGATTTCCACCTCTGTTGGTTGAGTTTCTCCCTATTTTGGGAGGGTGTAAAGTTGCCAATTGTGGCCGTGTATGCCATCTGCTGCAGTCTGCATTGTGCTTTCCTCTATCCACGCTAGGATTTTGGCATCTCCTTTGTTTTGGGACTGTGGACTATTGCCATCACTCATTTTGAGTTTGGGCTGTCGATTTGTCCTGGTTTTGGGTTGCTTCTTGGTTGCTGAGGCTGCAAACATCATTTGGGTGTTGTTGCTGAGTTGTTTTGGCCACGCTAGGGCCAAGAACAACTCTGAGTTGCCTTGTGGCTTGAGCTGTGTCTCACCTTTTTTTTGGGACTCTTACCTTGTTGTCTTTGGCTTCTTCACAGAGCTATGAAGGGATTGTTTTGCCGCGGTATGCACTAGTTTCTCTTCGGACTGTTGAGAGTGGGATTAGAGGCTGTGTATGCGTGAGAAGTTGGTGTTGAGGCCACTAGCTTGGCATTTGGCCTATCCTAGCTCCTTGATGGCCTGATAAACCCAACTATGTTGGCTTGGCTATGCTTGGTGTAACCTTGGCTATGTGTAAGCCTGCATTGACCCTTATTCCTTGAGGAATTATGCCCAGCTCGGGGGTGGCAATGTTGTTGAGAGATTGATGAGCACGCTGGCCTATGGTTGGGTGGAACATTGTAACAACATAGCTGGTTGCAGGTGAGTTCATCATTAAAATATAAGTACTTCAAATTGTTTCATCTCTACAATTATATTGATGTCAAATGACTTATGATGAACATGTTAAATGTTGGAATATGTGTGTTTGCTTCAGCTGTATGATTGAGAACTCTGCATTTTTGTATGTTGAGTGTTTATGCATCTTAGTATGCATTATGTTAAGCAAGTTTTTAATTTCAGCATTGATGATTTGACTATCCATGTTCTTGGGTCTGTTTGCTCGTTTTTTTGTGGTGTTCGTCACGTCCTCTTCACCGGTCGGAGGGTCGGGGACGTGATAGAGTGGTATCAGAGCTCATGTTGTAGCATGGGCCTGAATGGACCACCAAGATGTAGTGACAGAGGATGGATTGCTTTCTGCCCAGCAGGGATCGAAAATGGATGACAGAAAACTTCCAAAAATTTGCCTAAGTGTTGAACAGTCGGAACACTTAGTGGAACGAAATTCCGACGTAGCGGAAGAGCTAGGTGAAAGCATGCCGACGGAGAATAGTTGGAGGGAAAATTTCAAAAAAAAAATTCTAAGTGTTTGGCATCCATCGGAAGCAGAAAGTTGATCGAGCATCCGCCATTGTGGATGGAAAAACAACTATGCGTCTGACGGGTAAGTTCTTCGACTGTCGACGCTATGAAGAAATTTGAATTTTTTTCTAAGTGTAGAAATCGTCGGCCATCAGAAGAAGTTAGTGGTTTGATGTTCCGCCGTTGCAGAAGCCAAAGGCACTAGACTTCTGATGTGAAGAGACTGTCGATACCAATCAGGTCAATCCATAGCATATTGGGCCGCCAATCGGGAGGAGATTGAGGATCGTGTTCCACCGTTACAGCTGCGGAAGGAAGTATTTCACCGATGAAAAGAAGATCAAGTGGCGAAAATTAGCTATTTGTGCAGCCGATACGTTGGCTCAATTAGCCTAAAGGACTTTCGATGATGTCGACGGAAGAAAGAAGAAAGACAAAATTTTGAAAATTCGTCTAAGTATGGAAGCCGTCGGAAAGATTTATCCATTTGAGTACTCGATGCGGCAGCAAGAATCGGAATAAAATAGAAAACGAGGTTACCAATGGAATGGAAGAAAAGAAGAGAAGGTTTCGGTGGAAAATAGTTGAAGACGGAGCCGTAGTTTTGTCAGAGATCTTCTAAAGATCACTGAAACGTCGAAAAAGAATAGTTGTTTGAGCATCCGATGTGGCGACAAGAAGAAGAAGAAAAAATGAAAATTTTTCTAAGTATAGAAAACATTGAAAAACTTTAGAGGATCGGATAGCCAACACATCGGAGAAAATTAGAGGATCGGTCTGCCGATACACCGGAAGCTAGAGGAGGATCGGCCCAAAACGTCGGAAAAATTTAGTTGATTGGATAGCCGATGAGGTATGTCGGATGAAGTAAGTGGATTGAGCGTCTACCATTGCGGCTGCCTAGATGACTACAGATCTGACACGTCTGAGAAAAATAGAAGATCCGACCGCCGATGTGTAGTGCTTAGTGGTTCCAATAGCCGATGAGCAGCGGAGGAAGTTAGCTTTTTGGACTTCCGAAACATCGTACTGATAGTCAGGATGAGAGCCGATTCTGTAGGGGAAAATTTGAGTTTTTCAAAGGGGATTTTCCAGCAGATTTCGACTATTTTCCAGTGGGATTTTTCAGCTATTTTTCAGTGGGTCTACAGGGCTAAAGTTGGCACCCAGTCCAAAATGCAGTTGTGTGTAAAATGCCAATATTTGGTGAAAATATTGATTTTTAGAAGTGGTGTGGTTTTCACACCCGAGGTCAGAATGAAGCATGTGGATAGGCGTTGGAAAGCTTATCCAGTAGGGAACAAGGGAAAGTCACCAGAATCTGAGCATGGAGCAACAAAGTGCTAATAATAGCCGCTTCTATCAAATGGACAAACTTAGAAAGTTGCATGCCCAGAGGTAGCAAGGACTATGAAGGCTAACCAGCTGTTGTGTGGAAGAGGAATTCCATGCAAAGATGAGGGATTTGAAAGGGAAGTTTCCTTAAAACCCTATTTTGCTGATTATAATTACATTTCCTAAGTTTTATACTTGAAATGTATGAGGATATGTATTGCATGCATAGGATATTACATGTTGGTAAGAATATTGAAAATTATATATTTATAATGAGCCACTAATGATAACTATTACATTGGTGTTGGAATTAGTGGAAAAACCAACGACCAGATGGACCTGGCTGAGTATGTTGCTGATGCTGATGAATGTGACTAGCAACCCTATGAAGAAAGGGATAAGGAAACTAGTCCATAATCAAAGTTGGTGAGCAAAGTCTGCAATCTCCTGCAAAGGACCAACCAAATTGGTCATGCCAAGGGTGTAAGTACGAACCATGTAGGTAAGAGTTTTCTTATGACAAATTCCATAGAGTGGTAAAGGTAAGAGACCTAGTACCATGTGGATATTTGAATATAGAAAGGTGTCATGCCTGTATATGCTGATGCTCTTCATTGTAGTAATGCATCCTATATGAAGTAGTCATGGTTAGGCCATGCATGGTATGTTTGAATGCATAGTATTCCTAAATCAATGCAAGGTGGCATTGAGTGGATGTGCATTAAAAGGATTTTTTTTGAATCGTGTAGTTATGCATTGAATGTATGCATACGAAGGGTGTGAGGGACTAATTGCATAAGTATAGGTGCAAATGTTGTGATGTATTGCATGAATGCATTGAGATGAGTGCATGTGATATTATGAATAACTAATGGCTGAAATGATGAATTGATGACAATTTAGGAACCATTTCAAAGGCTGTTATGAATGCAGGACAGTAAGTGCATAAAGAGGATAGTCATGATCAATTGGCTGCCAGAAATGCTCTATGGAAGAGTAACGTGGTACAAATGATACGCTTCTGAAGTAAGGAGTATCTAAACATTTCATTTAATTGCATGGATGATGTGACTATACCTTGCAAATGTTAGTATGATAATGACTGCATGAAGTAAATGAGTTTTGGTAATGTTGATGTGACTAACAGCTGGAAGTATTTGAATTTTATAAATTTTGAAAATGCTTCAGTGATGGTTGTAGCAATGAGAAGGTTATATGCATCCAGACTTACCAAGTGTTTGGTTGATTGAAGCTCATGTTTCAGGTAGACTATTTCGAGCATGGCAGTGAGAGGTAATACCCTGACCAATGCCAGAATATACCATGTAAAAGAGACAAACCTTATGAGAAGAGTCTCATGGTTGTAAAAATAGTTGGTATGCATAATAGGTTGTTAAATTTGAATTGTGAATTTTGGATTTAAGAAATTGCTGACAACTATTAATCACTATTGGATTGCATAAGATTGTGCTAGATGATTGAAGCTCGAGTTTCAGGTAGATTATTTCGAGCATGGCAGTGAGAAGTAAGACCATGACAAGGGCCAGAATCTACCATGTGAAAGAACCAAACCTTATGAGAAGAGTCTCATGGCTGTGAAGCCAGTTGGTATGCATAATGGGTTGTTAAATTTGAATTGTGAATTTCGGATTTAAGAAATTGCCGATGACTACTAATCACTGTTGGCTTGTATAAGATTGTGATAGGAGGATCACCTCATTGCCAAGCAAACTAATTTATGTAGTAGACAGAATTGCAAATTCTTATTGAATTTAATTACTAATGTAATTGCTTGGTTATGTAACAATCAATTTGGATTGTATTATCAGATAATGATTGACTGTTTGGCTATTTGATGAATGTGCTAGGGGTGCACGTTGCAGGAAGATCATGTGTGATGGCCTGCAAGAGCCAAACTTCATGGGAAGGTTTTCCCTTGGAATTGGGTTTTGGGTGAAAAGCCATTGGACATTTTGGAAATGTCTCATCTGCACTGGATGTTTGGTAGCAATAGAGTGAGATGGTATAAATTATGTCGGTAAGACATGTGTGAATATGAAATGGGAAAAGGAGTTGGGGTGGCAAACCGAGGGACTGTTAACTCAGAGAAGGAGCCCCCATTCCTCCTTAACAAAGGCATACTACGTCGACAAATGGATAAGTGTTCTGTGACCCTTGCTAAAAATATGCATGTCAAATTATCTCAGAACATGTTTTGATTTTATTTCCATGATGACCGATTTCTTGAGTATGAATAGGGCCTACATGGCACACACTCAAAAAGGAGTGCACACTTTTTCGATGTCGAGTCATGAAAGGGTTTTCAATATTGATTACACCCTAGGGAGTGGATGCACTCCTGGTGTCTCAATACTTGATAGTGAATGGTATGAAATATGATTACAGTTTTAGAGAAGTAGTGCTGATGAGTTTGCTTATATTTCTTGTGTTGACATGCTAAATAGATGCAGTTGGGTATTGCACCCTAAAGGTAAAAGGTAAAAGGTAAATGGTTATTGTGAGGGGTTGTGGAGTAAGGGTTATTATTGATATAATTGTATTTTGGTATAAATGTATGTTGGGCTGTTATATGCCTGTGGATCCATAGTAGATCCTAGACTTGGGAATGGTCATGCTAAAGTTCCAATCCTAGTCAACATGAGGGTGTACTGGCTGGACATGAATTATTTGGTGTATTGGCTTGATAGCCGACGGTCTGATAAACCCAACTGTAGGTTGGATTGACTGTGCTTGATATGTATATAAAAGGATGTTGTGAAGTATCCTATGTGCTGACCTAACATCCAAGTCCATAGGTGATCCCAAGGATTGCAAAGCGAAGCAGGATCCTATGGACGAACGAGGAAACACACAATACAGGTATCACTGGAAGCGAATACTATGAGAGCATTGTAAAGGTGCATGTGGACATGTGACTGTCCTCGAGAACTTGGAATGAGCGGTAATGAAAAGGTGTTAGTGAGACCGTGAGGGTCGTAGCAGCCAAGACAAACCATGTGGAGAGGCTCCATGGTTTAGAGGTCTGGAATAGACCGAAGACACTAAGTGTCATGACCAAGACAGATTGGTCCAACATTCACAGTGAAGTGAAAGAGGTTGAGAGCTGAAAAGCCACAGCAGTGGTGTGGGTTCCAGGATGGAACGAAACAAAGAGGGGGAAAACTCTTGCTGCTCTCTCTTTCCTTTTTGATTATATATATTTATATAATTATGCATTGTGAAAACAAAAGATTGTTGAATGCATGTATGACTGAAAATGGAATGTGTGTATTTGCTTAAAGTAATTGTGAATGATGGAATAGTTAATTCCCTTCCCAAGAATGGACATGAATGAGATCATGTGGCTGTTGGGAAGGCATGAAAAATATGAAAGTCTCCTTGATGAGGCTTGGACTATCATGCCAATTGGGTAATTAACTAACTGATTTTAATGTCTACATTATGCTTGGTCTGGCAGGATTTCAATGGTGCATTTCACAGGCGAGAAAAGTGAAAGCTAGTGGTGCACATTGATCATGGCAGCAGATCAAAAGTTGTTGGACTTACCTGGAAGTCTCCTTCAAATGATTTCCAAGACCTAAGAGAATCTTGGGGAGATGCTCAAGATACAGAGAAGGTAGAATGAAATGAACCACCAGATTTTGCAAGACTCTATTGGTTTGCAAAGGGAGGTGAAAATCCTTCTGGGAGAAATCGACAAAAGAAAGGAAGATGGATCAGCGATGGGACATTTGTCCAAGTGACCCATTGGGAAATGGTCCAGGAATGAAGACTCAAAGGAAATTGAGCAGGTAAATATGAAGCATGCAGTGAAATGTTGGGAATGTGGAGGACACCATTTACGCCGGGACTACCCAATGAGGGAACATGATGAGGGTAATAGCCACAAAGTTCCTACGCTTTGGGATAAGCTGAAAGCTGAGAACTGGCAGGAGAATTTCATGGAAGCCAAGGGGCTTGGTCTTGAACGTTCAAAGTGAGTAATTGAACATGGGACAAATATGCAAAATTTTGAAATTTTGATGTGCAATTGTATATGTATTGTATTGGAACACCGAGCATGGTGTTATTCCAAAGGGGAGGGGAATGTAACACCCTAGTTTTGACCCCATTTGCATGATGTATATATTGTAATTAATCATGCTGAGGAGCTCAAGGAAAAATCCCCACCATCGATTTGGTTGTGTATGTTTCGGCAATGGGATAGTTGATGATGGTATATCGTGCTATTTGGCACATTATAATTTGGCATCATGTAAACAAGCACATAAAATAAAC
>LPNX011055438.1:318964-352118 GCA_001517045.1 Pseudotsuga menziesii | reverse complement strand
GGGGGGGGGGGAAGCCTTGTTTGTTTTTCCATCTTCCCTTGTCTCATCCAACCTCTTTATTGTTTTGTTGAGTTAGTTGGGGCAGTTATTGCTAAGTGGTGGTGGTTGTGGCAGGATTGTCCATCCTTTCCCATGTACCCACTCCACCAGTGGACTTCCTATTCTCTTGCGTGGGGCAGAAGAAACATTCCATTCTCTCCACAAGGCCATTCACTCCACTCTTTCCATGGTCGATTCATGCTCACGCGCAAAGTCATGGTCTATTCATGCTCACGCATGGGGATCTGGTTCATTTCTCATGTATATCCGTTGTTGTTTCTCCTCACGCACAGGACTTCCCTAGTTTTATCTGCGTCCTTTCTCCTCACGCGTAGGGATTCTGTGTTGGTTTTGCTCACGCAGGGAGCAAGAGGAATCGTGGCCGTCACTTGGGATTTTTGGGTGCAGGAGCCATTTCACGCTCAGGGACTGTGTGTAAGTTTCCTTCCTGATTTGTGGCCCGTGCATATGTTTTCCACTGTGTTTTGCAGTTTGTTGCAAGTGTCCCTCACGAACAGACTGTTGGAGTCATTTTCTCATGTTGTGAGCCGTGTTCACTGATTATGTTTTGGGGACTATTGTCTTCCTCGCGTCTTGTTTGCTGTTGATTGCCACCTCTATTGGCTGAGTTTCTCCCTGTTTCGGGACTATGTAAAGTTGGCAATTGTGGCCGTGTATGCCATCTGCTGTGGTCTGCGTTGTGCTTTCCTCTGTCCATGCTAGGAGTTTGGCTTCTCCTTTGTTTTGGGACTATGGACTGTTTCCATCACTCATTTTGAGTTTGGGCTGTCGATTTTTCCTGGTTTTGGGTTACTTCTTGGTTGCTGAGGCTGCAGACGTCATTTGGGTGTTGTTGTTGAGTTGTTTTGGCCACGCTTGGGCCAAGAACAACTCTGAGTTTCCTTGTGGCTTGAGCTGTGTCTCACCTTTTGTTTGGGACTATTACCTGGTTGTCTTTGCCTTCTTCATAGAGCTGTGAAGGGATTTTTTTGCTGTGGTATGCAGTGGTTGGTCTTTGGACTATTGAGAGTGGGATTAGAGGCTGTGTATGCATGAGAAGTTGGTGTTAAGGCCACCATCTTGGAATTTGGCCTATCCTATATCCTTGATGGCTTGATAAACTCAACTGTGTTGGCTTGGCTATGCTTGGTGTAACCTTGGCTATATGTAAGCCTGCATTGACCCTTATTCCTTGAGGAATTATGCCCAACTCGGGGGTGGCATTGTTGCTGAGAGATTGATGAGCATGCTAGACTATGGTTGGGTGGAATGCTGCAGTGATGTAGTTGGTTGCGTGCGAGTTCATCATTAAAAGATAAGTAATTCAAATTGTTTCATCTCTGCAATTATATTGATGTCAAACGACTTTTGATGAACATGTAAAATGTTGGAATATGTGTGTTTTCTTCCACTGTATGATTGAGAACTCTGCATTTTTGTATGTTTAGTGATTATGCATCTTATTATGCATTATGTTAAGCAAGTTTTTAATTTCGGCATTGATGATTTGACTGTCCATGTTCTTGGGGTTGTTTGCCCATTTTTTTGTGGTGTTCGTCGTGTCCTCTTCACTGGTCGGAGGGTCGGGGACGTGATAGTGTCAAGGAGAAAGCTATCCATTTTGGCATACAAGGCTCTAGGATCTTGCTTAAGGCCATATAAGGATTTCTTAAGGCGATAGACAAGTCTAGAGTTATTATGAACATATCGAGGAGGTTGTTTCATGTAAATTTTATTCTGTAAATCACTATGTAAGAAGGCACACTTGACATCCATTTGATGGACTTCCCATTTATGTAAGGCTACAAGGGAAAGAAAAAGGTGGATGGAGTTCAATTTTATGACAGGAGAAAAGGTTTCATTGTAGTCAATCCATTCAACTTGGGAAAAACCTTTGGCAAATAACCTTGCCTTAAGTCTTTCAACACTTCCATCTGAGGCATACTTAGTTCTATAGATCCAGTTACATCATACAAGTTTTATTTATTTTGTAAGAGAAACAAGATCCCAAGTATCATTTTCCATTAAGGAATGATATTCTTCATCCATAGCTGCATCCCAATCTGGATTTCCTGAATCTTCTGGAAAAGTTTTCGGATCATGATTCTCGAAAACTTGAGCCAAAAGAGAAGAGGCTCACTGAAACTAAGAACGTGTTCGACGTTGATCTCTAGGATCACTGACAAGATCACCAGATGCTTCACATACAGAACATACCCATTGAGGAAGCATTGGTGCTGGTGCACACTGCAACTGGAGGAATGTGAGTAGGTGAAGGTGGATTTTCATCCTCATTGTCATCATCAGAAATAGGAGTTAGAAACCTATCAAGGAAGTTCAAAGAAGATGAAGGCACAATCGTTGAATAAGGCTCGTAGGACAAAGATGGCATAGCCACCAAGTTATGCTCATAGGCCAAGAGATTTTCATCAAATTTAACATCTATTCTAATGATTATATCATGATAATGTGGCTAAAGAATTATATAACCTTTTACATCTTCTGAATATCCAACAAATATGCACTTTTAACTTTAAGGCTGTAATGGTTTCCATTTTTCATCCGGGATGTGAGCCCATGCTTTAGAACCAAACACATGGAAGTGACTTACATCTGGTTGTTATACCTTGCAAAAATTTAGTGGGTGTGTGAGTAACTATGTAATTTTCATAATTTATGGCCTCATCCCAATATTGAAGACTTAGTCCCTTATATTGGATCATACAATTAGCCATTTCTTTTAAAGTGTGGTTCTTCCGTTCAACTACACCATTTTGTTATGGTGTATATAGAATAGTGTGTTGTTGTTGGATTCCCTGTTCAGTGCAGAAAGTAGTGAACGTTTTGTTAACATATTCTCCATTGTCAAATATTAACTTAATAATTTGATGACTAGATTGTTTTTCAACAAGGGCCTTGTAGGCCAAGAACATGTTAAATACTTCGCTCTTAAGTTTTAGGAAGTAAACCGAAGTGCGTCTGGAGTAGTCATCAATGAAATTTAAGAAATATTTGAAACCAAAAAGGAAGTAGAGGGAAGAGGACCAAACAAATCACTATGCACAAGATCCAAGGGAACCAAGGCATGCCAAGAGGCACGTTTGTCAAAACTGTCCGGATGATGTTTTTTGAGTACACAACCAGAACAAATACCATCCTTTCAAGATACCACTGGAAGACCAGTCACCATATTGCTTTTACATATTTGTTGCAATGAGTGATAATTTAAGTGACCAAATCGCTCATGCAAAAGTTTGTTCAGGTTATCACTATGAGCAACAAAAACTGAAGGAAAAGGTGATGATTCAAAGCTGTTAAATTTTGTACAACCTGGTAATATCATCAACAGTTTCAATAGCAAGGACATTTTGAGTATTTTTAAAATCCTTGATTACAACTTGGTGAGGTGTAAACGTCATAGTTTTACCTTTACCGGAATGAGTAATTTGATAGACTCATAACAAATTGCAGGAAATTTTTGGAACACATACTACATCACTGAATAACTATTTTCTACTGGAACTGTTCCAGATCCTACAACGCTTAGAGATCTATCATCACCAACAAATATTTGTTTGGTGTTACATTCATGCATAGTAGAAAATATGGCTTGATACTTAGTAATATGATAAGATGCTCCAGAATCAGTGAGCATTCATTTGAAGTAGAAGAAGAAGATGCAGTATAAGAGTAACCAGAAGCACAAAATGCATGCCCATGAGAGGTAGATTCTGAAGACAAATCTAGGATGATGTGGTGCTTTTTCAGTACTACCATCTTCTTGAAACACTTAGATTCATCATGATTATCTTTCCCACAAAAATTGCAATGATGCTTAGTCTTCTTTCCTTTTGGATTGGATCATTTATCATTTTTTAAAGAAGGAGCCGACTGAGAGGGTTTGGAACCCCTTTTTGGCTTATTATTGCGAAAATTCTGTTTCTTTGGAGGCTTGGCCTTTTCTTTCTATTGGGAAAATAAGCCTTTCCCAGATGTATCTGCATTGTTAATTACTCCAAGATGAATGAGCTTATCTTCCTCTCTAATTAAGGAATCAAAAAAGGATTCAAGACTAGGCTCTTGATAGTTAGCTGCAGTCAAGTATTCTTTCATGGAGTAAAATGTAGATACCAAAACAGAATATGTAGGTCCAAGTTTTTAAAGAATTTGATAAATACATTGTTTGTCTTCTTTCTTAATCTTGCATTCTTCACATAATATTCCAAGAGTTTTATACTTAGATAAATAGTCTTGAATGCATGAAAAATCACTTGGATTCAAGGAAATCAATTCATTCTCAAGTTGATGACCTCGAATTTCATTGTATTTACCAAACAAAGATTCCAAATTTTCCGAAGTTTTATCAGGTTCATCAATTCCAGATATGTGGAATCACAAATCAGTAGAGATTGACATTCCAATAAATCCATGAGCTTCATCACATCTATTTGCGCATTTTATTTTCTTATCATCATCAATGGGCTCTGTTTCTTTCATTGAGGTAATTTTGAAAAGTCCCCTACTTCATAGAACATCCTCCATAGGATATTTTCATGAGAAATAGTTAGAACTGGTAAGTATAAGATCACAAGGGGTAGCCATATTGTAAAATAATGGCTGAAAGAACATAAAATAACTATCTGGATGCAAAGAGCTCGAAAAATTATGCTGTTTAAAAAAAAACGGCACTGAAAACTGAATCTAGATGATGAAGTTATGCTTGATCAAAGAAAATGTTGAAGATGTCCCCAATAGTGACATGGAAGATATTAACTTAGCCAACTAAAAAAAAGGAACCCCTTTCTTCCCAGGACGAACCTTTGACAATCACTTACAAGAAAGTTTCTTTTAAGTGAATCACTTTTGTAAAATAAGTGATGTTCACTTTTACAATAATGTTACTTTTAAATAGTGTCGCAATAAATTAAAGACTTAAGTGACTCACTTTTTACTTTATTTTATTTAAGTGAGATGCACTTTTACAATATAGCAACTTTAAAAAAGAAATTGCATGTACTAAAAAGTAACTTAATAAGACTTGAACTCTCAAGATCTATTAAGGAATAATGCAACTTTGAACCAAGTGAGCTAATTTTAAAAGGTACATAAACAAAGGGAAAGAGGAAGGTTTTTTTTTTACTCTTTTCTCTTGTTCACTGTGGTTTCCTTTTTTCCCTGCAAATCACAAATAAAGCGAAAAAAAAACTTTTCCACACTATGGGGTTAGATCTTGGTTAGCTTATCTGAAAATTCTACGTTTTCAAGTTTTCTTGTTGTTGCTAATTCGCCATGATCACACAAGGTGCATGATAAAGAGAATACATAGTCAAGAAGACAAGAAAAAAATCTCTCTTTCTGTTTCTGATTCTTTACGATTGCGCAAGGTGCACGGCAAAGAGCATAGACAGCTAGGGAAGGCAACAGTCCGAGTCTAAAAAAATAAATATCTAATAATAAAACTAATAGAATATGAGAGATTTAGAAAAAATAAAACAAATTTGTCACTGTAACATTATACCTTCAGATTTTTCGAAATGGATGTTTCTGGATCAAACAGAAATGTTTTTTGATGAAACGAAAACTATTTCTCAATGAAAATGAAGTTCCAAATGCAATGGAATAGCTTCCACAATCCAAAAAATGAATAGAAACTCTAGATCCAGAAACCCTTTCAAAGTTTCAGCAACATCGGTTCTAGATCTTGATCAAAACCAAAAGTGGCTCTTCATAAGTGCTCTAATACCATGTTAACATACACAAGGCACTGCCAAAAGATTGAACACCTAGAGAAACCACTTCACACAAACAAATCACAGATCAATACACCAATGTTTGTCACGTGGTTAAAACCCTCGAGAGGGAAATAGTCCACTACTCCAACCAAATAGCTACTTAGAGCAATTTATTATGCAAAAGAAATAAAGTTACAAATGAGTTTCTCATAATCGATCAACTAGCCAAGGACCCTCCATGCTCTTTAAATAGAGATCATGGACCAATTAGGTGTTAATACACTTATCAGTGGTAGGTATGATCTAAGAGAAGTTGAACTGCGGGATAACTTTATGTCTAGAACATATCGTGACAGTTGGACGATAATATTTACAAATGCATACTAATGCATACTAAAGAAACACACTTTACCTAACGGATATACTACACAAGTTGATCTTAACTAACTTCTAAGTATCTAAATATCCTAACAGTTTTATGTTAACTTGAGATAATTTTAATTATCTGATTTAACTTTTATATCATCCTTCAAATGTTTTTTTTCCTAATATCTATTTATATAGATATTATATATAGTAATCCTTATTATTAAAATCTCACATTATAACCAAGATACAACTTGTTGTTTTCTAGTAGTACATATGTTTTATGTTATAATAGTTTATTATTATTTCTTTTAAACCTATGTTTGTATTTAATTCTTATGATTGGGATTATGTTATGTTATATGAGTGCTTTTTGTTAATATATTATATTTTCAAAACTTCTTTTTTTACAATATAACAAGTGATAGTAATTATTAGAGTTACTCTTGGCCAACATAGGTTAACAATGGGTTAACATAGCTAGTAAATAAAATAGTAACCATTTGTTTAACAACTATTAAATAACCAATTACTTCTAGAAGTTAGATAAATATTTCAATGAATAGTTTTTCAAGAAACCATTAGAATTTAAATAGCAAGGATCTCCTTAAGAGAGAACAATTTAGATGGTAGAAGGAACAAAACCCTGTAAGAATTAGCTACACAAATCACACTAGGGGCTGTGCTAAGATCCTAGTGCGGGCTATTTCTAGAAGTTAGATAAATATTTCAATGAAGAGTTTTTCAAGAAACCATTAGAATTTAAATAGCAAGGATATCCTTAAGAGAGAAAAATTTAGATGGTAGAAGGAACAAAACCCTGTAAGAATTAGCTACACAAATCACACTAGGGGCTGTGCTAAGATCCTAGTGTGGGCTATTTCTCTATAGTTTCCCATAGTCAGAAAATCCAACCAATAAATGGAGCTAGAAGGAGGGCATGAAACTATTAATGGATGAAAATGTTCAAAATGATCCTACAACTAGTTCAATTTTCTCACTAATTGACAAATATGATAACATTGTTACCTCAGATACATTAGTTCGCCCACAACCTAGAATTAGGGATTCACCATTCACAAGTGTTATCAGGGAAATCCTAGAACGAGAGCATACTACTTCTCCCTATACATCTTATCATATTGAATAAGCTTTAACATAATCCAAACGAGTTCTTAATAGAGTCTAATCTCAACAAACTGATATACCTCCCATCGATTTTGGTTAACCTCATCAAAATAGGAATAACACTTCATCTTATGCAGCTAATTAAATACCATTAAAGACTCAAGAATTATAGTGTGGTACTCCAAAATACCAATCCAATGCTTTGTGCAGAGAAACTACTGAAACTAACACTTCAAGAAGAGTTATTCCCTCTAATAATCCTGGTCAACCACCTTCACCTCGAGATTCTCCACCCGATAGGCCTACACCTAGTAACCATAGTATCTCTTTAGATTTAGAGGAATATAATATGGCAAGAGAAGGAGGTAATACACCTAATCCTCCAAAACCTCCTTTACCTTGGTTGAGAATAAGTGTAGTTGCAGTTTCTCGAGTGCATAATCAATTATCTAAAGAACCATATAAGCTTCTCCCTAAGTTTGATCCAAAAAATGACGAACCTTCTTAAAATCACTTAGAAAAATTTCTCCTTGTAGTTCAAACTATGAATGTGCAACATGAAGATGTGGTTTGTTGTCTTTTCCTTCAACATTTGAAGGGAATGCATCAACACGGTACTTCTCCTGGGTCCAAGGATCCATAACCAACTAGGCTACATTTAGTCAGGATTTCCTGGATAAATTTGGGGAAGATAAAACATGAGTTGCGTTAGCCCTAGAACCACCCTGTATTAAAATAGATAGTAAGGAACATATCAATTATTTTAATCAACAATTCTTAACCTTGAAAAATAAAATGTCGGGTGCCTCTCAACCTCTAGGAGACATTATTATTGAAAATTATGCTTATGTACTACCTAAATATTTAGGTATGTTTGTTAAGCAGGCTAATAAGGCTACACTATTAGAAACCTTCAAAGAAGCAATTAAGGTTGAAAAAAATATTTGACCTATGAACATCCAAGGAGTGGAAACATTGACAATGTAATGCATAGGAGAACTCAAACCCCATCCAAGCCAAGTTCAGAAAAGGACTCCAAAGCATTTGATGTGGAGCAACTTTAGAATACTATTAGGGCCTTAACAAACGAAGTAGTAGGAATGAAGAAAACTAACACAAAAGGCTCTTATTCTAGAATATACTTTAGTAACCAATTTAGAGAAAACCCTGTTACTACTAATAATAAAAATCATATGCCTGATGTATCAGTAAATGAGGAAATATTTAATTTCCCATTGGAGCAGCTTTTTCTATGCCTCAATATTCCTTTAATCAGGAACTTTATTGATCAAGAAGAGGAAGAAAACTCAGAAAGTGAGGCTAAACCTCATGGAGAACAACAATAGTTAGTTGGACATTTATGGGATAGTTTGACTAAAGAGACGAGGAGTAAATCTGTTCTCTCATGAAAACATGCTTATAATACCCGTAGTAATTGAGTAGTAAGAGGTCCTAGTGCATCGAGCTAAAATCAAGCTAAATGGAATAACAATCCTCCACCGACCATACTACAGAAATTAGATATGTAGTATGATATTATTGAATATCTAAAACAACAACATGCAAATATCAACATGTATGATCTACTTCAATTTTTTCCTATGCTTGGTGGTCCTATCATAACCCATATAATAAATTTAGTCACTCCTATTGGAGAAAATAATGTACCCTCTAATATTTAAAAAAATTCAAATACTGCTTAAAATAACGAATTGGTTGATATAAATAATAACGGAAAATCAATAGGAGATCAAAACTCATTAATAGGTAAAATTTTGATGTCCAATACTCTCCCATTTCTTCTCACATTCGATATTTATAAGAAGAATGTACATAATTGTATGGTATATTATGGAGCATCATCTAATGTAATGCCTTTGTGAGTATGTAAAAGGATGAAATAAAATATACTACCTATGAGACACAAATCACTCAACTCAGTAGATCAAACATAAGAGTATTATGGGAGATAACATATGTTTTAATTAGACTAGGAGTTAATCCATCAATTTATCAAATTATAGATATTGTTATTGTTGATATTGTTGATGCCTATGGACTGATTTTAAGAAGAGAGTGGTCTTAGAATTTAAATGGTTTTTTCTCAACTGATTGGTCAACTTATGGCTTCCAAAGAATGGTAAAGCTAATCAAATTAAAATTTATAGAGAAGGATATCTAAAATATACTGTGATGGAATTACATGATTCTAATGAACCAATTTTAATCTCTAATTCTATCATGGGAAATTAAACTTATGAATTTTATTTTGGCAATTTCAATGATGAAATTTCTCCATTTGCATATACAAAAAAACATTCCAAAATTTCTAATTTTACTTATATTCAACCTGGTTTTGAATCTAAGGATGATGTGAATATTGCAAATAATCAGAAATATGTACATATTATTGATAGTAAATTAATTGTAAATAGTTTACCATGGATATTACATTTCAATGGATCAAAGTCTAAGGAATGATCTTGAGCATGTTTTCTTTTGATTGATCCAGAGGGAAATAAAACATGTATATCATGCATATTTGAATTTAATTGTACTAACAACATGGAAGAATACGAGGATCTTATCCAAGGTTTAAAGATAAATTTACACTTACATATGAATGTCCTAGTATTCTATGGTGATTCATAAATCATTGTCTGTTTGGTACACAATTCAATTCATTGTGTTTTTTAACATCTTCGAGATTACCAAAAAGAGGTATCTAGTATTATTTCTTATTTTGAAGCCTTTAATATAAATTACATCCCAAGTTTTTAGAATCAAGAGCTCGATTTATTAGCCAATGTATCTTCCTAGTTAATTCCATCTGAAGATTTTTCTTCGAATCCTTTTTCAATTGAATTAATTTTAGGAAATCCATCCCAGAATACATCACTAATTGGCATGTCTTTGATGATGATGTACAAGTTTTAAATTTTCTTGTGAATGAAGGTTCCCTTAAATATTCCTTCATTGATGAGATCACCCATAATGATGACTTACATAACTTCTCGGTAATACACCCTCATTTCTCAATAGAGAAATATTTTGATACAATAAAATAGATTGCTACCCATGTTTTAATATTAGAAAAGTTTTATAATCTTTAGGATAAGTTTAAAGTTGTGCCAAATTTCAAAACAAACAACTCATGCTTAAAGTATGAAACTATTAATTTAGGGACAGATTCTAATCCTTAGAATGTTAACCTAGGAACATATTGTAGTGCATCAGAAAAATCATCTTTCATAAAATTGCTTAAATGATATACGGATGTCTTTGTATGGAATTATGATGATCTTAAGACTTTTAACCTATAGATATGGAAACATGTGATTCCAAAGAAGAAAGCTTCGAAACCTTTTCAAAAAAAACTTTGAAAGATGCACTCGACACTTGAACCAATAATAAAAGGAGGTGAATAAACTCATGGAAGATAAAATCATTTTTCAGTTCTCTACACTCAATGGGTAGCTAAATTGGTCCCATTTCAAAAGAAGAAAAGTGATATTCTAATTTGTGTCGATTTTCGCAAACTTAATAGATCATTGAAAAACCGGAATTACCTAGTTCACTTGTGGAGAAAATTCTCCAAAAGGTTTACGGTTATGAGAGGTTTTCATTACTTGACAACTTCTTAGGTTATAACCAAATCTTAGTTTCTCGTAATGACCAGTTGAAAACTGCATTTATAACTTCATGGAGAACTTATGCATATAGAAAGAGGCTCTTCATCTTGATCAATGTCGGGGCTACTTTTCAATGAGCTATGGATAAAATTTTTAGGGGTCTCATTAACCATGCTCCAGTTTTCTATTTCAATTATGTTATGGTCTACTCGAGACATGTATCTGACCATATTATTTATCTTAGAAAAGTCTTTGACCGTTGCCAAAAATTTGGGATATCACTCAACCCTAAGAAGACAATATGTGTTGTGATCCATGGGATTCTATTAGGTTGTGTACTTTTCTAAAGATAGAATTATGAATTACCTTGAGAGAACCCAAGCTATATCTAAGACCACTTATCCCTCAAACAAGAATGAAATGCAGTCATTCTTAGGAAAATTTAATTTCATCAGAAGATTTATCCCTAGTTTTTATGAAATTTTCTGTCCTTTGCAGAATATGAGTTAGAACGATGTTACTTTAATCTCAGGAAATAATGAAAATGAGGCATTTAAAAAAAAAATTGAAGCTATATCTAAAGTTCCTACTCTTTTAAGTCTTGATTTTCATAAATATTTTATACTTCATACATTTGGCTCAAATATTGCATATGTTGTTGTTCTCACTCAACACAACCAACAGAACCATGAAGTCCCAATATCATTCATGAGTTCCAATTTTAAAGGGGAAAAAGTAATTTATCATGAAGTTAACAAATAATTTTCTTCCTTCTTTAAAGGAGTAAAACATTTTCCCCTTACCTCCTGAAGTCTAGAACTAATTTCACTATTCCTTACCATGCTGTGAGGAATCTTTTAGTACAAAAGGAGTTAGGTGATAAAAGAGATACTTGGATGACAAATCTTCAAGAATACTATCTTGAAATCAAACCTTCCACGATAGTTAAAGGGAAGAGTCTTTGTAAACTCATTTCTAAATCAACTCATTGGGCCAATGGATAATTATTATTTGAATATAGATGAATCCTTTATGTAAAAGGAAACTTATTTCTTCCCTCCTCCTCAAGATTCTTGGTATTCAAAAATAAGAATTATTTTGGAAACAAGGAGTGCTCTAGATAGTATTGAGCCTAAAAAAGAAGAGAAATGAGATTAAAATCATCTCTTTATGAGATGATAAATAACATTTTGTTTAGGAAAAAATCAGATGGTGTATTCCTTCATTGTCTTGAGAAAGATGAGTTTGAAATAATTTTAAAAGAGTTAAACTCTAGTCCTACTGGTGGTCATTTCAGAAGTGAAACCACTGTGCACAAAATATTTATGGATGGTTACTATTAGCATACCTTGTTTAGACATTCCTCTGCAGATGTAAGCAAATGCCAATATTGTCAAATGACTGCTGGGAGACTTAAAAAACCTAATTTTTCACTATAACCAGTTTCAGTTGAAAGACTAATTTAGCAGTGGGGTATTGATATAGTTGGAAAAATTAATCCACCCTCATCCATGCAGCATAAGTATATTATCACAACCACTAATTATTTTACCTGGTGGGAAGAATTGACATCGTTATGTGTAGTTAACACCAACCAAGATAGGGAGAAAACCAAGCAACATTTTGCAAAACACCATCAGACCATAAAATATCAGTTTGATCAATCCTCAGTAATTGTCAGAGATTTGTAAGTTGGGGATCTGGTGTTGAAGTGGGACTAAGCACATGACAATAAGGGTGAGCATACTAAGTTTCATCGTCTTTGTCTAGGACCTTATGTCATTGCATAGAAAATTGGTGCCAACACTTTTAGAATTCAGATTTTGGAGGGCCAGTATGAAACCTTTCTTGTGAATGGACTCATTGTTAAAAACTATTCTCAATGATTTCAATAAGATCATTAACTTGTACATAGTTTCTTTTATTTTTGTAAATAATTGAACATCTCCCTCTTTCTAGTTTAGTTTGTCTCTCTTCACCATAATCTGGGTGCCCTCTAATGTACAAATCAACTTGTTCTTTGCCATTACTTATACTCCTAACAATTTAAACAACTTGACGAGAACTCGACATTGTTCTCCTTTTTTGGAGAGTAAATTTAATAGGTGTTTTTATGCCTGTTTCCAAAATTATGTATACTAGTACCACCATTTTTCATTTTGTGCCATTTTTTTGCGATTTTGAAAAATCATGGTCATAAAAAAAGAATATTTTTTATTTATAATGTGCTTTTTGAAATTTTACAAAAAATAGTATGTCTAGAAAATCTATATTAGTATCTAGTTGTAATGAAAAATATATACATTTTTTAATTTCTTTTAACATTTAGAAGCTAGAAAGGAAAAATATATATATGGATTTTCAAAGTTTTTTTCTTTAAAAATTTCTGTTAAATAATTAATTTTTTGGGCTAATTTGTAAAAAAGATGAGAAAATAAAGACAATTCAGAAAATTTTAAAGGTATTTTCGCTTATTTTGATTGATTTTATGTATAAAAATAATATTATTTAACATTATTTTCCATAAAGTAGTAATTCCCAAAAAGTTAACAAAAAGTATGCCATACATTTCTAAATAACATATTAAAAGCATAATATTTAATCTTAAAAGAAAATATTAAAGTCAAAAGACTAAAAACAAATTCTGATTAAAAAAATTGTGAAATTTGGCATTTTCCTCCACAACATAAAACTAATCAAGAATATCAAAAAATCCTTTTTTAACAATGGATATATTGACATTTTGTTTTTTAATTTAAAGAAACTAAAAAAACATTTGAAAATATTTAAACATCTTAAAAAAAAATAAAACAAATATATAATAATAATAAAAACATAAGTTCAAAAAAAAATATAAAAAAATAGATAACTTTTAAAAACTATTTGAATAGCTATAAGTTTTAAACAAATACATATTCACAAAATAATAAATAAATTTTAAATACCTTAGAGGTGTGGCCTATTCTCTAAATATCATATTAAAAAAATTGTGAAATTTGGTGTTTTCCTCAACAAGATAAAATTAATAAAAAATATAAAAAACTCATAAAAAATATAAAAAACTCAATTTTAAGGATAGATATACTTACTTTTTGTTTTCTAATTTAAAGTAAGTTGAAAAAAATATGTGAAAACATTTAATCACCATACAAAGAATAAAGCAAATGTATAATAATAATATAAATATATGTTAAAATAAAACATATAAAAAAAAATATTTTTTAAACAAAACCATGTTAAAAATATATTTTAGTTTTATGCAAATATATACTAACAAATTAATGAAGAAATTTTAATTAATGTAAAGTGGTGACGTCCCCCTTAAGACCTTCCCATCCCTTATATATATTGTTTATACAAAAGGCACAAAACTTTTTTAAGATTTTAATTATACTAACATTTTATTTGTTTTTTTTAATATTGTTTCATATTTTATGACGTTTTATAGTTAAGGTTTTATATTTATAATTTATATTGTTTTATATTTTATACATATTTTTAAAATATTATAAAAAGTATTGTATAAAAAAAATCAAATGGGACATTTTCCTCAACAACATAAAACCAATCAAGATTATCAAATTTTTTTTAAACACTTACATTCGTTTTTTAATTTACAATAAATTTTAAAAAACTATGTGATAGACATTTAAACATTATAAAAAGAATAAAGAAAATATATAAATATTAAAAACATAAGTTAAAAAAACATATAAAAATATATATATAACTTTTAAATAAAACTAAGTTTTAAACAAATACATATTAACAAAATAAAAAATAAAAAATCATATACTATAAAGGGTGGAGAAAATTTTAAGATTTAGTTTTTTATTTTTATTTTTTTCTTTGATTTTTAAAATATTTTATTATACTAACATATTATTTAGTATTTTTAATATTGTTTCATATTTTATGTTGTCTTATAGTTAAAGTTTTATATATTATAATTTATATTGTCTTAGATTTTATATAGTATTTTAAAATATTACAAAAAATATTAGTATAAAAAAAATTGTGATATTTGGAATTTTCCTTAACAACATACAACTAGTTAAGAATATCAAAAACTATTTCTTGTAATCTATATACTTACATTTTGTTTTTTAATTTAAAATAAGTTTAAAAAACCATATGAAAACATTTAAACATGATAACTAGTGAAGAATATCAAAAACCTTTTTATAACAATCTACATATTTACATTTTGCTTTTGAATTTACAATAAATTGAAAAAACTATGTAAACATTTAAACATAATAAAACAAATAAATAAACTATATAATAATAATAATAAAATCATAATTTAAAAAAAAAAACCAACACATAAAAAATATATAACTTTTAAACAAAACCTTGTGAAATATATAAGTTTTAAACAAATACATATTAACAAAATAATTAAAAAATTTAAATAGTATAAAGGGATGAGAAGATTCAAGCCCTTAACTTTGTGATCCTTATATATATTGCTTATACAAAAGTCACAAAACTTTTTTAGAGTGTATTTTTTTGTTTTTAGAATATTTTGTTATACTAACATATTATTTGGTATTTTTAATATATTTTATGTTATATTATATTTTATAATTTATATTTTTTTACATTTTATATATATTTACAAAATATTACAAAAACATATATAATTAAGAATATCAAAAACTCATTTTTTAACAATTCATATACTTGCTTTTTTTTTTAAATTTATAATAAGTTTAAAAACCATGTGAACATTTAAACATCATAAAAATCATAAATAAAATAATAATAATAATAACAACAACAACTTAAATTAGAAAAAACATATAAAAATATATATATATAACTTTTAAACATTGATATATCATCAACCCTACTCTAGAAGATCAAAAGTATCTCTCTGTTTTAATCAGTACTAAGAAAAAAATTAACATAGCTAAGATAAGAACGAACTCGCATGAGCTCCATAGTGAAACTGGTCGTTGGACAGTCCCTAAAACACCATGGGTAGAAAGGATCTGCCACCTTTGTGAGAGTAAGAACATTGAAGATGAAAATCACTTCCTCTTAGAGTGCCCTGCGTACACCCACATTAGATCCCAGTTTCATAATATTTGTTGCAATACCGACATTTCTAGCCTTTTAGCCTGTCAAAATTATAGTAAGCTCAGGATGCTTCTTTCCAAGCTCTTTGAGCATAGAAATATAACTTTAAAGCAAACTAATTAATTCTCTTCTTTAGGTCCGATAGACCAAAGTTTCGTCTCAGGGGACGTTAACCATCATCATCATCATCATCATCATCATCATATATATATATATATATATATATATAAGCTTTCAACAAATGCATATTAACAAAACAATTCTCATTATAGATCCATCTAAAAGGGATTTATCAAGCACGGAGAAGGATCAAATATCTTAAGGTATAAACTTTTATTTAGAGCGGAAACATCGAGGAAATGTGCAATCCAATGTTTATGGTTTTAGTTTATCTAATTTATATTGTTTTATATATATGCAATTCTAAATAATTTAAATTTAATTCAAGCACACATGTTATTTTTAATAATATTTTTTTTCATTTTTTTATAAAGATCACATGTCAACTCTAAGATAAGCACGGAAGGAGTAACACATCTCCCCCATAGAATGCACCTCTTCTGTGCAAACCCAACATAGATCCATCTAAAAGGGATCTACCAAGCACTGAGAGGGATCAACTCTCTCAAGGTGCAAACTCTTTTTTAGAGTGCAAATGTTGAGGAAACATGTAATCCAATGTTTATGGTTTTAATTTATCTAATTTATGTTGTTATATATATATGCAATTCTAAATAATTTAAATTTAATTTAAATTAAACCGACATGTTATTTTTAATAATATTTATTATTTTTAATAAAGTAAACATGTCAAATCTAGAATAAGCATGGAAGGAGTTACACATCTCTACCATAGAATGCACCTCTTCGGTGCAATAAGTTTAAATAGTATAAAGGGGTGTCCATATTTGGAGCCCTTAACTTTGTGACCCCTTATATATATTGCTTATACAAAAGTCACAAAACTTTTTAAGAGTTCGTTTTTATTTTTATTTTTTCCTTTGGTTTTTACAATATTTTGACATAGGTTCTTCTTTAACTGTAATTTGTAATTTTTGATAAACTTCATCCAATTTTACCCCTTCAGTAAGCTGTTCATTTAAATCAGAAGAATGAGTGCTGATCGTTGCTATAAAGTTCATCTTTGCATTTCTGCTTAAAGCATCCGCCACCTTATTTTCTTTTCCTTTTATGTGTTGAATTTTGAAATCATATTCACTCAAGAAGGCTAACCACCTTGCTTGTCTTGCATTTAAGTTGGTCTGATCTAAAAGGTATTTCAGACCCTTATTATCAGTCATTAAGATAAATTTTCTGCCTATTAAATGATGTCGCCACATTTTTAAGGCATGTATAAAAACAAAAAGTTCTAAGTCATAATTTGCATAATTATTTTCATGGATTTTTAACTTCCTAGACTCATAGGAAATGACATGCCCATCTCGAGTTAGAACACTGCCTAAACCATCATTACAAGCATCGGTGCATACCACGCAATCCTTATTAGGATATGCTATTCTTAAAATAGGCGTAGTTGTTAATAAGGTTTTTAATTTCTTAAAACTTTCTTCACACTTTAAGTTCCAATCAAATTTCTTGCATTTCTTTTGCAAGGAAGTGATTGGATTAGCTATTTTTGAAAATCCTTCAATGAATCTCCGGTAATAACCGATAATTCCCGTGAATGACCTAACATCTGTCACGTCCTTTGGAACTGGCCAATCTTTGATTGCCCGAATCTTTTCAGGATCAACTGAAATCCATTCCTTAGTCACTACATGACCTAAGTACTGGATTTCATCCTTAAAGAAGTCACACTTACTAAATTTTGCAAAGAGTTGTTGCTCTCGCAGCTCTTGTAAAACTATTCGTAAGTGTTCCTTATGTTCCGCTTCATTTTTAGAGTAAATTAAGATGTCATCGATAAACATGACAACAAATTTATCTAAGTATTTATGCATTATATTATTCATTAGGAACATAAAGACAGCTGGGGCATTGGTAAGCCCAAATGGCATTACGACAAATTTGTAATGTCCATACCTTGTTCTGAAGGCTGTCTTAAAGATGTCCTCATCTTTAATTCTTATCTGATGATATCCTGATCTCAGATCTATCTTTGAGAACACCGTAGCTCCACGTAGCTAATCAAACAGATCATCTATGTGGGGCAACGTATATCTATTTTTAATGGTCATCTTGTTTACTTGGCGGTAGTTTATGCATAATCGCATAGTTTCGTCTTTCTTTTTGACAAATATGACTAGTGCTCCCCAAAGGGACACACTGGGTCGAATGTACTTCTTATCTATTAACTCTTTTAACTGTGATTTTAGTTCATTAAGTTCTAAAATATTCATATGATACAAAGCTTTCGAGCTAGGTACAACACCTCGCACCAGCTCAATAGTGAAATCCAATTCCCTCCTAGGAGGTAATCATGGAATTTCTTCTGGAAAAACATCAGTAAATTCATTTAAAACATGAATATCTTCTATCTTGAACTTATCTTTTTCATATTTACTTGCCTCATTTGTAATAGTTACAGCATAGGCTTTACACCCTTTTCTAACTGCTCTTTTAAGTTATAAGGTAGAAATCTGCCTGATTACAGTTTTCCTAGGAATACCCTTAACTGTTACTGGTTGTTCATTATTATTTACTCACGTAAAGGTTTTATCAAACAGTTTAAAACTACCTTGTGCTGCTCTAACCAATCCATACCAATCAGTAAGTCATACGCGCCAAGTGGCAGAACATTAAGCTTAACTGTAGTTTTAAAATCATCCATAAGTAAAGCACATTCTTTCACATAACATATTACTTTCCTTTTTGCCCCAGTGGCTAATTGAACTAACTAGGAATTATCAAACTTTTCAACAAAAAATTTACACTTTTCCACCACCTGATGTGCAATGTAACTAAGAAGGCTCCTGGATCAATTAAAATGGTTACAGGGGTTTGGTTAACCATACCTTCCACTTCCACCATGGAAGTCTGATAGTCAGCTTGGCGGTTCTCCAATGCTGGATTTATTCTGGGCATAGTTCTTGCAAATTCTCCAACAATCATTTCATCCTGCACAGTGTGAATATTGTTGGACTACAGGGTAGACCGAGGCTTTATACCATTAACTTCACACCAACAAAAGACCCACAGTGTTGGCCCTTTCGGCAACAATCTGTGAGAAGATTGCAGTCTCACCCGAAACAGCTATGCGATGCCGCAGAATCAGGTTTCTGCAAGCAGAAGAGGGATATTACTGTACCTTAGACTTTAACAACTTATATTCTATACACAGAGATCCAACATTCACATATATAACTTCGCAGCTAAATAAACAGATAGTGACTTGCATAACCCTTTACTAGGAATTCACATCGAAGTTATTTTAGTTAGCAGTGATCTTATTTATCAGATATATGATTATCAATGCATGAAAGAAATAACAGAAACAACACAAAGAACGACAACACTAGATATAATGTGGTTCACCCCAAGTGTAGGGGTTACGTCCACAGAACCGTGTTTTATTCAACTCTTTACTAAAATCACAGTTCTCATCTGCGCACTCAGCTGCAGATCCTTTCAAGTCCTTAAAGCCGTGCACACAGCTGCAGGCCTCTGTGCACACAACTGCAGATTTCCTTAATCACCCAAAAGCCATCTGCGCACACAGTTGCAGAGGTCATCCACGCACACAGCTGGTACTTAACCTTCTCTTACAAAAATAGCCTTAGCTTCACATCAATTCATCTTACATAAAAAGCCTAAACTGACTTCTTTAACAGAGTGCTTATTTATAGTGCACTTATTACAACACCATGGGCTTAAACCATGGGCACCCTGAACCCTAAACCCTGGATTTAAACCATGGGTTTATTACAAAAGGAGTTTTTTACTCAACCCCGACACCCCTAAGACTATTTTGAGTCATAGCCCTGCTTACAACTCCCGTAACTCTGCGGAGCTACCCAACTTAAGAACCGTTAGGGTGCATGCCCCAACAGGCCCCTAAGACTCACCAGTGGCCCGTCCCGGGACACTCAGCTTCTTTTCTGGTAGTAGAATCTTGTTGGTGAAACATAGTGCGCTGCTTGCTGAAGCCATACATGCGGTTGTTGGCTGCTTGTTCATTCCCGTCGTAATATGTTGGCTAAGGCCTTTTGGATCTATCAGTGACCCCATCCTTCAATATTCTTGCCGAACATTTAACCATCCACAACTTAGGGTCCCCAGAATTGTGTGTCAAGCTGCATAAGAAAAACAGCCGACATGGTTCTGTCAAACCAGGAGGATACATCATGGTATGGTTCAGAGTTTTTCTGTGAAGACCGGTGTTGTTCTTTGTGCGGCTTAGAGTGCACTTCTGCCTTTCTTCCAACCCTTAGAGCGAACTTCTACCTTTCTTCGTGCTTTGGGAAAGCATGGCTACCCAGGTGGATTACCCAGAAGGTTCAGTAGACCTCTCTCCGTGACCACTCGTAATAACTTCTGGACTTCATGGTCATTCGACATAGTGCTAACTGAAGAAACTCAAAGACCTGCGCAATGCAGGAGTCACAGGCCAGTGTGGCTTCTTATAGAATCCTGGAACATAATCTGTCATCATGGTGCATTAATGACACCGAATCTGATGGAGTGGCGAAAATCCTGTCCACACGGCGCCAGATTTTCCCAAAATCTCATTATTGCAGACAGTTAGGGCAATTCTCATGTCGGCGCTGCCAAGTGTAGTTTGTCCCATCCGTCACATTTTAGGCTGTGACACACCTTTAATCTTAGACATAACTACTAACTTCAGCTTTTCCTTGACATGAACCTTCGACACAATATGCACCTTTGACCCATCCTGACCTATACGACAACCAAACTTCAACCTTCAGATTTTGACAGTCTTCAACACTTCGTAGCTTTGAGAACAACTTCATTATAGTCTAGCACCCAATTTGAACTGTTCTTGGTACTTAGACTATCCTTCATGCTGTTACTCCTGATCAAGGGGTCCCAGTTTGTCCATGTACTTCTTTAACCTACTTCCATTCACCATAGAAGGTAAAATTTCTCCATTCAATTTAGCTAACTGGACTGTGCCACCATCAATAACTTTCTGCACTATATATGGTCCTTTCCAATGTTTCCTAAACTTACCTGGGAATTTCATGAATTTGTTGTCATATAGGAGCATAAGATCACCCTGCTAGAACTGCTTCTTCTTGATGTGTCTATCATGCCATGATTTTTCTCTAGCTTTCTGAACTTACTGTTGGAACCCTGCAATGAATTTGTCCTCTTCAAGTTCTAGTATATTTGTCAGCCTTTCTTTCATCATATCTGGGTCATCCATCTCTGTAAAAGTAGATATTCTGAGGCTAGGTACAATGTACTCCATGGGCATCACTGCTTCTTGTCCATAAACCAGTCTAAAAGGTGTATGGCCTGTCAACTTCTTGCAGGTGGTTCTATAAGCCCATAGTACTGCTGGAATTCTAAGGTCCCAATCATTCCTATTGTCATTTCAAACCTTTGTCAGAGCATGTTCAAGGATCTTGTTAAAGGATTTGACAGTTCCATTTGCTTGAGGATGATAGGCAGTACTCTTCTAATGATATACTTGAAATTCTTCAGTCAATACTTCAATAGTATTATTTAAGAAATGTGATCCTTCATCGCTCATAAGAATTCTAGGACACACAAATCTTGTCAATATGTTATCAAAAATAAACTTCACAGCTGTAGCAGCACTACAGGTCTTGACTGGTTGAGCTTCGGCCCAACGAGTAAGGTAGTCTGTTGCTGTAATAATGTATCTTGCTCCAGATTTTCTTGCAGGGGGATTGATAGGTCCAACAAAATCAATAGCCCATTTATCAAAGGGTTGTAAAGTTACACGCAGAACTAGAGGCATATCATCCCTCCTGGATGGTTTGCCTGTCCTCTGACAAATGTTGCAACTGTGGCAATATTCTCTTGCATCCTTATGAATTGTAGGCCACCAAAATCCGGCTGTCAGAATCTTTTGTGATGTAGCTTTTTCTTCTGTAATGACCTCCTGCTGCCCCAGAATATGCCTCAGCCAAAATTAATGGCTTTCCATCATCTAGGACACATCTGGGTAGTATTTCATCTAGTCCCATCTTATATAGTTGTCATGCTATTAAGGTAAAGTCAGCTGCTCGAACCATCAGCTGCTTTTTCTGCTGTGTTGTCATCTCGGCGGGTGGAAAACTTGTAGACAAATACTGAACAATATCCTGAAAGTATTCATCAACCATCTGGATGGCAAACAACTGGGCGTCAGGAAGACCATCATCCAAGCTGATAGGTTCTTCTCCCGACTCGAGCCTCGAAAAGTGGCCAGGACCTAGATTCAGTCTTTCTGGTTTGACTATGATCTCAAAGTCATATTCCTGAAACAGAATCAGCCATCTGCATATCCTTCCACCTAGCACAGGCTTGTTAACCAAATACTTCAAAGAAGAATGGTCAGTAAACATCTTAAAATGAGATCCTAACAGATAATGTTGAAACTTCTGCAATGCATACACCATAACTAGACCTTCTCCTTCTGTTGTAGTATAATTTTTCTCTGCTGTGGATAATTTCCTACTTGCAAAAGAGATGGGGTGATCAATATTACCTTTGCCCGACTGGTCCAATATTATACCGAGAGCAATGGAGGATGCATCGACATGCACATGAAATTCCTTATTCCAGTTAGGGAATACTAGGATAGGAGCAGTTACCATCTCTTGCTTCAAAATATCCAAGCTTGCTTGACACTCATGTGTCCACTCGAACTTAATATCTTTCTTCAACTGCTTTTCCATAGGGGTTGTTATCTGAGCATATCCTTTAATAAATTTCCTGTAATAACCAGTATGACCAAGCGTAGTGTGTAGTTGTTTGATGGACTTTGGAGGTGGCAGGTTCATGATAATGGCTATATTCGCAGGATCCATCATCAGTCCTTGCTTACAGATAATGTTACCGAGCAGAATTCCAAAGGGGGAACAGAAGATACACCTTTTCAAGTTCAAGGAAATATGATGCTATCTACATTTATCCAACATAAGTCTTAGACTAGCTATGTGGTGTTTTACTAACCCGAAGATAGTCCAATCATCAAAATAAACTTCTAAGAATTTATGTATGAATTCCTTAAAAGAAGAGATGACTACTCTAGAAAACATGGCAGGGGCATTCTTCAATCCAAAAGGCATAACTGTATACTGGAAGGATCCCATTTCCGTAGCGAATGTTTTCTTATGTCGATCTTCTGGAGCAATTCGAATCTGATGGTAACCTAAAAATCCATCAGTAAAAGAGTACACTTCTTGACCTCCCACATTATCTAAAACTTCATCTGTAAAGGGAGTGTGGAAAGGATCATGCAAATAGGAATCATTCAGCTTCCTCAGATCGACACAGATTATGATCTCTCCCTTAGTCCTCTTTTATTGCACCACCATAGGACTGACTCACTCAGATTCTTCAATAGGCTCAATGATTCTTGTAGCAAGCATCTTATCTAGCTCCATTCAAACTTTTTCCTTATACTTAGGGTTCAACCTATAAGGGCGATGATTCACAGGCTTCGCATCAGGTTTCAACGGGATCTTTATCATTCCTATATCCCCAAGGATACCTTTCATCTCTGAGAACATCGTCGAAAAGAGATCCTGATATTCATGGAGAAGTTGGGTCACCTTGCTTACCATTTCATCATCCCAATAATCTCCAATGGTAGCATACTTAGGGTTTTCTTCTAACCCAATGTTGATGGTCCGCATCTTCAGGGGTTGAGTCACTTCAAGTGCCTCTACTGGTGGTCCATGCACTTCGCAGTGTCCTTCTGATTCAGGAATATTAATGTTGCATGGATCGTCATCCTTGTCAATTGCGAGGTTATAAAATTCTACTGCATTGGCTTCCTGTACCTTCTAATCAGGTTGATATTCTGTAATTTCTTGATCATCAAATACTTTAGTATGAATCAATCTAACAGCTGTGTCCAAAGTAGGAGAAACCTCATTAATAGAGAATGTCAGCATGAAACTATCAACAAGACAACCCCAACTTATAGTACCGTGGCAAAGCTCGACCTCCATATACCAATTCTTTGTTATGGGTTCTAGGGTATGCACAAACCTATGTACCCATTCT
Organism: Pseudotsuga menziesii; assembly: GCA_001517045.1. Lineage (NCBI taxonomy): Eukaryota > Viridiplantae > Streptophyta > Pinopsida > Pinales > Pinaceae > Pseudotsuga > Pseudotsuga menziesii. The sequence goes on along the minus strand of LPNX011055438.1, from coordinate 327,970 downwards.
TCACGAGGTACATGCTTCCATGCCTCATAGCATTGCTCTAAATGTCCCTGAGAACTACTCTTACCATTAAACCTGCTTCGGACCACCTGAGGTTGGTCCCTAAATCTTAGGTAAAGTGACTTCTGGCATGCTTCCCAACTATGAATGTACTTCTTGTGACCATTCCACCATCTGGATGTTGTGGCTCTGAATGTTGAATCCAGAGTCTCCATTTTCTGTGAGTCTGGTACCTGTTCTGGGAATTACACAATAAACTATTCTGGGTCTGTCAAACCATCAAAAACAGGTCAGGTTCATGTCTTTGCACCAAGCTATCTGAGAGACTTGGTAATTTTGGCACATCTATGTCCATGCAGCTCATAAAGTCTTTTTTTCCAGTTTTCTAACCCATCATCTGAATCCGTCATGCAGGAGCTGTCGCACTGCCAATCCATGATACCTTCGGTAGTAGGATCAACATAATATTCCTCCTTAGCTGTGATATTGTAGATGTGATCCAAAACATCCTGGTCTTCATCTTTCACTGTCTCTATGTATCTCTGTCCTTGTGAGGGGTCTAGTGGGACTATGACTCGAAAATATTTCCCTTCGAAAGTCATCTGTCTCTTCTTAAGGTTAATTACTGCCACATTTTCCATTTCCCATTCAATTACTAGCAAGGTTGGATAGGGGTTGTTGTCGTCAATGATCTCAATAAATTCGAAGTCTGCTACAGTACAGACACCATCAATATCTACTAGGACATTAGGGAACCGTCCTAGGGGCACAATCTTCTGCTGATTGGCTAATCTCAACTGTATAGGTGAAAAATCAAGGGTAGGTTTTCCCATTTGTTCCCAAGTTTGCTTAGTTAAGACATTTACCTTTGATCCTAGGTCCAAGATAACATCAGCCATATCATACTCTCCTATCTGAGCATTCAATCTCATTTCTCTGCCAGTTCTTCTGACTCTATTAACATATTTTGTCTGACCAGTACTTTGATGAGGTTCGCAGGAAGCAATAACTTTCTGCAGTTCAATTAAAGCATTATGATTTCATAGGAGCTTCAGACAACTCTGTAAAAAGGAGGACAGTGTACTTACTTTGTCTATCAGAGCTCCGTGCGGCTGCAACTGCTGCTGATGTTGTTGCACAGGTGCTACTGATGTGCTAGGATCAGCAAAATATTTCTTGGCTTCCATGAATGTCTCTCTTTCTCTTTCGATATCAAATGTTGGGACTTTCGCTGGGGCCTTGCGAACCCAAGCCTCATCAAGCTATTGCTCCTTAGTCTGTACTTCTGTCGTAGCTCCACTTCGAGTAACAACATTAATGGCTGGGGCAGGTCTCTACTCGACGGAAGTCATCTGAAGATTCTGAGTAGGGGCATTGGTTCTTTCCTCAATCTTAGCTAGCAACTGCGGGCACTGCTCGATCACATGATCTACAGCTCGGCAATACCGACATGTCATAGTGGGGTTTCGACAGTCTCTCGCTAGATTCCCGGCCTGGTTACAGTTGTAACACACAACGTGGCCTCTTCCTCTTCTGACCACAACACCTCGATCACGACCTCCAAAACCACCTCTACCTAATGCACCACCATGGTAACCATATCCATCATTACTTTGTCCTTCATTTTGTACCCGATAAGCATCATAAGTCCGTTCTCTCATGAGGTCAAAGCTGCGACACTCATCTTCATTGTGTCCCACCGATTTACAGAACTTGCAATAAGGGTTCTTAGGGACTTGCACATACCTCTGCAGAATATAGCAGTACTCAGGTCGATGCTGGCTAGTTGTCCAACAGATCTCACAATATAGAACAGTAGGGTTGAACAGGTTTGGCGCACCAGTAATTAGGTAGTTTCTTACCACAGGACACTGTTCCTTATCGTGACCTTCTGTCCGACATTGTGTACACCAAACCTCTTTGCAACCATTTTTTCCTTTCTTCATATCGTGAAGCTCCAGAGCCATTGCTGCCAACTACGCCTAGATTTGAGCAATACCAGAATTATCTTCGACAGGAGCGGTGTCAAGTTTCATCATGATTTCCAGAGCCTCCTACTGATCGGCAACCTTCTGCTGCATAAGTGGAGTTTTGATATGCTGTAGCAACGATGCAATGAACCACTCTTTGTGCTGCACAGGCCCAATGGGGAAACTGACTTAGTCTAATAGAACTTTGAATCATTGATCAAAATCCCACACCGATTCGCCATGCCTCTGCTGAATCTCTTTCAAGTCAGTGATACACTGAGACTACTCTGATTTTGGCTTCTTAAATTCCTTTATCATTGCTGCTTTTATATCATCCAATGCATGGTTCTGAGTGCTGGAAAAATTCATGAACTAGGTCAGAGCGCGGTCTTTGAAATAAGTAACTAGCTACGCTCTTTTTGTATCTTGCTCCATAATGGTCTTAGCAGTCCACACGGCTTCACATAAAAACCAGAACTATTTTGGATCCTCTGATCCAGTTCCTTTGAAAACAGCTATCTTATTGTCATCATGCATGTGGGCCATAGTGGATCGAGGGGGGGTTGGAGGGGGACTGGAAGTAGGAGGGGGGGAATTTACTGGAGTAGACTGGCCCGCGATAGGAATACTTGGGCTAGGTTGAATTTCAGACTGCGACGGGTTCTGAGGGATAATAGGTCTTTGCTGCAGGGTTACGGGAGGGTTTCCAACAGAAGGGGTTTCTTCAGGTTCTGAATTTGTGGAATTTACAGGGGAATACTCGGTATGCTAACCCTGGGAGTAGGATCTAAAGTCTCTCTTGTACCTTTTGCCACTTCGCAGTAAGCCTCTTTACTCATCGAAGATATTTTCACTTGCAAACATAGGTTAGTAATACTAAATCTAACAGTCTTATTCAATTAGCGATATACCTTTTTCAGCTAATAGCATTTTAATTCTCAAACTAAATGAATTCAAAAACTTACCCCTTGGTCCTTTGAAAAACTGTCGCTCGGCTTCACTAAAGGAAGTACTCGTGTCGATGTCGAACTCCATCACAAATGCTTCAAGGGTCTACGTTGTCTAGAAATCAACAGCGCAGGATATCTCGTTGTTCACCCTTTTCAGTATATTAATTCTTGCGGGGGTCTAATCAGGAGAAACACGTTCTTGGAAGTTCATCCTTCTCTCTGTTAACCTGGATAACCACTAGTGCAACTCTATGTGGATACTACCAAAGAAAATTTCATAGACATCACAAAAAACATACCTTTGTAAAAGAATCGTTTGCACTACGACGCAGATCTTTGTTCTCTTGCTCAGCGAATTTCAGATAAGTCTCATCAAGCCAATCACCGATTTATTTCACAGAGGGTCTCCTGAACATAGCCCTCGAGGTACGACGTAAACCCCTCTTGAGCAGATATTGAGTTCAACCAGCAACGGAACCAATTTGTTGGGCTACAGGGCAGACCCGGGCTTTATACCATTAACTTTGTACCAATTAAATACCCACAGTGTTGGCCCTTTTGGCAACAATCTGCGAGCATATTGCAGTCTCACCCGAAACAGCTATGGGATGCCGTAGAATCAGGTTTCTACAAGCAGAAGAGGGATATTACTGTACCTTATCCTTTAACAACTTATATTCCTATACACAGAGATCCAACATTCACATATATAACTTTGCAGCTAAATAAACAGACAGTGACTTGCATAACCCTTTACTGGGAATTCACAGCGAAGTTATTTTAGTTAGCAGTGATCTTATTTATCAGATATATGATTATCAATGCATGAAAGACATAACAGAAACAACATAAAGAACCACAACACCAAATATAACGTGGTTCACCCCCAGTGTAGGGGTTACGTCCACAGAACCGTGTTTTATTCAACTCTTTACTAAAATCACGGTTCTGATCTACGCACTCAGCTGCAGATCCTTTCAAGTCCTTAAAGCTGAGCACACAGCTGCAGATTTCCTTAATCACCCAAAAACCCTCTGCACACACAGCTGCAGAGGTCTTCCACGCACACATCTGGGACTTAACCTTCTCTTACAAAAATAGCCTTAGCTTCGCATCAATTCATCTTACATAAAAATCCGAAACTGACTTCTTTACCAGAGTGCTTATTTATAGTGCACTTATTACAACACCATGGGCTTAAACCATGGGCACCCCGAACCCTAAACCCTGGATTTAAACCATGGGTTTATTACAAAAGGAGGTTTTTACTCAACCCTGACACCCTTAAGACTATTTTGAGTCATAGCTCCGCTTACAACTCCCGTAACTACGCGGAGCTACCCAACTTAAGGACCGTTAGGGTGCGCTCCCCAACAAATATTGCTATTTGATTTTTTTCGATTTGGGCAGAGCAAGGCATAGTGCGGGCCATTACATTCCCAACACTTAACAGGTGCCTTTCGTTCAAAATTTTTAGTGAAATTACCATGATTGTTTGCAGCTTCCTTGCCTTTAAAGTTACTGGAATTATTAGCATTATTAGAAGCACCATTTCTATTTCCCTGGAAGTTCTTACTGTTAGAATAATTTTTGTTCTTATTATTCTTGAAATTATTCTGGGGTACAAATTCCTTTTTCTTGAACTCAAACTGACTGTTGTTTTTCTTAGCCTTCCAGTTGGCTATACCTTCTTTCTTCTTGTTCTGCTCAAAACAGAAATTTGCGTTCCTCATGGCTTCTTCCAGAGTCTTTGGGTTATCATACTCAATTCTGTCCTTGATGTGGTATGGTAGACAACTGAGAAACCGCTGCACTTTAGGTTTCTCATCTACCAAGTAAGGTACATACCTCAACACGCTTAAGAATTTAGTGCTTAACTCCTTCATAGTCATGGAACCTAACTTCAATTCGTAAAATTCTTTAGCTCTCTCTTCATAATATTGTTCGGACATAAATTTCTTCTTGAAGTACGTTTTAAAAGTACTCCAATTAATTTCTTTTTCCTTGATACCCTTGACTCTCTTCAAATCTTGCCATCATATGTCTGCTTTTCCAGAGAGATTATAGATTGCCATTCTTGCCTTCAGCTGATTTGAATAGTTGTATATCTGAAAATACTTCCTCATTTCGGATAACTAGGACTCTGCTTCTTCTCCTTTTTTGGTATCTCCATTGAAAGTTGGGGGCTTTATTTTTTTTAACTCCCCAGAAATCTCTTCATATGGCCTATAATTCTTCTTTCTATTATACAACTCAGCCTCACTACTGTCAGTAGTAGTGTAGTAGCTTTGTTGTTCCCTGAACCCTTCATATGATGAACTACCTTCAGATTTTGTCAGATTCATATTTTCAGATCCTTTCTGATGGCTAGCTTCCTTAGATTTGGATCTTTTGCTCCTCCCTTCTGTTTGGAATTTTTCCATCAACATTTGGTTTAACTCCTCTTGAGTCTTTAAAATCCTCTCATTATCCTTCTTGACTGATTCCATTTCAGTCTTTAAATCCTTTATAGTCTGCATCAGCTCTGAGGAGTGAGCAGTTACCACTTCTAACACAGGTTCTATGGACAATTGTCTTGTCTCGGTGTTTGGAGACTCCTCCTGAGCATATTCTCCTAGCTTCTCCATCTCTGCCTATTAAATTCAGAAAAAAGAAAGAATTTTCTGTTCTTTACATAAAACAAAATACAGGTTAGTATATTATTTTTACTGTTCCATGGAAACTAGTTGGGCTACATTAAGGCCTAGTATTTGAACCTGGCTCTGATACCACATGTCAAAACCCCAAATTTTTTGAAAAATTTAAAATTTTTAAATTTACATAATACTAATATAAATGTATTTAACTAATCATTTAATTAGTTATATGTTACCAGTTTATTATTTGAATTCATCTGTTAGTTGGCAGATTAATAGAACCGTCCCTTTCAGTTTACTAACTTGTTTCTTTTTGCGACCATAAGGTGGGTCTGTCATGAAAAATTGGGCTTACTTAGCTTCCAAGCTAATGTAGAAGTTTCCCTCTATTACAGATATACAGGTAAGATGTTCGGGTGCTGCTAACGGATCTCTAAAGTATTCAATAAAGATTTCCTGCATACAAATTTAATTCAGTAGAAGAGTGTACATGCTAGTCAAATTTCTCAAGCGTAAAGAGGTAAAGCATTAACTGATTTCTTTTATATGTCTTACTGATAATGATTTGAACACTATTAGCAAGGATACAACTATTTTTCCTTTGTAATAGCAAGATTTACTACTCTTATAGAGTTCTAACCCATTGGATGTTCATACTAACTGCAAGTGTACAATACGATAAATAGTTCGTTACTAGCACAGTAAATATGGCAGGGTCACAACATCAAAGGTCTAAATTTTAAATACTGTAGTATACTATGATTGAATTTGCAACTGTAATTGTAGAATGATAAGGAGGTTTAGGTACCAGCTTATATTTTTCTTAAATTAAGAATTAAAAAGTTTACTACTTGATACAAGTCATTTTTAAAGTATTCCTTTAGTCTTTTAAAATCTGTATAGTTTAGGAATACTATTTCTATTCCATGGTCAATAATTCAATGGTAAATTTAAAGATCATTCCTAGTTTCATTATACTCAAATACCACTCTATGATTTTTCATAACCATACTATCAAGCAAAGAAGGTTAACTTACCCAAGTTATCTATCATGTAAAGACTTTATAATATCTTTTAAAATCGTTGAGCTTGAATTTGATCCAAGGCTAACTGTTACAAAAAGATTCTATGACTATTAATAGGATTGTTATTATACAAGCAAGGGATGATCATATGGTCAAGAGTAAAACCATAATCATGATCAATGGGTCACTTAATTGGATTATTACAATGATATAGACTTTTATATTATGATTCCTTTTAACTCCCATCATAAACTATGGCAATTGATAGTATAGAAATAGAGTTATAATAAGCTATTCTATGGTAACTATTATTACTCCTTTGTTTTTATAACTCATTAATAAACAAAACAACTCTCCATACATAAAATATGATACCAACGATGAACCAATTTATATTACAATGTTTTATAAACATTATTCTAATGTTTATATGGTTGATTTTATAATGTAGGTGATTGACTATGGTATATCAAACCTTGTGGAATCCCCACGATATGATTTGGGTTGTGAAAATCATTGGTGATCTTGTCATGGAACTATAGTGTTCGTACCCACTGCATGCCAATTATTAAAGGGTTACGTGGGCTCTTCTCGGCCATGCAATGGTGTTTAAAAGGGTTTGACTCAACCCTAAATATCACTCTTCCACTGCCTCCGGGCCTCTGTCCGCTCTGCGATAACCTCCTTGTTCTCTCCAATTTTTGCATTGTCTGCTAGCAATCCATATGTCAGTTTCAATCCTTGTGGCTCATCTACTGCGTTGTGAGAATAATTACTATGTCGAATAGCCTGCTATTGAATGTTGAACAGTGTTAAACTTCTTAGGGTTTCTCCATTGGCATCCATTGCCCGAACTCCTTGCTGTGTAGATCGTTGTTGTAATTCATTGCTTTAAGTTGACCTCCATCGTGACAGATTACCTATTTCTTCACCGAGTTCTTTCTCTTCTATGGTAAATGAAGGCTTTATCTTTCTTCCTGCTGGTGGTTGTCTTGCTGTTCTTTGGTGGCCATACTTCTATCGGGCGTTAAGGTAAGCTACAGGGTTTCCCTTCATTTTATTTTCAAAGTAAAAGCTTAAGTAAACAACAGTTTATTTTGGCAAGATTTTTAATATTTAGAATATCTTTTGTTACAGGGTTGGTCTTCTCCTCTCGGCATGGAAGGTATGAGATTTCAACAGCTGCTACTCCCAGTAAGCTTGGTTTTTACCCATGGTGTTCTCCTCCTTGCTGGTCCTTTAGGGTATTCATTGGTTTGTATTCATGGTGTGTAACCCTCGCTATTACTTTGGTTTAGTTGGTGAACCTAAACACTGTTAAAAGAGTTCGTCTCTTCGTTTATCATGGGGTCTTGGTTGAAGCCGAGACTGTGGGTTTTGGGTCTTTAAAAGATTGCTAGGTTAAGCATGCATAAGTGTATTACTATTGATATAGGCTGTAAGCTTTATTTTTGTAAATGATAATGGTAGCTGTGAGGTACCAAGGAGATAAAACTCCATCCTGTTGATGATCCTCAGTACGTCTTTTAATTTTTGACAAGGTTTACCCTGAACTTGGAGCTATGAGCTGTCCATACAATTTTTCTTAAGTTAATATTTTGTTACTGTATAGTTTTGAAATCCATAAACTGTTTAAGTTCGGCTTATTAAGCCTATCTGACTTTGATACCTTCGATTTCTGTGAATTTAATGAATACTTCATTTACTCTCTGTAATTTATTTATGGTAATAGCTGGTAGGGTTTTTACTGCATTTTAATAAGATACTAAGTTAATTATTTATAATTGTTATAATGGTTATACTTTGTAAATTATAAAATCTGAAGGTTTTTAAATGACATTCAAAAGTCATTGACGGTGTAATCTTGGTTACAGGTTTTTATATTTAAAAAAATTTCTTGTTTATCAAAATAGATTATAAATATTACTGTGTAAAGTTACCCTACATGGAATACTTATTACCTTTACTGCTAGCTCTGTTTAGGTTCTTTTACATGTTTTAAAAGGAATAATAACTTGTCTCTGCTTACAAAATAACCTGTTGTTAATGTATCCTCAATACTTATCATTACTTACAATGCATTTCTGAAATTATAAGAGTTTCCAGTTATGCTTTATACATTAAAGTTAAGCTCGAATCGAGCACTTTGTTAAATGCTTACTGTGGATTATACAATTGAATTTTTATACTTAGTATTTCTTTTAAAAATTACTGTCAAGGATTTTGTACTCAGTTTAAGCCCTAACTTACTAGTTATTAATAAATTTGTAAGTGTTAACTTACAGTTTAAACCCTTCAGCTTATGCAGGGTTTTTATATTCTTATTTTATTGTATTAATGTTCTTAAGTACTGTTTAATTACCTAGTAGTACAGGAAGTTTAAAAGGTTTCGGTTTGTATTTAATGTAATAAATACATTACCTGAAGT